>JABFEB020000039.1:15822313-15833343 GCA_019775895.2 Stomatorhinus ivindoensis
TTTTCATTTCCATCAAACAATGTGGCATCCCATCATTCCTAACACATTACTCAGTCCATATCAGCATAGATATCCAGCATGGTTTTTCCCCCATTGAGATCTGATGTGTTTTCAAAGAGTTCCTTTAATTTTTTTGTGCAGTGTATATACATACACAGTGTGTGTGTGTGAGAGTGTATATATATCTTTATGGGCAGCAAGATGAAGATAAAGATTTGGAAAACGGACTTAGAGAATATAATACGACACCTCAAATTAAGATGATGCCATTTCTAAGTACTGTGTGTACAGAACATCATACAAAGGTATGTCCATAGTTTCCCGTTTTATGTTTTTAATTTTTAACTTCACTGTCATCATCATTGATTTACATTTTGTGCAATCATCCAAAGAGAAAATGCTAAATATAAAAAAGAAAGATACAGAACAAAGCAACGAGTTTCCAGTTGCAATCCAGTGGAGTGTCCATTCACCTAGAGAAGAGCATTTTATTAAGTCATTGTGAAAAGTTATACAGACCCATTCAAACAAAGTTTAATGTTATTGATGGACAAAAATGAAGATATACAATGCTAGAAATGTCAACAAAGTGCTAAAAACTTAAATTCACGCAAGCAGTGATCCAAAACTACAAGCTGAACCACAGCAACCGTCCCATTAACGAACACATCCAGAGTCAGATTGGGCGAACCTTCATACTAAATGACGCAAAAAAAAAAACATAGCTTAACCTTCTGACTGGGGATGTAAAATTTACCAGTTTTGTAGCAGAATGTAAATATATTTAAGAAATTAAATGATACCTTAGTCTTACAGTGACAAACAAAATGTAAAGACCCACAAACAAAAAAACGTGTAGCCCATATAATCAGAAAACCTAAATCGATAAATTAAACATTGTCCAAGGCAGCATGGACAGCTCTGGATACAAAGGTGCAGCGATTGAGTGCTACACCATGTCCTTCAGGGTGTTTGGTGGAGTTCTTCTGGCTATTTGAGCATCATGTGGTGCAATCCCATCAGGCTCATATGAAGACATGCACCGTCATCACCACCCCAGAGCCTGTTCACGCTCAGAGCTTAACTTTAGATGAGATTGTACCTGTATGTCGTCTCCAAGCTTGTCTTTCTCTGATCTATTGGGTTGAATTCACTCTCCCTGCTCCTACAATCTTATGTTTCGTACCAAACATAACAGCAATACCATGTATTTGGCCTAAAATTAAAACAAACAAAAAAAAAAAACACACACACACACACACAAACGGACAGCAGGATCAGCCCTGGTCTAACCCCCCCCCCCTCCCCCATCACTTCTCCTAAGCAGACAGGTGACCCTGGTGACTCTAGGGTGCTAATAAAAATCAGGATCAGGACCTATGAGTCAAAGGCCTCTCTTGAGGGGAGTTCCAGTTCGCTGCTTAAATGGGTGAAATTCATAACAATGCGAGCAAAATGGACAGTGGCTTACAGCCGTGACTGTACAACTAAAACAAGCAGATTTCAGTAACCCTATACACAAGGCACAGCACAGACTGGGTCAAAGGAGGAGCTGTAGTGCGAGTCCAAAGCCCTCCCCCCACAATCCCTGCCCCTGGAACAAGCCACACCACCCTCTAATTCAATTTCATGATTCAGGTGGCACACAATCTGTATTCCATGTGTGTGAAAGTTGGACTTAGGCCACTGGAAGGGTTTATCTTCAACTCTGCATGAAAGTGAGATTTATACAATAAATCTCATCATATCACTGGTCACAAATCAGCAGCTGAACCTATGGCTAAGTAGCCATTAAAAAAAAAATAAAAATAAAAAACAAAGTCTGTGATCAGGATTCCTGACTGGGGGGTAGGGGGAGGACTCCCTATTATATATATATGTATAGGGAGTCCCCTCACCAGTGTGTGTATGTGTGTGTGTGTGTCTCTCTCTCTGTATGTATATATGTTTGTGTGTGTGTGTGTGTGTATACACATATACACACACACACACACACACACACACACACACACACACACACATATATATATATAGAGAGACACACTGGGTAACTCACGGACAGCGTACAAGGAAGGGGCACAGGCTCCTATCACCTACCATGAAAAATATGAACCTTGGTAGTTCTCTGCGTGAATAAACTACACGCGTGTCCCTGGCGTGTGGAGCAGGTCCAGCTCCCTGCACGCCTTCCTATAATGTTTCTGTACCATACAAATACTCTGGCTGCCACCAATGAGCCCTTAGTTCCACGGATGGCGCGGTCCTGCATCTTGATGCTGTCGAAGCCCCGCCCACATTAAAGGGCCAATGCGGCAAACAGATCCTATACTTAAATATCCAGACATTCAGATTAAAGTAAAAGTTATACAAAACATGTATAAAAGCACTGCAGCGGCTGGTGCATTTCGCTCTGTCCTGGAATTAGCGTCTGCTGTTAGCTAGAGTTGACCGTGTTACATTATTTAACACTTAAGTTCACTGCTTTGGAGAACTGCATACCCCACCCCCCCAACCACCCACCCACAACTCCCACCCCTTCCAAGGTTAATGATGGGAATGTGACCAACTCAGGGACATTAATCTGAAGCTGGTGCCAAATTGCAGAAACAGGACATGAAAATACACCCTTTTAGACACCCTCTGGGCTAAATGCACAGATTAGGATTTGGAAAGATCAAAGAAAACACCATAGGTGGCCTTAGCACGGTGTGTCCATCCTCCTACACCTTCTCCACCATTGGCTGGCTTGGGGCCACCTTCTTGCTCCTCTTCGTGCGGCTCCGGGCATAAACCCGCAGGAAGAGCGCGAGGAACACTACAGCGACGCCTAGGCCGCCCACGACGGTGACCGGGTGGCCGTAGAGGAAGCAGGAGAGCAGGATAGCGATGGCCTGCCGCAACGTCATGATGATGGTGAAGACGGCCGCGCCGAACTGGCCAATGGTGTAGAAGATGAAGAGCTGCCCGCAGGCAGAGCAGACGGACAGAAGCACGGCGTGGACGGCGAACTCGGAGTGCCGGGCCATGAAGGCCAAGGACTCGAAGAAGGCGCCTTGCTCCAGCAGCGAGCCCACCGTCAGAAGGCAGGAGAAGAGGTTCACCCCAAACATCATCTGCACCGAGGACATCTTGTACTTGAACAGGTTGTCCTGCCAGTTGGAAGTGAAGCTGTCAAACATGATGTAGCCACCCAGAATGACTACCCCGGAGAAGGTGGTCACAGTGGACGGGTGCTTGTGGGTAGTGCTAGACAGGAGGAACATGCTGACCCCGATGGAGATCAGCATGGCCGTGAAGTACTCCCAGTACTCGTAGCTCTTCCGGGAAACAATCTTCCCCATAAGCATGACAGGAATAACTTTGGAGGCCTTGGCCAGGACCTGTGTGGGGAAGCTGATGAACTTGAGGGCCTCGTACTGGCACCAGCTGCTCAGGATGTTGGACAGGGAGGCGAAGGAGTACTTGTACATGGGGGCTCCATGGCGGGGCTGCTTGAAGAGGGTGCACCAGAGCCCCGCCACCGTCAAAGCCAGGATGCGGTTCATGAAGACCAGGAACTGGGAGTCCGTAAACCTCTCGCCCTCCTCCTCGCCGGTGGCCCCATATGAGCGCGTCATAACACGTTCTTGTAGGACGCCCCATGTTAAGTAGGAAGCCTGCAGGATCCAGAAGCAGAAAAATAATGTTTATTCAAACGATTAGCATCAATCATAAAATGGAAATGGCAACACTGTGAAAATTGAAAGACAATGCCATATATATATATATATATATATATATATATATATACTCTCTCTCTCTCAAATAGTAGGTGGAGTAGTGGTCAAAGACATATATCTAAAATTTCTGTCTGACGAAAGCAAAGAAGAGGAACAACTCTTCTGAACCAGAAGTGGTTTACACAACATCTTTCAGATAAAATACCAAGCTGTGAAAAACTGATAAAGTTCAAACAAAATGGTCTGCTAAGCAACAAGACAATGTGAAACACAATCCCTACTGTAGTTCCTGGAAATGCAGATTTAACACATTCACAATTTCTCTATAACTCTGGCTCCTTGAGATGCCACAATGACAGCAGGCTGCTGAGGAATGCTTATTACATTTAGCAGCCCGCCAAGTTCTGCGAATGGCTCTGAGTCAGACCTTGCAGTAACTGCATTCACACAGGCAGCGTGTAGATGGCCCACGGCAAAGCCCAGACAGGCATCACGTAGATGGTCTACGGTGGAGCCCAGACAGGCAGCATGTAGACGGTCTACGGTGGAGCATGCAGTAGGCAAGGTAGACTTTAAAAATCAGTACGACTTCCAGGTTTCTTTAGCATGTTGCAAATTCCACATTATTCGCGTACTGCATACAACATACTAGGTTTTGGCCCAAATAAGTATATACTAGTAGTATATACTACTATAATATGCGGTTTCAAAGTCAGTCAAGCAGTGTGCAAATACCCATTGTTGGGACCCAGACAGGCAGCATATAGATGGTCCATGATGGAACCCAGCCAGATGGTGAGATGTAGCTGGTTCAAAATGCAGCTGCGTCAATGTCCAGGAGCTGATAATCAAGACTGGCATGAGGCCTCAGGTAGGATGTCCGGGCGATTCAAAGCCATGCACCAAAAGCATTCAAGCGGTGATTTACAAAACATAAGACAAAGGAGTGGAAACATCTTAAACAGCAGAACACACAACTCCCACACAAACACCACCACGCCAGGGGTTCCCAAACTCTGCCAAAGACCCCTATTGCGGGTAATATGATTTTCAAGCAAATTTTGCTGTTTCATGTTTGCGGGGACTCTCCATTCATTTGTATGGGAAAAACTCTCAACATGGCGACCTTAACCTCCACCCAGCCCTAACCCCAAAAAACCAAACAAAATATGAGACTAAACACTTCTAGTTTTTTGATGCATTCACAAATTTTTGCGGTGACCTGTGGATCCTCACACACACAATCAAACACACAGATTGGTCTCACTATTATCCTGTCTACAGATTCCTAAAGGAAACATCTGCAAAGTTGTTCTTATGGCATGGAATTAAGTTTGTTGTAAGGGTCATAAAAGGCTTTATATGAACTTTATTTATATACAATTTATCATATAAATGAAAGATAAATAAACCAACATTTAGTCTCAAACAAAATATTTGCATGTGACAGTGTGTGGCTCAGTAGGCTAAGCCTGTGTGCCAATAATCAGAACGTTACCGGTTCAAACCCAGCCTGAGCATGTCTGAGGAAACACACAAACGCACAAAGGTTCCGCATTTGCTGGATTTGTTTGGTACACATGCAGACTGAACTGAAAGACCCATGTTGAAATTTTTGGGTACGGATACGTGTACTGTTACACTCCTACTAATCAACCAGCCAATCATATGAACAATGTATAAAATCAGAGATTATATTTTGTTGGGAGCTCCAGTTGATGTTCACATCAAACACCATAATGTGGAAAAGAGTGAATTAAGTGACTGTGAATGTGGGGTGTTTGTAGGTGCCAGACGTGCTGGTATGAGGATTTCAGGAACTGCTGGTCAACTGGGATTTTCATACGAAACTATTTCTAGCGAATGGGCCAAAAAGGGAAAAAGCATCGAGGGGCCAGCAGCTCTCTGGGTGCAAATGTCTTGTGGGTGGCAGGGATCCGAGAAGAATAACCAGGCCGGTTCCAGTTGACAGGACGTCAACAGTAACTCAAATAACCATTCGTTACAACCAGGATATGCAGAAGAGTATCTCTATAGGCACAACATGTTGAACCTTGAAGCAAATGCAGACCACAGCGGGTGTAACTCCTGTCAGCTAAGAACAGGAAACTGAGGCTATAGAGCTAAACCTGATGTCATTTAACATACACTCCTTTATGAAAAACATTTGAACATTACAGTAAACAGTGGCATGTAGCCTTCAAGTAAATAAAGAAAAGATTATTAACATTACAAAAAAGAACAGTGGCATGTAGCCAGGTATTTAAATCAAACAATACTGTGTTTAATATGGAAAACATGGCAGAAGAAAAGGGGGGAGCACCTATGGGGTGTGATGGAACCGGAGGTTTGCATCGTGAAGGTGCAAGCCGTCAAACTGGCAGTAACTGCGAGATGCTGTCCAGTGAACATGGACCAAAACCTCTGAGGAATGTTTCATGCACCTTGTTGAATCTACGCCATGAGGAATTAAGGCAGTTCAGAAGCAAAGGGGGTCCAACCTGGTATGAGCAAGGTGTACTTAATAAAGTGGCCAGTGAGTGTATATTAAAACAAAAAAATCAGAGCATAAAACTTGAATAAAAAAGGCAGCATTCTCTCTCAGAAATGTAAAGATGATCAGACTTGTGAAAACCATTCGGGTTGTGCTCATTTCTACACCCAGTTCAGTCCTTAGCAGTGAAGTTCTCTAGCAGGGCTGGTATTGGCACGGATGCCTTAACTTGATTTGGATTCACAAGCTAATGATTTTATTCAGTCTGATTTGATTCTATATCAATCTGATAGGAATTAAATATGAAATGCTATACAGCAGCAGTTAACAATCAACATCAATATTTAAAACGGAACACAAATTTACAAATGCAGAATCCCTGGAAGCAAATTTTGAAAAGGAACAAAGACCAAGGTTTATATTCAGTATAATTCAAGGCTAGGAAAAAGCCCTAAGATCACCATTCAACTTAAATCCCAAGTGGCCAATTTTCAATTCAAATCTATTCAATTTACATCTAAGACATATTCACTAATGTGTCATTAACAATATAAACTCCACACAGAAAGACACCCTGGGTGACCCAGGAATCGAACCCAGGACCTTCTTACTGTGAGGCAGCAGTACTAACCACTGCACCACCTTTACATAACATTATTTCGAATAAGCTGTGTACTGAATATAATTGGTACAAAGACAAAGCCCTACTTGACTTGCTTGCGTTCGCATGATGATTGACAATGGAGCAAAAATGTAACCCTCTGAGAAAGAAGGCAGCCCCACCTAATACCACCTAACAGGATCAATACAAGCAAATTCTGTGGGGAAAAAAAATCAAAAGTCAGGGCATAAACTCGATCAATGTTGGGATTTGATGATTTGATATTGAATTTCCAACCCCAGGATGGTGATTAATCATAAAATCGATGTTTTTTCCCTCCCCTATTCTGAAACACATTAAAACATTGCCATGCATTTCAGAATAGCACTTTGATGTCTGTCATGTTTTAACCCATTACTGCTACCTCACATGGGTTGTAGTGAGGCTTGTTTTCTTCACGTTTCAAATGTGAAACTTATCCACGTCAGCAAGGTTTTTCCTACATAAAGACAACTGTCACTGACATAATAGCAAAACAACAGACAAACTTTACAGACAAAACTGCATGGTTTATACATGTCAGATAGATGCATGATTCATGCGTTTAAAACTCGTTAATTCAACGTTATCTAATCATGCACAACTATAAACTAACTATAGTATACATAAAGAATAATACAATCTTGATTGGATCAGTTACAAATTTGTCTCCGGCATTTTCATCTCATTTTTAATTAGTTTATGAAAGTGTCAGTACATTTCATCTCTATTTGGCTTCACATGTTAACTTGCATTATTGTCGCCAATGGAAAATTTCTTTGACATAATTTCCCATCATAGAAATGAACACTGGCTCAACTGTCGAGATGCATCCCTAGTAGGCATGCCCCCCCCCCCCAGTTTGGGAAGATCTGTCCTACACAATGGTAACACCTCCCTCCCGGGGTCTGAAGCACCCTCTTGGACTGCAGTGACCGCTTGAGACTGATACACAGGTGTGTTGCACAAGTGGAAAAAAAAAACGTTAGCTGAACAAACGTGGGTCTGAATTCAAACAAACTGGTACTAAAGCAGCTGATCCACAAAATGGAGAGACAAGAAATCTACCACAAGCCACACGTCATCTGATTAAAATATGTTAACGAGTATTAAATACACACCTACGTTCTTAAACACCTGCAACTAAAGAAACTTCAATTTTTACACACAAACAGTTAAGTACAAAGATATAACAACTGTTCTGACAAACTTAATGCCACTGCTAGCTTGAACACTTATCCAATGAGAACCACTTCCAGTTCAGTGATTTCCACCAACAGCGAAGCAGGAATGGCACTAAAGGAGCCCCCGCCCACCACAGTATAAGCAAATGCAGAGTAGATACAGCAATAAAGGAACATCCTTCCACCATGGTGTGAGTGGATACAGTGATAAGGGAAAATCCTCCCAGCAAAGAAAGACCAATCACAGAGTAGGTATTGTGGTATGTCAAAGAAAGACCAATCACAGAGTAGGTATTGTGGTATGTCAAAGAAAAAGCAAACCTGAAGACCAGCTGCGCAGAAGATCAACTTCAAAGCCTGTTTGGTTGACGACGCAGACTCTGGTTCATTTCGAGGAGCTGCAAGGGGTTCATCTAGCAAACCTGATTTGGACTCACTTCCAAACACGCAGGACTTAATGACAGGGTAACAAAACCCACGACCTAGGCAGGGAAGAAACATCACATTCAAGTTAAGGTTGGACAATATGGACAAAAATGCCATCACAATGAAAAATTACACACCAGGTGCTATCGATAATTATTACGATAAATGTCATTATTCCATTCCACTTTATATGCTGATTTTAGCTCCCGATTGAAAGTTGAAGCAACCATGTGTTTTAAAACTATGCATGTTTTGCCAGAATGTGCAAACAGCATGTCACAAATCTGAGCAAGTTGAACCTGTTATTTTAGTTGGTGATGACAAAATGCAGCCACTCGCATTCGTCTTAGCACTTCTGAATGTAGATTATTTCTGTTTGCATTTGTGATGGACTGAATTTTACTTGCATTTTGGATTTACCCTTATTTATTGGAAGGGCTGTGTTTTGAAGAAAATCAATTTCTTGATTCAGATCAATTTTATTTTGCATAATTCGATATCATTTCATAAAATCCAGAGATCCAGTACTGATTCAAATCCCTGTGGATATGTGAAGTTTTGACCCAGTTAGTCTCGTGTGGGTAAAAACCATGATGGGAGCATCTCCACTGAAGGGCTGCATGATATTACACGACACTTATTTGAAATATTTACGCTTAATACTACGCTATCTACAATACAAAAAAGATTAAGTTTACCCGAAGTTTAGCCAAACAGAATTTGCTGTTATCTAACAATACATTGTGTCAAATAAACTGGCGGTATTATCGCAAGTTGTGACACAAATAAAGGCCAAAAACTACAATGTGATTACAGGACTTTAATTAACAGGCGTAGAAATGTATCCGCTTACCAAATTTTCAGTACTATATAGATATTTGCTTACACCCACAATTATAAACAGATTAGTAGCATGCCTAAAATATTAATGAGAAGTGTACTGAAATGCTTTAAAGTTAATCTGTATAAATTCACCCTATCCTTTTGTTTATTTAATGTGTCGGACTTTAAACTGCAAAAAGTACCTCCACACCAGAGACACCTTTTTATCCCCAAAATGTGTCCTCTTTTAAGATGCTATGCTGGCTGATCTGTCCCTTTCTTCACCACCACTTCAGTGCTTATTGCTTCCAGGATTTACCAAAACAGTAGCATGTAGCTACTGGGTGTCACTATCGATACTGAATCAAATTGAATGGAATCAGAAATCAAATCAATTCAAGAAATCAGTGGCAATACCGAGCTGTACATATTGGACTGGTTGCTTTCAACTCACCTGCTCTCCTATTGAGTTGATCTGTTTTGATATTGTAGTCTTTCGTCTGCTTGCTGACCCCTATTACATTCTCTTATTTATTCAATAACCCCCCCCCCCTCTTTTGTTTTTACGGCTGTGTGCACTTGCACTCCTTTACTAATATTGACAAGCAGTCACAGAGAAAGTGACCTCATCTCATTTTATTGTAATGCAAAACGTGTCACCTGTGATGTTGGGCCTTAATTCTTTTAACTTTAATCGAGCGTTAATTATATTGATATAATTGTGGTTTTATTGCCCAGTCCTAAATCAAGCACATTTAAAATTGCACGTACATTGTAACCTATTGATTTTCAAACAAATTTAAAAATAAAAAACTGCATACATTTTTTTTGAACAAACACTGGAGAACTGAGGAGGAAATTTCCAAAACTCACTCAGTCCTAGGGGTTACACAGATTAATTGACAAGTCGACTTTACTGCTCCGCAATGGCGCTTTTCAATCTGAAGTTGATTGGTCGCTGATCACATGGTTATAACACTTTCAACATGGACACCTCAGAGAATACCAGTTACAGGGACGTGCGGGGAAGATGGACAGAAGTAATGGAGCAAAAACTGAGCAGATGGAATAATTTCAATTACATTTAATGCATTGGTGAATACCATTTTGCTTGCAACTCCATATTTCTGCATCAGAAAATTTTATCAATAACCAAAACCACCGGTGCCAGTGATGAAACTTGCCAACTCCTATTAGCGGAAAAATGTTACATAATTTTTTATTCGGTGGAAAACAAGAGATTGATCTGCTGGCCAGATTTAATAATAAGTTATAAACTGTTCCAAAAGTGTTGCGGATCAAATAGATTTGCGAATGGATTGCCCCCAGGAACTACAAAATAATTTGGAAAGAACTTGGTAATCCTGCATTGTTCGGGTGTGGTGGTGCAATTTTGTATGAAATTAAGTGTCTATTTACCATAAAGGTCACAGTTCCTGTTGCGCAGTGGAAAAGTGACCCACAAAAGTGGCCAAAAGTTACTAAAGTCTCCAGTCGCGATGAGCCAGGAACTTCAGTGATAAAGCTCCTTACCACAGCAAGGAGCAGCCTTACAGGATGGATATTGCACGACTTTTGTCTTCCTCGCTGAGAGATGTTGTTTCTACTTGTTTCTATTCTACGTAACAGATGTGCATCAGCTATCTGTTGTGATATGCATTAAGTTTTGCAAATACAGTGATCCCTCGCTACTTCGCGGTTCACTTATCGCGGATTCACGACTTCGCGGGTTTTTAAATATACAG
>JABFEB020000039.1:15833443-15855255 GCA_019775895.2 Stomatorhinus ivindoensis
GCAGCGGCAGCAACTGCCGATCACAATGTTTTTTCAGTTGCAAACAATGTTGTAAACAATACAGGGAGGGTTTAAAACGTCCAAATACACGTTAAATAAATATGGCGTCCCTACTTCGCGGAAATTCAGTTATCTCCCGCGATAAGTGAGGGATTACTGTACATAGTCGCTTGTTGGAAAGGATTTCCCTCTGCTGTGGTTTTATTAATGCACCATCAGCAATTAGACGACATCGACTTGACTTACATGACATAATTGTCGACCAAAAAAAAAGCTGTGTGGCCCCTACTCAGTCTACAGTATATGTATATGAAAATTTCTGTGGATTCAATGAATTTTGGAAATTTAACGAAAATTCCGTTAGATTATAGGAGGACTGAGGGAGTTTTGGCTCTCGAAACTGTAACATATGATGCGGAAGGCCGACTAACTCATAGGTAGTCTCATTTCAGAAAAAAAATAGATTTACTCAGATTACGAGGTTTTACATCTCATGTGTGAACTATTGGAGTGAGACTACAAGCCAATAGTACCCCATAGATGTGTGAAAGCCCTCCATAATCCATTGTCAACTCACCATGGAAAGAGGGTTAAAATCACAAGCTTATGTCATGAAACACTCAGTTTTATTTACTTACAAATCCCCAGGGCTGCTGTAATTGGTCGACGTAATTGATGCCACTCTGTTTACTAGTGTACCTCACTGCAGTGTCAAGATAAGCTGAATCCCGAATCACTAACCACAAACTATCTTTACTGTGGTCTTTTACCAGATGATGTGGCTGATCGGTCCCTACCTTCACTGTGACTCCAATGCTTGTCACTTGTGTCACATATAGGGTGTTCCGCTAACCGAATTAAATGAACAGGAGGACACACCAAGTTCATACAGATTATTTACCTTTCGGCATCACAATACGCATCTAAATATTTTTAGGCATACTACTCATCTGCTTATTGAACTGTGGGAAAGCCCTGTAACAGCATGGAGTTTACGGTTAAATAAAATTAACTTAAATTAAATGGTCAATTAAATGGAAAATTAGATTAATCCACTAACCCATACAGTAGTCAACAGATTAATCAACAGAAAAATAGCTGATAGTGGCAGCACAATCAATCACACATCAAAACAAGCAACCAACCAGTTTCTAGGTAATTACTCCTCTTGAAATATTTGATGAGAAGGTAACCAGGGATGATGATTGTTGCATATCCCAAAATATTGATGATGAAGCGAACCAGCCAGATGTCACGCCAGTTTTCTTGGTGGGAGGGTTCTTCATCAGCAGAGCGTGCCGTGGGGACGAGGAAGAGGAGGATGACAAGCAGCCGGTGACTGGGCCGGATTCTGATGGAGAGATGGACACCTTTATTTTTTAACATATTTAAGAACCTTTCAAGACAAACTGTCTCTCAACGATAACCTTACAGATCACTGCTAACTAGTGCCCAAGTTTGATATTTAACCTGGGTATCTTGGCTACCTTCATTTTATATTGCAAAATGTTTTGCTTGCTGGTGACAATGACTAGTTACCCTAACAGACACAAAGCAAGCACTTCACCATAATTAAAGAAGAACTCTGGCTATAAAGTCTTTGCAATCATGGAGTTAGATCTCAGAGTGAGTGATGCAACCTCCATATCCTGGGGATGGCAGAAACAGCATTTAGAAAACTATCACAAGCTTCAAAAGAAAGCAAAGGGCGTGTCAGTCACCACCTTTAAAACTGAACTTCAGCAGTTCTTGGAATCTGAGGACTTCAGCAAAAGCTTGCAGCACGCAGATGCACAGCCACTCATCACCAAAAGACCGATTGCTTCATACTTCACGTGTCAAAGCATGATTACTCCTAAACTTCACTCACACCTTATTATAATCCACAGATTATGGCAAGATTCCGCAATGTGGAATTTTAATAGGTTTGGCCCATTCTTGCCAAGGGGCACATGGTTGCATGGATAAAAAAAGAATCTCTGCTAGTAAAGTCAGCACCACAAGTCAGGCGAGTCACCCTGCCTGGCTCTGATACAGCGAGGATGCCAGCATGTCCATGACCACGTGTGACATGCTGGCAGGATTTAGGCCCAGCCAGCCACTTAGAGGCGAGGTGAAAGGAATACCATTCACATTATATTTTTACATTTGTATTTAACAGATGCTATTATCCAAAGTGAAACACATTTTTATTTGAAAGCAGTGACAGCTGGTCGCCAGAACAAACGGGGGTTAAGGGTCTTGCTCAATGGCCTAACAGTGAAATCTGTCTGCCGATACTGTGATTTGAACCAGTGACTTTTCCCAATCGCGGCCCCAATGAGGCCAAGCCCTACACCGTCTGCGGAATCACTCAGCTTCGGTGATCCATCCATCACCACGAAACTCCAACGCAGGGTCACAGTTAGCCTGAATCCTACCCAGGGAACATGATAGGGGGACACAGCGATGACCCGCATGCAAAGCCACTTTACTCCAACCCAGGGGAAGAATCAGTAACCCTAAAGCCCTGGAGCCAAAGTGCTATTCACTGAGATACTACCTTGTCACACCCCCCCGGGGTGGGAATCAAACCCACGCTGCTGAGGGTGTGAGGACACAGCGCCATGATAAAATACAATCAATATTCAAATCTATTTACCATTAAATTATGTTCTGTTGGCAGCTCTACAAACTACAGTCACAAACAACATACAATCTTAGCCATTCGGCAGCCAACCCTGATTAAAAAAATGCATTTTAACAGGGATCCTAAAATTTCAAACAATCCAAGTGTGTGACCCACCTATAAGTCAGTGACAATTTAGATTTTCAAAACAGCATTTTTAACCATTTAATTGTAGAACCCACCTAAAAATGTTGTTTGGCAAAACAGTGCTATTTTCCATATGACATTATCATCAAAGACAATGACACAGTTACAAAGTGAAAAATGTAATTGTTGATCTATAAGGACTCTATATCCAGGCAAGAAATTTCCACAGTAAAACTAAAAAATATTTTTTTTTTAGGTAACATCTTTTAATCTGTGAACATTTTTTCTACGTTATACCAGTAGAGACAAAAATGCTTTCAAATCACATATTTCCTACAATCATTTAATTGTCTTTGTCAAGTAGCAATATTTTATATATTTGTCGTAAAATTCATCCCTTTGCTGAATTACATACTGCTGCTGCAATGTGCCATTTCATATAAATCCAATAACTGGATGTAGCCCTAAATAGATGCCAAAGACTCCGTAAGTGAACGATAATTGTTTTTTGACACTAAAACAGACTCAGCGTATCTGTTCTTAAGTAAATGTGAGCCAGTAAGTATCTGATCTGAGTTTGATTTTCATTACTACAATCAGTCACTGCAGACCAACCACCACCAGTGGGATTTACTTCAGCTGGCATCAACAGGTAAGTGAACAGGAAAATCACATCCATCCATCCATCCTTTCGTTCATTTATTTATTCTTTTTTACGAAGATTTTACCAAGTTAATTGTCAAATACACTGTAGTGTGGACCACATTACAGGCTTATAATAATGCTGATTACTGCTCCTACGCACCATCACAGTATACCTGTCAAGAGTGTTTTAACCTAATCAACTAGGAAAGAAAAATGGGTTAAATGCACAGTGTTATTATGGAAAACAGTTTCATAAACATTAATTCCAAACAGGCAGTTACCTGGCCACCTGTTACCCATGACCTTGATTTATAAAATTCATATATTTTTTTTATAACTTTGTGAGCACTGACATTTGACCAAATGACACTCAAATCTGTTACACAGGGTACGACATATACAAAAAAGTGAAATTCTCTTAAATGTAGGAGCAAAATTTTAAATTTACTTCCAACTTGGGAGCTCTTCAGCAGTCTTCTGAGTCATGCTATCATGTCACCTGACTAAAGCCATGTCATTATAGTTCAAAATTGCCTCTAATCTTTATACATTTAGGAAAATGCCCTTGTGAAACAAAGCGTTTAGATATTTAATTATACATTTAAAGGTGCACTTTGTCAAAACTTCATGTGAGATTAATGCCTTTAAACAAATTTTAGCCATTTTTATGCAAAAATATTAAATTAACTTACGGAAAAAGAAATCTAGGCATCACATCATTAACCCCCAGATGCCACACAAGTTAAACAAAGCTTGAAAAACAATTCAAATTTAAGCCTAACTGGAGAGAGAGACTTACTTTAATCATGGGCAAATTAAAGGCAAGGCATGAAGATTAAATCCAGCATGGGGGAGTCTCCATGTCTCACCTACTTGAGAGGCCTGGAGGTGCATGCCTAGCCTCTTTTCAAGGCTTCGCCCCACAGCCCAGACATTGGCCAACAGAGAGCCTCTTTGTGTTTCCCCATCACATCCTCCGCCTGCATAACACGCTAAAACAAACTCATAAATGCAGGAATTCACATTTGTTTCCAGCAGCTTAACTACACCAACCGAGGCCTAATTTTGCAACTACGTACGAAATGCCAAAGGTTCACAGATATTTAAAGGTGTAAAAAATATTCAGACTGGAGCTTAGGCTAGTGCACTGTGCGGAATAAAGACACGCAAGGTTTGTGTGGTTTCGGACATTTTTGTCATTTGAGATGACAAACCAAAGGTCAACCAAATGCAGGGCAAAAAAGGTATGTTTTACTTGGAAATAACCTGTGCATAACAGCTAAGACTTTAAACAAGGCAGAAGCTTCACAGTGTTGGTTTTACATCAACAAACCAGAAAGCAGCAATTACAATAATGTGCCCTAACAGGAGGAAAATGTTTAATTTTCTCATTTTCATGGCTTTTCCTTAAATCAACCAGTCACTTAATGATAAGTATTTCAGTTCCTACGTCTTAACTCAAGCTAATGGAAATTTACTGTATACAGACATTTATGTTTTGTTGCAGCATAATCTATCACGTAAAAAGCTATATATCAATTCAGAGTTACAGCCAATTCATTTATCAGAATCCGAATTCTGTAATGTTATTGCATGATTGTATATACAGGCAAAAACTGTTTAGCTCACTCCAAATAGCCGCATTAGTAAACAACAACAAAGACATACGTCAAAGGACAGATAAGGAAACAAATGAACTATGGTTCCCAGCAGAGGGGATATGCAAGAGACACCGTGTGTCAGCAGTTAAAATTTCCACTGATCATTTGATAACAACCCAAATGTGAACACAACAACACATGAACAGGCAGAAACACAACCACGCTGATTTCAACAGCAACATAAAGCATGATGAAGGAATTAATTTTGTGCTGTTACTAAGACTTAAAGGGTATGTCCAATGAAAATTTTACAGCTTCCTATGGTCATTACCAAACACTAGCTATAAATCAACACGCAAATATAATGTGGAAAAAAATCACTGATAGCTCATTCTACATGAGAATTTAACCAGCTTCTTAGTGGGTAACCAGCCCACCAGGAACTCACTTCACTAAGCAGAGCTGTGAATGCTTTACTTGTCAGCTAGGAAACAGATATGTCCTACTAATATACTGATGGCTTTCAGGGTTATGAAAATATTTTTAAATAAAGCACCACATGGATTTTTACACCAACTAACATTTTTTGCTTATTTTATGGACCCAGGAATCACAGAGAAGCTATATAAACTGTATTTGACCAGCATGCACCAGCTTCCCATATAGTCACCTAAAGCACAGCTTCCTGTCATAGAACCCCTGGCATAAATAATGAAAAACACCACACTAATAGGACATTCACCCATCTTTTTAACTTCATAGCAAATAAACAAATCACAGATATGATGCAAAACAATTTTTGACTAATAGCTGAACATACTGGCTTTGTGAAACAGACCTCAAATTAAGTTATTTTAATTAATGGCATTGTTTTGTCCACATGAATTAAAGGAAGGAATTATGGAATCATTCAATGTTGTGGGGGAAAAATTGTTTTGCCTGAATTGTTTGATGCATGGACTTCACTAATGAAAAACAAGTTTCCCAAATAGTTCACAGATCAGCTTTGCAGGATGCAGCATTGTCGTGCATCTTTTTTTTTATGTCCACCATTCATTTTCAGTCGGATTGAAATCCACACTGTTTGCTGGCCATGTGATTGAGTTGATATGCCCTTCCAAAAGAAAAGCTTTGGCACACTTTGCTCTGTAGCAAGATGCATTACCATCCGGAAAAATGACTCCATCGTCATAAAACCTATTTTCTATCAGTGGAATGACAAAAGTGTCCAAGATTTCAATGTACACATGTGCATTGACTGATGAGGTAATAACTGCCATCTCCCCTGGTCCTTTACCTGACATGCAAGCCAATGTCATAAAAGACTGGGGAATTTTGCTTATTTCATCAGCCAGTCATCTTTATACGTTATTAGAATGGAATCAGACAAAAGTTACAGCATCCTTGGTCTTGCAGATTTGTGATTGATCACGGAATATCACTTTCATCCAATCATCAACACTCCATGATTGCTTCTCTTTAGTCCACTATAACCTTGTTTTCGTCTATTTAGGTGTTCGTTCTGGATTTTCTATTTGTAAATCTCATTTCATTCAGTTGATTTTTACAGTTCTGTCACAAACATTGACTCCAGTTTCTGCCCATTTCTGTCAGTAGATAACCAGACAAGTGAACTCCACCATCTGATCTTATGCAAAGGTAAGCTTGGAGGGCCTTCCATCCCCAAAAGATCCACACATGGCACATGGCCTGCGTCTGTAAAATTTTAAATGCCATGACACAGGTTGGATTTACAAAGCACCCACCCAGTCAGCTTACCATTACCCTCCTTAGAGCCTTAAACCTAAATGTACAAATATACAAGTTCTACAATCCCCCAGCAATTATGAGCCATACAAGTTAACAAGACCGCATCCAAATGAGCTTACTGGTGAAATCCTAAAACATCAGGTACCCAGTTACATTTGTTGATCTGGGTTCTTGTGTCAATAGACACGCTGCTTTAATTTTCTCTTCCACCTCCAAACCACCCAATCTCCAGATATTGGAGGTTCATAGCAATATTCATGATTTTTTTTTTAAAACTGACAAAAATGTATTTATTAAAGCATTTATCTAATCTGGGAAGGTTGTTTCAAATAATTTGAAAAGGAATTCGTTTAAATTCAATAGCTTTCACCTGTAAAGCCCTTTTAATATATGCAATTATAGCATAATATGTAATGCAAAAAACACGCTAAATAAATGGAGTAGACCGAGGATCTTTTACAGGTTAATTAAAGAGGCTTCTTGGTAATCCAAAAGCTCGTTGACATTTGATCACATTCAATAACAAGACTATCTTTAACAGAAAAAAACAACATCGTGAAAAGCACATTTTAATAAAGAGCAAGTCTGGATCAGCGTGTTTAACGGGTTCATGGTCATGACTTAAGATGCTGGTAAAATACAGCCGGACAAAAGCCAGCCTGAAAACGTCATGAAATTGCCCCCTTTTCCACTTTCTGGAGAGGAGCTTAACCCACCGGTGAGACAACGAGCTTCTTCAGAGTTACACAGTCCGACCCGCATCTGCCTTCAAGCTGCTGCGTGTCACCACAATAAATTAAATGAATGAACACTGGCTTAAATCCTATAGGCCTTTTCCATACTTAGTCACTCACTTTATCTTTCTAATAACTCTATAAGCTTCTTTGCAACGTATTTTAACCCCAGAGCTGTTTGTACCTTACATCTGGTTACCCCATCATTATTTATGTCTGTATGTATATTAATTAATAGCACGTTTGACTTCAGTCTCTATTTTATTGTTTTTTATTTGTTTTTGTACTTTTTAATCTTGATTGTATGTTTAACTGTATACTTCATGCCACCACCTACACCAAAACAAATTATTTGTACTTTTTTGAGCATTGCAAATAAACTACTTCTGATATCCCCTCAGACAGGTACCCCACTTGTCAACCACCCATACTAACGGCCCGTTGCCCCCTGGGCTCCTACCTCTGTCGAAAAGGCGGCATTTCTCTCCACTGGTACTGCTGCCAACTCCGCTTGCGGAACCCAGAGTACCTGGCCGCTTCACAGCCCGGGAGCGCGTCCCCACCGCCGGCTACGCGCAAACACGGACACGGAGGCGGCGCTAACGCGCTTTTTACACACTAATAGCATGCGTTAACATCCAGTTGCGGCGTCTTCTTGGACAGGTTTCCCAGCCCCCACTACAAGTTATCAATTGCCTATATGTATGTTTCCCACCTCCCGGCCAAGAGCCACCTCCTTCCGCGTAGACTTGGAGAAGGAGCGGCCGCCAGCGCACCAGAGACGCCGGGAAAAAGAGACGTCAGGCATCGCAGCGCCACCGTCAGGCAGGGAGGAATTTGCGTACCTCGAATACTTCGTCCTACCAACACTCCGGCAATCGTTTCCAACAATTCGAATGTGCATCGATAATGCAAAACATACCAGAAATGGGTAGATGTTCATTATCACATCTCTGTCATCACCGTAGGAAAAATCCATCCCTGTACTATATACAAAAATTGGAAGGTTTGCATATTATATTAAATCATTGAAATAAGAATCACCAGGGCGACAGGGGTGTGGGAACTGGTGTAAATGCACAGCTATGCCTTCACTGTCGGAAAAAACGCGTGTAGTGTGTTACCTGCCGTAGAATGCATGTCTGTCTCTAAATGCCGGTCTAAATGACCGACTGGTCGCTGATCTGAAACGAGTTGAGCTACTTTGTCGAATCGATAGCCCTAACTCTAACCCTTACTCTAACCCTAATCCTCAAAAAATCCATCAAACCCTAACCCCCGAAACACCCCTAAAAAAACCCTAACCCTAATCCCCGAAAAACCCCTAAAAGCTCAACTCGGCAGAACACCGGCATGCATTCTACGGCAGGGATGCCTTTTTCGGCATAACACCTGTAAATTAATATTCTTTCCCGGGACTCAAACTGTCCTGATCTTTTTTTTGTGAATATGTACATCTAATTTAGAATTTCATAGTTCCAAATCAAACCTCACTTGATTTTTATTTTTCTTCCTGGTCATCTTTATATACCCAATCCTGTGTCCGTAAATGGTTTAAACAGCGACGATCACCCTTGTTTATAGTTCTACTTGATTGGTAGCAGAAATACGAAGCTTTACCTTATTACCTAGCAACTGCGCGGGCTGTCGGTCTGCCGAGCACTATCCACGTCCAAGAAAAAGCAATTTTCAACTTACAACTCAGAGAAAACTTTTCTGAATAGATAAGGCACAACCAAAGAGACTTGGGGGATATTGCACAAAGCAGAATTTCCCAGTTAGCTGGATAACTTAAGCCAAACATGAAAATCGTCCAATAGGAGGGGTGGTAAACGACCTTTTATTTGGCTAAAGTTATAATCAGGAATCATGAGGACATGGATGAGCAAGTCAGATGTGGAGGAACTTGCACAGAGCCCGGACGTCTACCCGATGGAACACCTTTGGGATGAATTAGAGCAGAGACTGCGAGCCAGGCCTTCTTGTCCAACATCAATGCCTGACCTCAGAAATGCTCTCCAGGAAGAATTGTTAAAAATTCACACAAACACACTGCTAAATCTTGTGGACAGCCTTCCCAGAAGAATTGAAGCTGTTACAGCTGCAAACAGTAGCCAACTCCATACTAAAGAATATATATTAAGAATGGGATGTCATTAAAGTTAATTTTCATTGCTAAAGGGAGTATATCGATAGATATTAGGGTAAGGTTTTATAATAAATTATAATTAGACAATATATTTACTCATTAAAGCAAAAAATGGGCAAAGGAGTCCAAAGTGAGTGCAACTGTGTCTGCATCAAGACAAATATAAGTAAGAGAGGCAATATAGATTCCTGTTGCTAATAACATGGTATTTTTTGCAAAAATGGTTTAATCGCCCCCCCCCTCCCAAAGAAAAAGTCAGTGTCCCAATTTTTCACAAATCAAAAGTGACAACCCTAGCTTGTGGGCTGAAGCAGTATTATATCTGATTTTGGCCTACGCAGTAACCTTATTGATTTCCTCCCAGCGACAATCATATTTATTCTAAACCACAAATAAATAAAATTCCACTCAGTGCGACCTCTGTGACTAATTATTTAATTGATACCACCAAAGTGAGTTACGTATTTTCAGATGCACAGTTCATTTCAGAGGTGTTCTATTCCATTAGATTTAAATCTAGAAACTACTAGAGATAGTCCAATTGATCAGCAGCCAATTATCAGTCCTGATTACTCAATTGGCACCCTTTAATTTGACCAATCACAATTACCGCTTTTGCGGATTACGTACAAATACGTGGGTTGATCACTTATACTGGTTCCATGAAGCATCAGCACTGTGTTGTCACTGATCTAGCGGTTTTACCAGATATCCATGAAACGTGTGCAAAAGCAGTTGCTGACGGGGAATCATCTGCTAAAACATTCAGCACCGCAAACCTCATTAGACATTTGTGCTGTAGGGCTCAGATCTTTGCGTGCACCAGCCTCAGCCAGTCAGATATCGAAGGGCTGTAATTTCTTTGCCAACTTTGGTGGTATTGTCCTTCGGCAACTGGTAACAAGAAGGCAGCTAACCAAGTATTTTTCACATATTTGTAACACTTTAATAGCAAGCAAGAATACATACAGCATTCTGAGGTTTTGCTTAAAGTTGGCGTCTAGAAAAATAGGTGATGTCGGCCACATGTAATGTTACCAGCATTTCCAGCCTTTACAAATAAGCTGAATCAGCTCTTGGAAGCTGAGGCTAATATAAACCACAGATCATGACAGAAATTCGGCAGGGAGGTGTGAGAGGCCGGTTTCAGCACATCTGACCTATTCTCACCGAGGGGAACATGGCCCTACAACTAAAGGAGAGTGGATTTCTGAAGTAAAACAGTCACTAGGGCAGCAGGGGTATTACAATGGGAAGTGGCGACATACACAGCACGACCTTGACTGTAGGAAACACATTGTGTATAATATTGCAAATTAGTCTTGTACTCAGTACCTCTTAACTTAGGATATTGTGCTGAAAAGCTCTCTCTGTATTTAGGACTATCTAGAATTTTCTAATTTCTCCCCAATGGCAAAATCGTTTTTGTTCTAATCCAAAGATAAAGGATGAAAAATCTACTCAGTGTGACCACAGCAAGTTATTTAATTGATACTGCCACAGGACCGTTAGATATTTTCAGATACACAGTTTATTTCAGAGGTTTTCTATTGTATTGAGTTTAAACCTACAGACCACAGCATGTATAATTATAATTCTGTAACTTATAATTTTAACAGCTCATTTATACTCGCATTGCAATTCAACACGAAAATTCTGTTTAGCTACTTCACTTTATGAAGAGGCATTTAGATGTGCTTTTAGTTATTTGTTTGCGATACAGTCTCCTTGCGTGAATGTTGTTACCTTTGGCTGCTGTGATATTATCTCCTTGTGTGTGTGTGTTTGTGAGAGACCGAGAAAGGATAAATGGTGACGAGAACCACGTTCCATGGAAAGAAGTACAAGCAGTAACACACAGCTTTGACAGTCTTAGTTGAATACTTGCCATAACTTTGTAAACACACACACACACACACATATATACAGCATCCTCCACAATAATTGGCACCCCTGCTAAAGATTTGTAAAAAGGATTAGTAAAAATCCACCTTTTGTTTAAGTAGTTTGATATCACACTGAAAAAAGGAAAAAAATCCAACCTTTCCTTAAAATAAATTTATTGATAGAAAAAAATCCTTCAAGAAATAATTATCTTTAATAAAAACGCATGTGCCACAATTATTGGCACCCCTGCTTTTAATACATTGTACAACCTCCCTTTTCCGGAACAACAGCACTAAGTCTTCTATAACATTTTATATGTTTGGAGAATACAGAGCAGGGCATCTGAGACCATTCCTCTTTACAGAATCTCTCCAGATCATCCAGGGTCCGAGGCCCTCTCTTGTGTGCTCTGCTCTTCAGCTCAGCCCACAGGTTTTCAGTGGGGTTCAGGTCAGGGGACTGAGATGTCCATGGCAGAAGCTTGATTCTGCGGTCAGCAAACCACTTTTGTGTTGATTTAGGATCACTCTCCGGCTGGAAGATCCAGTGACAGCCCAGTTTTTGTTTCCTAGCAGAGGCAGCTAAATTTTGATGTAAAATGTCCTGGTATTTCATGGAGTCCATAATGCCATGTATAATAACGAGGTATCCAGGGCCTTTGCAGGAAAAACAGCCCCACAACATCACAGAAGACATCTTTCTTTTTACACCAAACCCACCTTACATGTACTGCCAAAAAGCTCCATTTTTGTTTCATCAGACCATTGAATTTTGTTACAGTCAAAGTTGTAGTAGTGTTTCGTAGGTGCTTATGTTTCTGGTTAACTGACAAAAAAAAGCTTTCTGGCATACCTTCCAAATAATCTGTTAGCATGAAGGCATGGTCATTTTTCATAGACATGTTAACCTCAAGATTTTACATTGTCTTGTAACTCATCACAAGTTATCCTTGGGGATTTTTTTGCTTCTCTTATGATCCTCCTCACTGTACGTGGGGGAGAAATAAACTTGGTTCCTCTTCCAGGCAGATTTGTA
Organism: Stomatorhinus ivindoensis; assembly: GCA_019775895.2. Lineage (NCBI taxonomy): Eukaryota > Metazoa > Chordata > Actinopteri > Osteoglossiformes > Mormyridae > Stomatorhinus > Stomatorhinus ivindoensis. Next base: position 15,846,020 of record JABFEB020000039.1, read on the forward strand.
ACAGTTCCAGTTGTTGTACACTTTTTTATTATTTCCCTAGTAGTAGAAATTGGCATTTTAGGTGAGTAGCTATTTTTAATACCCATTCCCTGATTTATGAAGGTCAACACACTTCTCCCTCATTTGGTTTGTACAGTATGTTCTCTTACCTTTCCCATGTGGATGGATGACTAAAGGAACTTGGGCTCTGTGTCACCTCATGTTCATATCCCTGTTAACCAGGAAGCCATGGATTGCAGCTTGAAGGTTCCTATTCACTCCACTCAACTCAAAGATGTAATTTATAGGGGAAACATGCTTCAGTTACATTGTGTTCACTATAATTTCCAGGGGTGCCAATAATCGTGGCATGTGTGTTTCTGTTAAAGATAATTATTTCTAGATGAAGGATCTTTTTTCTTGGAATAAATTTGTTAATGAAAGGTTGGATTTTTCTCGATTTCTCAGTGTGACATGAAGCTGCTTCACCAAAGGCGGATTTTCACCACAATGCCAATAATTTTGGAGGGCAATGTGTGTGTGTGTGTGTGTGTATACACATACACACAATATTATTCTGGACCTGTAACTTTGTCACCGTCTTGAATCCACGATTCACTTTGTCACCATGCCTATCATAATTACACATTGCGTTTAGCAATAAACAATGAAGAGCACATGTGAGACTGTTACTGTCACTTGGCAACGTTTAAACTGGCAACTATTTTTGGCACCAACAGAGCTGAGGATTAATTTGGACCAAATGATAGACAATATAACACAGAATGTTGAAATGAGCGACAGGAATTTCAATCCATTGAACTCATTAGCGGGATGGTGTATGGGAAACTTTGTGGGGTTGTGAGCTCAATTCCTCAAGCAGCCGTCCGTCTGCATGTGTGTGTGTGTGTGTGTGTGTGTATTCTTGCACGCCTCCATTTCCTCCCACTGCTCACGTCTTCAAATTGCCCTAATAGTGTCTTTGTATGTCCCCCGACTTGAACTTCCTGCATAGGATAAATGATTCCGTAAGATCTGGGAAATGGAAATTCCTGTAAAATGTAGTTTGTCACGCTTTTATGCACCCTGTCCTGTCTCACAAACAGATGTATTGTTCTTTTTTCCTAGCAAAACTGTTTTGCACCATTAATGTCTAAGGCGACCGGCCAAATCCAGAAACAGGTCGTTTTGAAAACAGCCAAGAACTCCTGGTTTCGGCTACATTTCCTTGTTGGAAATTCCAGTAAGCAGTAAATGTATTCTTCTTAAACACTGTTTCCTGATTCAGAATAAAATACACGAATTCATGCACCTCTATGGGGTTATTTAGAATTTAGTGATTTTTTGTCATTGTTGACACCACAGCACACAACAACAAGATGTATTCTCTGCATTTAACCCATATGTGACGTAGCATGTGACAATGAGATTATACGATGTTCTCCATCTTCTATCGTCAGTGAGCACAGGGCACAATCGCACTGACCAGCATTACGGCACAGCGCTGGGCACACTCACTCTAGGGCTGGGCAATTAATCAAACTTTATTATAATTTAATTTCGAATACCAACGATTTTCAAAACAAAAATCATGATAAAACGATTGTGTTGTGTTTTGTTTCTCCTGTTTTGTCTTGTTATAAATTCAGAATTGTGTTTCTGGGGTGAATTACATTTAGAGTTCAAAGAAATCCACTGCTAAAAATTTTATTAAGTTCAATCAATTCATAATATTTCCAAAAGTTGGAGTTTTCGTGATCTCAGCATTGACCAAAAATAATCATATAATCTTTTTGCCATAATTGAGCAGTCCAAATTCATACACAATCATTTCTCCTCTCCCAGGCAAACACAATTGCCCAATTTTACTTTATCTTTGACTCATAAATGTCAACTGACCATGGTGGTCGTACAAGTATGATAGTATGGTTTGCCTGACATGACATACAGATGCCTGAAGTGAAAGTCATTTCCAGTAATCCTTTCCCCGTTCGCTTTAGAATATAATTAACCAGATACCCAGAGAAGCCTAACAGCAAGTCAGTGCCAAAGCCTATTTATATACTACAGTGTAACTTAATTATGTCTGAGATAAATTACATTTCATCCACTGAATTCAGAACTTGTAAATATGCATTTCAAACTGAATAACCCCCAGTGATACATTTGCATAATGGCGAAGTTTGCAATTTGACACCAAGCTGAATTGAACAGCTGGTCCGAGGTAATGAGGGTGCTTCGCATAGTTTAAACCGCACTTGCTCAGATCTTGCCTTGATCTGTCATCTAAGCTGTGAAACCCACACATGGTTCAGGTAAGCACAGCATAAATGAAAGGCTTTAAGAAAGGATGACAAAGTTTAATGTACAAAAAAAAACACAAGAATATTTCATGTATAAAGTGAACAACTTTCAATTTGGGCCACAAATTTAAACAAAATTAGGATATGGGGAAAAAATGCAAGGCAGCCGGCAAAACTATCACAACAGAAAAAAAATGAAATGACTTTGCATTTAGTTCTTAAATCAACATGCACCTGATTTTTACTTTAAATTTCAATTCAGGGGAACAATTTGGATATCGTCAGCTCATGATTTTACTGTCAATTACTTTTGGGGGAAAAAAAATGGACACTGTATACCTTAATCCTAAAATCAAACAAACCCAGACTAGCACATGCTGGAAGTTACCGTCGCATCCATTTTGCCTGTAGCAACAGGTCAGAGACCCAATTTCACATGAGAAATCAGACATTAATTTTGGACAGAAATGTTTACTCTTCATTAGCGAAGCCCTTTGAAAAATAAAGGTTAACATCAGGTTTATGTACAGCTCTTGGAACAATATACAAACATCTTTCATAAAACCGATATTTAAGAAGGCTTAGTAGGTTAGTACAGGACATGTATCAAACTTTGCATTGTTTCATAACAGGATCCATTGTTACACTGAAGGAGACCAGACAAACAACTATAATTCCAGACAAAGATGCCTGCGGATAAAATGACCTTTTAAACGATCCCATCACCAGCCGCACGCACTCAGAATTTCATCCCGATGACAGACCGGCCAGAAATCTGGATGTCATCGAAGGGAAAGAGTGCCAAGATCTGGAAAAGAGGGAAAATTCTCACTGACAGGGGAAAACTCTGCAGCTGGTTATCAGGTAACAACTGCATAACATTTACATTTTCACTGACTTCCTTCCTGATTTGGATTACAATCCATGCTGGTAAAAAAGCCAGGTGTTTGTTTTCTCTGTTCCACTATCATGGGGAAACGTCTCAGCCAGAGTCAGGCTATTATATTAAGAAGTTAAAGAGAAGAACCTTGACCAAAACATTTATTTAGCAAATGCTGTTATCCAAAGTGACATACAATTGAAAGGAAGATTAGACAATTCCGGAAACTTTTGGGGATTAAGGGCCTTACTCAAGGACCCAATGGTGGAAATACTTTGACGACCATGGGATTTGAACCAGCAACCTTCTGAGCACGAGCAGCACCCCAACCCACTGAAGGACACACTGTCTCAGCTGACCACCAATCGGAGGTAAATGCACAACCTGCTGGATTCCCAGGGCATAAAGACAGCCCAGTTGACTCACGTCGTCATTGCCGTCGGCAAGGTCCAACGCGGTCTCGTCCTCCATGTTCTTCAGCATCCTGTCAGCCCCAGACTGGCAGAGGAGGGTCGCTATGGAGGCATCTTGCCTCCCAACGGCCAGGTGCAGTGGGGTGCAGCCGTTGAACATGGCCGCATCCACATTAGCACCTTTATTCAGCAGCAAGGTCACCAGTGCCATGTCATGCAGCTCCACAGCCAAATGCAGTGGTGTCTTCCCGCTTGTCCCTTCCTGCATGATGTCGAGGAACGTGCCAATGACCAACAGAACACCAACAGTAGGCCTCTACATATACCAGGGGTTTTTACTCTATTAAACCTGGGACACCCCCCTCAAATAAAAATAGAGCTGGGGCGGTGGGAGTGCTTGTGTAAACTGGATGATATCAACATTTCGGGAATCTGCGTCGAATCTCAGCATAGCTCCAACAACTGACCCCCCTCCACCCCGCGCTCACGATGACTGGCGACGAAAGTATAATCATTTAATCTTCATGCATAAAATGTTAACGAGAAAAAGCCCGGAAGAGCACCAGAGTAGACAGTCAAAACTGAAAGGAGGCAGACTGCCTGCTCAGTTTCAGTATGCAACTGAATCTCAGTATGTCTGATCTTTCAGTCGTGTGAGCAAGAAAAAAAAAACCACACAGACACACACACACACACACACACACACACATATGCACGTGCACACTTTTGCATGTGAGACCAGAGGGTTTTTACCAGAAACAGCTCAGACAGGTGGGGCCTCTCACTGACTCACCTGGACATTTAGGTCTGCACCAACACCTATTAGGAATTTCAGCAGACGAGGGTTTCGACGCAGCGCCACCAAATGAAGACACGTCAGGCCTAAAACAAGAGAGATGAGCTACATTTACTAAAAATGTTCCTGTACAACAAAGACATATTCCCTCTTTAGAACTTAAGAACTCAGGGACTTTCCCCTCTGAAAAAATGTGCCAGGCAATCCAGTTAACCCAAGGATGCACACAGTTGAATACAGCTTTTCATGTCAGCAGGACTCCTGTGTGATGCAGACGGGCTCTGAGGCCCAGAACGGCAGAAGATGCAGGAAATAAAATTACAGGAAAGGAAAACAATCATGCAGGTATCAGTTAACTCATTATTTTCACTCTAATTAAAGATATGTCCTTGACTTCAATTTTATGAAGGGGAAAAGGCATCTGAAAATTTTTATTTATTTTTACGTGAAAAGTCATCTAACCCTCTGCACCTGTATTCAGAAATTCGGCTGTTTCAATTCGGTGCTCAGCAGAGTCGCCATATCTCAGTGGAACCCTTGAACATGGCCCATAAACACCTGACAGATGCTTCTAGGAATTAATGCCTCACTGTGCGTTAACCCCTCTCACCTCTTCGTGCGTGCACCATAAGACACCAAGATGGGCACATCTGAGTATCCCGTTCTCGTACTTGCACAAATGGCAAATAAAGCTTACCTTCTTGTGGAATAACATCACACACCTTTTTCCTGCCACCACAGCACGCAGAAGTTAGGGCTCACCTCTCCAGTTCTGCATCTTCAGCACTCTCTTGAGCTGATGGCCTGGGATCCCTGTAGCCATCTCCTGGGCACAGTCCTTCCGGCCGTGCTGGCAAGCCACATGCAGAGGGCTGTTACCATCTTGGTCCTGCACCTCCAGGCTGGCCTCCTTCTGAATCAGCCTCCGCACCACAGCTGGTAGGTCCAGGTAAGTAGCAAGGTGGAGGGGCGTCTGGGACCAAGACCATGCCAGCAAGATTAAATGGACAAAAGCAGTGGCCTGTACTATGAAGTGGGGTTACTAGCTTATCGGGGTAACTTATCAGATTTGAGGTAGTCTGGGCGAAATGTAAGTGAACGAATATGAAGTTAACCTACCACAGTTTAAATTAACCCCGACAAGTTACCCCGATAAGCGAGTTCCCTCGCGTCGTAGTGCAAGCCACAGGCCTCTGATGCCAGCTCAGAACAATGTACCACTCAATGCGACTGGGGTCCAAACCACATCATAATCATGATACATCCTGACAGATTACTGTTCTACAGCTCCAGATCCTGCATGTGGCTGATAAGCAGCCTTTGTATAGATTCACAGCTTTGTTTATATTGCCTGCTGTAAACTTTAGCTTTGTAGAAAAATAGTTTAAATGACTCATCATCTAAAATGCTTACTGCTCCTGTTCCGCCTCCTCTACTCACTTCCTGCCGCCCCATCAGGATTATCGAGAAGCAAAGTCAGCCTTCCTCAGCTGTTCTGTCATTCTGATTTCAGAAATGACACCCCCACATTGCATCAGTTGCTTAAATTCTAAAACTTTCCTTTCCATTGAAATTTGCCAGACAAGGGAGAACAAACCCCTATCCCAAGCTGAAGTCTGATTTCTGGGGTTTTTCCCCCAATACACCATTCAGAAAATCCCTGTTCCCATCCCCACAGAAAAAGAAAATCCCCACTGGAAAACAGAGAAACAACACAAAGTTCCCTCATAAATAATCACACAATGATGACAAACATGCATTTGTCTTCATCTTTGTACCACAAACATGCAAAACAAAAATTACAGAAAAAGAACAAGGAGAAGTTTACCTGGTATAAATTATTCTGGATGTCCAGTATCTCTTTAGGGAAAAGGTCTACCAATTTCTCAGCAAAGTCTAATTTCTCGTGGATTATTGCTAGATGTAAGATTCTGTAGGGGAATAACAGACAAAAAGAAGTTTTTTTGGTAAATACCGTTTCTCAGCCCAGTTTAACAGTAACAAAGGCTAGACTAAGCATGACTACTTAAACAAGCTGTTCAACAAATTATAAAATGTTTAAGTATTTACAGTACAGGGTAAAAGTTTGAACATGCCAAGCCACCTACAAAGGAGAGTGACAGTGTCACATCACATGACCTGGCCACCTGACCAAAAGCCAGTAGAAATTGTTTGGAGGGGTTTGCCCAGGAGGAAAATAGCCAATCAGTGCTCAGCATACATGTGGGGCCTCCTGCAGGGCAGCTGGAAAACCATCCCAAGAAGCCACATCATGAAACTGGCACAGAGGAGGCAATAGGGTCAGCCAGTCCCTGCACCAATCGGTTAAAGGGCCTTGCTCAAGGGCCCAATGGTGGGATCATGCTGCCGACCCAGGGAACTGAACCAGCAACCTACTGAGATCAACCCACAGAGCTACTCCCGAACATTTTTTAATACTTCTATGGTCAATGCGTAGAACTATAACATACTGAATTAACGTCTTTATAATCATTCTAAAAATGTAGAGAAAAGTACAAATTAACCCACTGGGGGTATGTTCAAACTTGACAGATATTGTATATTACAGTACATAGAGTATATTTTTCATCATTGCTACACACAATATATAAATGTAACATTCAGAGGACGCCTCCATTCCAAGCAGTTAAGATATTGCACAACCAAGGAATTTACACAAGCACATCAGGTCTAGTCAGAAATAAGGTCATTCAGTTAAAGGGCCGTTCCACATTTTTGAAAAGGAGGAAGTGAAAACACAATTACTGCAAAGGTCATTACGCAGAGGTGTAAAAAGTTACCAAAAAAAAAATTTTAAGTACTGACTAATGGCATTTTATTTTTATCAGAACATGCATAATATACTGATTTTATATACACATGGAACTTATTTAAAAAAAAAAAAATCTAAGATTTAAAATGACATGCTGATTCTCCAGAAGTAGAACATCAGAAATGAAAAGCGGGAGGTGTCAGGGAAGGTGTGTACAGCAGCAGGTCTCTTACTAGAATTACTAACGGCAAGCTGCACATCAGTCAGCCTGAATGAGCTCACACCCAAAACCATAACAAAACTCAACATTCCGCCCAACATCGCACACATTTTCAAGTCATGAAGTATGAAATATGGCAGACAATAAGGCCATGTTGATTCTCAAAATAAACATTTAAAAAGAGGCACATAAATGAAATCTGAATGGCCTTAAACTCTGGCACATTGACTGGATAATCCTGTGGAAAACTGCAAACTAAAAACATACCCAGACATCTCTCAAAAGTAAAGGTACCCCCATTTTAGCTGTGCTGTAGCCTAAATATGAAAGCTTTTTTATAGACACTTGTGTTGTAATATAATGGCCTTTTACATTAAAAAGACAAAGCCTTTAAAATCACTGCAAGTTCAGTCAGAGTTGGACTATGACTTTGATGTTGAATTTCCAATGGAAAGGGAAGTGCATGATCTCAGCACCCATCAGAAACTCCTCACTGGACATTTACACGATCTCAGGACCCATCAAACACCTCATTGGACATTTTCTTTTACACTTTTGTCCATCTCGCTGCCAACATTATTAAATCTTTCAGGTGAAGACAGGCAAGCAAAGGGACATTCTGACAGGAGGACAGATTAATGTGTACTTCAATGAACCAGTCTGCCAAAAAAGGCACCAGGGCTGTACTGGGATTAAAAACCGGACATGGGCTTTTACCCAGACAGGTCCACTGGACACACATCCAACATAAATCCTGCCGATTGGCACAGGGGCTCCACGGTAACTTTTCTGGAGCAAAAAGCCAGGCGTGCCAGATGGCCAGTGCAGCCTGGAAGATATTCATGCTGAAATAGTAAAGGACACTCAGACTGAATTCTGAACAGAATATATTACACATTATGTCAAGCCTGAAAGCAAACACAGAGATTGTAAAGTTTAGCCCCAGTGACAAACAAAGGTACAAATTGGTACCCTCTTTTCTGACTGTATAATCAGACAAGTTTGATTTATAGTTGTCTGACAAAATTAAAGTCACTTTAGTTAACCATTTTACTTATTGGAAAAGAAGTAAAGTTGACCATTGTAAGCTATATGCTACAGTGATACGGTACATGGACAGACTATTACTAGACTACGACTTCCTTTCATTCACAAAGAAGAACAACTCATCTAGGTTTGAAGTCAGCTAACCTTTATCATAAAACAAGTCTACACTAAAAAGCCTTTCTAAAGACTTTCGGAATCTGGGAAGACAGGGAGTACTTCACTACTATATAGTATGAATGGAATGCAGACGGTAAATGATTTTTACTTTTGTACTACTTGCTCAAATTCGTATAGGAAAATACATTTCAAACAAATGCAACAAGTCTTTTTTAGTCAAAGTACATGCTTTATATTTCTGCAAATAACGAAACACATATGAAAGCAGAATGTCGTCTCGTCTGGAAATTGTGATTCATAAGTCAATCACATATTTTCGTGGAAATGGCCAGGAACTGAATACTGAGGGAAGCCCACCGGTAACGCAGAAATGTGGAAGAAACGTGCGCGCATGTATCGTCTACTAAAAGGCAGCGAGGAAACGCTGCTTCCTTAGACACACTGTGGGGCAGAACCGACAAGAAAGTGCAGAAGCGGTAGCACCTCACTGTCCGTAAGAAGTCATTAACGCATGCAGATGATAGAGCAAATAGTGAAACTGGCTGGTTAGATGCTTATTTATTTGTAGTTCACTAGACTGGTGAGGAAGAGAGTAGGCCAGCTTGGCTCTGACCTGTGAAGGGGAATTTCCACGGTTGACTTTTGCACTTCTGCAATCTGATTTAAGATAAACCACGGGCGGGGGGGGGGGGGCATGCCACACACAGC
>JABFEB020000039.1:15859641-15886793 GCA_019775895.2 Stomatorhinus ivindoensis
GGTCCCGACCAACCTTACAAACGTGGGACGTATGTAAGATATACTTAGCGTACGAACGTTTCGAGAAACGTTCCTTAACGTTAAGAGTGAACTTACGGTAAACTTAAGAACTACTTAGCGATAAGAAGCTTTCGAGAAACCGGGCCCTGGTAAACAAAGGACCCAGGAAGGAAAAAATGAATAGAATTAACATCCTCTGGCTCATCAGGACTTTGGCGGACAAGGAGAATGACTGGAATTCAGGTCTATATCAGCGTTACTTGTAAGGAAAAAAAAACAATTAATTTGTCACATTACAAACAGTTAATTTGTCACAATTGCCACTAACTACCCGGTACGTTTTTTAAAAAATATGATTGTTAGACAGATGAGATGATAATTAAAGTGGTTAGCTTAAGAAGAATACGACTTCATAGTTATGTTTACAGGTTACATTATTTGATATATGGAAAAAAATCAAGAAATAAATGGTATCTCAGCTCTCATTATTTCTCTGAACACACAAATTTAACATTGTGCGACATTAAAAAAGGAATAACTGAACCACGTGTTACTTTAAAAGGTACGATAGTTAATACCCCGCCCTTTCTGCGATCCTTGATGCTACCGGACCTTTTAATGTTGTGTTATGTTTCCGCAGAATGTATTAAAACCATAACAGACAATAAGTGCAATAAAACACTTCCTTTCATGCCTCCGACCACACGAAACTTTATCTATCAATATTCGTTGTTGCCAGTCTCCATTGGTCAGTTTATTGGGCTGTGTTAACAATTGAGTTGAATTAATTTATTATTATTATTATTATTATTATTATTATTATTATAAATTTCCACACGGGGGCGCCTATTTCCCACTTGGTTTAATATACATGTCAGTTTCCGCCTGACTTAATGTATACCTGCCGATGGCAAGTCGACGACGCTAAGATGCAGAAAGGTGGAGTCTGGATAAGATACTGCTTTACTGATGAACTTTGGCTATTATTCATATTAGGAGATTCGACGAAATTAGGTGGTTATGGGTGGACGGTGTTCCCAATATCTAACTATCCTATAGAATTCCTTAAGCAGTGTAATGTAATTGCTCGCCTGATAAAATGTGTCACATTAACAATTTAATTATTACTTTAATATGGGATTATTGGATTCCAGAAGAAGGTGTCACTGAAAATACATTTATGAATTTATCTGCCTGGCAGTGAGAGCCAACCGCTATGTGTCGTAATAGCTCTTAAATCGTCCGCTTTGAATAAGGAGTGTTCATCAACTATAAATAAATCGTTCGAGGAGCACTGGATTATGTCCATAATTAACTCTTAACAATCAGCATATTTAAATTCGGTAAATGGTCCAATGAGTCATTTAAGACTTTAACACTTGAGTAAATACATCCTTACGTGCACAATCCTTATTTACGTAAATTAATTTAAGTCTGTGTGAAATATTGGCCCAGACATCAGTAATTTATTTTCAGTCGTCGCTTCATCTCACACTAATGACGCTGTTAGCTATTTACCAAATTTACTTTACACATCTGTGCCTGTGATCAGATTGGCCACCTGCTTTGTTCTTCTTCTACCCTACGGTGTGAAAATGTCTTTCATTTAAAAACACGAAAGCATTTCTCCTTTTGTCAATTTTACGGCGACTATGAGCTCAGGTGTGTTTGCACGAACTTCCTATTTCGACCAGCATTTTGGAGCCCATCCCACTGCAGTCTCCTTGCCACCATGGTATCAAGTTCACATCCTTCCCGACAAAAATAGCCGATGCAAATCAGTCATTTGAAACTATACAATTTAATCGTTGCATTTTGCAAAACCACAAGGACAGATAAAATGTACCATTGACCAAAAATTTTGCTCATACCCATAAATTGACGTCAAATCAATCAATCAATCAATCAATTAATTCTGCGTTTTACGCAAAATAATCCACTATGCATTTAGTATAGTCGTTTTTAAAGCGTGTTGGATTGATGAGGTTTCATTTACAGCTCTCACTCTCTCTTACAAGCCTTTTCACTGTACTGGCATCACTGAGCGTTGCTGTACTCATATTCCCGGCTACGTTGAGAAGGCAAGGCGCACAGACAAGGTCATGCACCCCTCCCAGCGGAGATGAGGAGGACGGAGAAACATCTCACATAAGCCCTGTGGAGGCTGTTACCTGCAGAGGATTACAATACCTGCGCCATGCTACTGATAAGTGAATGGATCTAAAACCGTATCCTTTCCACATCGACGGGCAGGGTGTATAAACGGTGCTACTGTCCCACGTCGTCAGTCATTACATCATAAATCATTGATGACTTTTCCGTCCAGGCTGTGGCTGAGGGTGTTTTTTAATGATCGTTTTTATAGTCGATGGGTAAAGATTGCTGAGACGCCAGCGCCCTCCCTGATGGTCCATCTCGACAACCATTTTCTTCCCAGCGACTCGCACCGTGAAGTCGTGCAGGATGCTTGGACCGAATGCATTTTCGGGTTTGCATTTAAGTCACATGTAGCCATGCAGCAAATTCAGATCGACCCAGAGACACCGGAGAGCAGCCGGATCCTGGCGAGCCGTCTACCGGCAACGTTTGAGCGCTTGTGGTTTGCTTAGGGGAGGGTTGGCTTGGATGATGACCGGCGTATTTTTGTTATGTTGCGATTCGGACCTGGTTCCTCTTGAGGTGATCCATGCCCCATCGTTTCCAGCCCATTCACAATGTCCCCAGCGTCAGCTGCAACAGCCAGTGAAAGCAGCACCACCACGGTTCCCGAGGAGGATGCGGACAGCCCCCGGGAGGAGGTAAGAGCAGACCCCGCACCTACAGCCCCACGTCCCATTTCCTGCCGGGCGACGCGTAAAGCCTCAAATTGAAACAGAGACTGCAAGCTACCCTAAGCCCACAATCACACACTTAAACGTTAGTCGTTAAATCTAATGAGTGATCAATCAAGCGCTGCGTGTTCTCTGTAGTTGCGATCTAAACGGCCCTGTCTGTTAATCATAGGGCATGGGCAAGGTAAACAAAGGTTGTGAGATGCCGTGGAAGTACATGCGCGTGAGACGATGTTATATGGTTTACAATTTCTGAGGCTAAAGCCAGTGAAATGCATGACTCTGAATACGCTGGTTCTTATAAAGGGGTAAGGGACAGTCTAATAACGACATTAATGCAAGCAATACCACTGGAGCTTAACGTGGTTCGTCGTTAATCGGAATATGAGAGATGAAAATTGTGCTTTCGTGCAAAATCTGGCTCTTTATTACTGCATTTCATTGGTTATTTAAGTGGAAAGCTATATATTTTGACTTGCAAAACGTCCCGTAATATAAGAATGCTGTTTATCGCACATGTCACTTATCTCACCGTTGGAGGGGTGCGGCACGAACAGTCTTTTACATATTCAACATATTCAAATATGACAGGTGACACAGACAGACTAAAATGTCCTGCCTGGCATCTGCATGTCAAACATAGGGCACCGTACATCTGTCCGGACAGGTGACAAAAACTCGTCATTAAAAAAAAGCCTGTCTGGAATTTCAACCTCTAAATCATAACATTCATGTTTGACAAATCTTGTTCCAAATTAGGAATCCATCGTAGTCACAATGATCTGGCAACTGCACTAAATTGCATAATCTAAACGAAACATTTTACCTGGCCCTGTATCTAAATGGCTAAGACATCCAAATTATACCATTTTGTCATGGGCAGACCACGAAATCCAGCATGTTGTCAGAAAATAGCACAAAGACTCCTAAAATAGCGCAGCGACGTCCCCTCCTCTGGAGGTAAGGCAGGCTGATAACTGCACGGAAGTGTGGTATTATTCAGCCACGGGAAACTGTACATCATGGTGTAAAAATCATAAGCTGGACCCCACGTCCTTCTCCACCCCCGTTCCTTGATTACAGCTTTTTCAGGTTAACGCCAAAGAGGTCGTCTGTGAAAGACTGCACACATGGTGCAGCATGACAATACGAACGCTTGTTCACCATCATCAAATAAGATCGTTGAGTCCATTTCCAGAAGCTAATAACGTCGCCTTGTGTCACATGAGAAGCACGTGTTCTGCTCTGAACATGCATATCACATACATACAACATGCCTTTCGATAGCCCGTAACAATTTACACTCAAGGGAAATCTACGGTCCGTTTATCATTAAGGCATACTTTATTACATTTTAATGATAATGATGATTACAAAATGACAATTAATTATGCAGCCTCTATATTTTTTCATTTAGGTGTTACAATAAAAAGACGATCTAATCTATATATCGCATTGTTTACTGTTTAATTTTAGTTAATTTATTTTAAAAGTTTCAAAATATTTTTTGAAAATTTTTTAATTAAAAAAAAAATCTTTAAGTGGGAACAGCAGGGTACCTCTGGTGTCTCACACCTCCAGTGTTGTGGGTTCGAATCCCACCTCTGTTTGTGTGTGGAATTGGCTTCCCCCCCCATCTTGTGCAGGTTTTCCCTGTGCATTCTGGCTTCTTCCCGGACTCCAAAAACATGCAGTCAAGCTGATCAGTATCTCTGAATTACCTTTTGAGTGTGACTGTGTGAATGCTCACTGCGAGAGAGTGCCATCCTGTCCAGGGTGTACCTCAGCCTTGTGCTCACTACTGCCTGGGATGGGCTCCAGCAACCGCCCCCTCCCCACCCGTGACTGGTTGGGAAATGGACTGATAATATTTAAGTCATTTCTCTTTTGGAACATCTGAGACCCTATGCTAATTAGGGTATTAAGTAGTAAAGCCAAAACACAGCGGACGCTGTTTAAAGGCCACCCAGGCATCTGTACTTTGATTTCCACTGACTGCACAAGATATTTAGTTTGTTAGCATAATAAACAAAATGAATTCCTTGGTACTTTCAGTATATATAAAAACTATTGAATTACTACCACTAAAGTAGGGGTATATGGAATCAGCAGAAAAACTTTGAATTAGGGAACTTAGCCTTTAGTTACTTTAGTGTGGAATGACAGCCCTCCTGTTTTCCCTTTTTTTTTGGGGGGGGGGGTTCTATGGTTCAACAGATAGCCTTGGTACCATGTCCATTCCTGAAGTAACACTGTGTATGAAGGTAGTGGTTCCAGCAGCAGACAGCTTTGGACACACCAGGCCAGTAGCGAGACATGTGCCCTACCAGCAGGTCCCTCTCTGCATACGTTGTTGGGGGGGCAGTGCACATTTATCCTCCATTCGCAACATTGTTTCATTTTGAGTTCACGTTTTAGTCACTTTTCGCAACATTTTTGCAGTGGAGATGTTCTTTTGAGAGTTTGTATCTGCAGTATGGCTTAGAGGTCGTTGCAGTGCCTGGGCCTCTGGGCTGTGCCCTGCCCCCCCACCCTGCCCCTCCCTCCAGGCTTGGGCCCCCACCTGACTGCCGTATGGTCCACGTCAAGATTAAAGATCCAGCTCAATTCCCGTTTATACTGGGAGTTGATTCTAATGGTCATGGCCATGGAGCCTTAATTAAGGAATTATGAATGAAAGGTATATGAATAACAACAACAACAGTAATAATACCAGTAGGAACAGCCATTACAGCAACTATAACAAATGATAAAAGTGAAGTGATTAATTGTTGACATGCCACAATACACAACAATGAAACGCGTCCTCTGCATTTAACCAACACGTGACATTGCTAAATAGCAGTGGGCAGTTAATTCAGCACCCAGGAATCAGTGCTGGGGAGGGAGAAGGGTTGCCTTGCTGATTGGAGCTTCAAACCAGCAACCTTTCAATCAAAAATGCGCTTCCCTAACCACTAGACCTCCACTGCCCCACTCATATAGCCTTGTGACACAAGGTGACTGTACTACCACCCCGATTTTTGGTGGTACTGCACCTCACGTATGCAATAATTTCTCACGATGCATGGAATCAATGCATAAAACGCGTGGAGGCCATGATACAAACATATACACGTTTTGAGTATAAATAAGGCTGCATCATTTCAGAGACTGATAGGATGATCAGTACTATAATAGTGATCAGTACTATAATATTGATCAGTACTATAATAGCAAATGGTTCTAATTATTTTTGATAGCATTATTAAGATGATTCATACTATTCTTATAACTATTTAAAAAGCAGTATGTCTTTTTCATTTGTACTTTGCTTGAAAACATCTCCTGGGTGTCTGCGTGCCACAGGGAGACAGACATATGCACATTTCCCTCCGCGCCATGCGAGGAGGAGCACGTGGCCATCAGTGTTCATGTATAAGATATGAGGGGGAATTTTTTAAGTCAAATTAATGCTTAATATTTAATAGGGAAGGAAGGAGCTGCCACCTTTGGCGCCTCACAGTGGCGGTCGCGTGCAAAGCCGCGGCCATCGCCACGCTCTCCTAATTATTACTGAAGCTGCACGGTGACAGGAGCTGAAGGAGCAGTACAAAAATAACGTTGAGGGCCTTCACTTACAGAAAGCGTTCAGCCTAAATATAATCATCATCATTTATAAAAGACACAATATACAATTAAGAGGTAGACATTAATTAGCGACTGACAGTCCCCTTTCCCTGAGGCAGCTGTTCTTTCAGCAGTAAGAGGGAATCGCACCTTCCCCATTACAACCTCAGCTTCTTGTGAATGATGTCGAATCACATGATGCCATCAGTCATTTCGGCCCATTTGTGCTTTGCAAATTTCATCGGCAGGAACGCTTAAGATTCGCTTAGTTGCCGTACAGTCGAGATGAGCTGAACGAGCTGCCTGGGCTTCTTGCACCTCCGAGTGACCACTAACACTCTCCTTTGCTGTTTGTTATGCCCCTTCCCCCCCCCTTCCCCTGCCCCTCGCTGAGCAGCAGCGGCCTCTGAAACAGTCGCTGAGCAAGGCACTGTGCCGGGAGTCACACTGGAAATGTCTGCTGCTCTCCATGCTCATGTACAGCTGCGTAGGAGCCATGACATGGTGTCATGTGACGAAGGTGACCCGGCTCACCTTTGACAGCGCCTACAAGGGCAAGTCCATGATGTATCACGACAGCCCCTGCTCTAATGGCTACATCTACATCCCGCTGGCCTTCCTGGTGATGCTCTACGTGGTCTACCTGGTGGAGTGCTGGCACTGCTATACCAGGAACGAGCTGCAGTACAAGGTGGACGTGTCGAGCGTGTGCGAGCGCATCCAGCGCATGCGGCAGGCCACGCCCTGCATCTGGTGGAAGGCCATCAGCTACCATTACGTGCGACGGACGCGGCAGGTCACACGCTACCGCAACGGTGACGCCTACACCACCACGCAGGTGTACCACGAGCGCGTCAACACCCACGTGGCCGAGGCCGAGTTTGATTACGCCAACTGCGGCGTCAAGGACATCTCCAAACAGCTGCTGGGCCTGGACGGCTTCCCCGTCACCAAGCTGCGCTTCACCAAGTGCTTCAGCTTCGCCAACGTTGAGTCGGAGAACTCATACCTGACGCAGCGGGCCCGGTTCTTCACGGAGAACGAGGGCCTGGATGACTACATGGAGGCCCGGGAAGGCATGCACCTCAAGAACGTCGACTTCAAGGAGTACGTGCTGGCATTCTCGGACCCCGACCACCTGCCCTGGTACGTGTCACACTGCGTGTTCTGGGCGGCGGCCTTCCTCACATTCTCCTGGCCGCTGCGGGTGCTGACAGAGTACCGCACGGCCTACGTGCACTACCACGTGGAGAAGTTGTTTGGCTTCGATTACGTGCCCGTGACACCGTCCGACGAGCGGCCTTTCTGCCGCCACATCCCTCGCGTCAATACGGTGGACAGCACCGAGTTAGAGTGGCACATCCGCTCCAACCAGCAGCTGGTGCCTAGCTACTCAGAGGCCATGCTCATGGACTTGGCGCAGCTGTCCAACTGCAACGGCTACACCGTCTGCGGCTACCGGCAGAACTGCGAGCGCTGCCACCGCACCATCAGCAGCTCCTCCATCTTCTCGCGTAGCGCGCTCAGCATCTGCCACGGCAGCCCACGCCTGCCGTTCAGCGCCAGCCGCTTTTCGCTCGGCCGGCTCTACGGCTCGCGCCGCAGCTGCTTCTGGCGCAGCCAGAGCGGCAGCCTCAACGAGCAGGGCTGCCCCGCCGAGAGCAGCCGCTGCCTATCGGGCCGGGCTGCCGGCGAGGAGAGCCCACCCGCTTACCAGGACGCGCTCTTCTTCCCCGTGCTTATTGTGCACCGCGACGAGGGCTGCCTGAACCACAACCACCGGTCGCTGCACCGCAATGGCTCCTGCGTGGAGACCTCCTTGTGAGGGTCGGGATTTCAGGAAGGAGCAGTATTAGGGGGGAGGGGACGTCAACCCAGAACGTCTCCTAGGGCACGAAGCATTCTGTTTCAGTCCAGCCTTCCCATCCTTGAGATGTTTTCCCATAAGTGTCATCTTAGACGCCTGTGGGATGATTCAGCCTTTGGGGTCACTCATAACTCACTCGATCATTGCTCATCCATGACTGTGTCCTCCCAGGATCGCTCTGTTTAACCCGAACCCTGCCTGACAGCGAAGGACAGGCGTCAGGTTTTATCTCACAACGCATTAAACAGAAACTAAACCTACTTGGGAAGGTAAAGGGTTAAACGCCAACATGAACTTGTGGAATTAAAGGCAATAATCTTTAAAAACAATGCACTGGAACAAAGATTAATTTAGGGATTCAGTCGCTGAATTGGACTCTTTTCTAATAAAGGTTCAGCGAGGGAATACAATGTTTACGATCATCAACGAACAAATTAACTGGGAATTAAGTCAGAGGTCAAATTGGGCAGAGGTCCCCACTACAAAGGACTGCAACCGCACAGCTGTTTTTTCAGCGCCGTAAGCATCGCACGGTCATGTGACCATGCTTTGGATCGTCACGTGTCCACAAGCTTGCACACTTTCTGTGATAATATAGCGCCAGCGGCTCGCCGCTAACGCAATGTGGCAGACGAGCATAAGAAGTCTGTTGGATGACGTAATGATCGTAACAGATGAATTAGCACAGCTAGCCAGGTTACATATCCTCCATCCTGCTGTGGTATAACAACATGCCATTGGCTCCCCCTCTGCACAAAATCACACTTTAGGACTTTGGGTTCCTACGCCACTATTAGGTTTCCATCTTTTTTTTTTTAAGTGTGTTGTTACCTGTGTAAGTTGCGGCCTCTTGCAGCTGGTGGCTGGTGGATCTGAAAAATAATTGACCTCTGGATATTTATAAAAAATGTTCATATTTTGAATTTGGAAATAAATTTTTCTTAGCAGATTTGAGAGTATATTATGAAGTTGTTTTTGTAAATTGCTTCTGCTAACTAGTTATTTTCAGCAATAGAAAAGCTGGTTTTGCGAGTCCTTTGAACAATGGTGGAACTTCCTTTTTTTTTGTTTTTTTTGTTGTGTCTTTGAATACCACCCTGGGTGTCTGTCAGTTTTTCAGGAACCTTTCTGGAGCCAATCACACCCCTCAATGTGATCATGTGATGCCACTTTCTGTTTTAAGGGCATACAGAGTCTAAAAGGTAACAGGAGACATCAAAAGTGTCACACTCCGGAAGTAACTGAACGTAGGCAATGTAAAATATGAAGACATGCAGTCGTGTTTCTTCTCCTTCCTGCCCATCTATTTATAGCTCTCTGCTTGGTACGGTGAATTATTTAGTAAGAGACGCCAAGGGACACAAAAAATTCAAACAGAATTCCTGGTTATGCGGAATGTTTGCTTTCTCCATGACCACGGCCACTTCCATAAAGGAAGGTTCTGGCATGGGTCTTGATATATTTTTTAAAAAGCCCTCTGACAATAGCAAAGGTTTTTAGCAATGAATTATTAACAACAACAGCAACTGTTACAACAAATGTCAAGCTAATTAGTGGTTCGGTCCACAGCACTACAGGACTGATGTTTACAAACCGTGAAAGAATCCAAACGTTTGCTGTTCTTTTTAAAACTGTTTTCTGTCCTCAGACATGACATTCACCATCAACGCGAGTAAGCAGGTTGTGTCATGCGCTTGGCCCAATATAGAGCTTCATTCCTCCTTTTATCTGCTTTCAGCTACCTCTTTTCAGTCACTGAAGTGCCTGTGGGCTCATCGAACAAATGCTCTGTTGCGAACGCATTTGACCAGCTTGTAAGTCAGCCGTACCGCAGTTAAATAAAAGCTCGGGTGTCATGGAGGAATGACAAAAGAAAGTTTGATGCAGCCTAAAAATACAATCGACTGAATCAGTAAAAAAAGCAAACTTCCAAAACGTACATTTCATATCAGTAGCACTTGATGCCCATGTGGTTCCTATGCGGCCATCAATGTCGCCTAATGAGTTGGCGGCACCGCTTCATATATTTTTATTGAATTATCAAAGACAAACTTCACTACTTTCCCACCTGGCACAAGTCCTCCTGAGCCTGTCGACTGTCATATTCACAAGTGTGTTGAATCGACAGCCCCAAGCAGTGATTACTAGGAACTCACCCCGAGAAACATCTGGACATTCAATTTTTAATTCATTTAGTTCATTTAAAGCCAATAATTTTGGTAGCTGAATCCATGACCAATTCATACATTTCACTCCAACTAGAAAAGTAAAAATGAAGCTTCCAAGTTCTGTCATCTTACATACCCTGGTAACCTCAGGAATGAACCAGATTGTATAGGAATGTATAGGTTTCAAAGGATTTTTAATAATTTATTTTCCTGACTGTTTTCCCAAACCTGACGAGTGCGTTCAATATGAATTTCCCAGTGAATTAAGCTGTGTGTGACCTGTCTTTGAGTTTCTATACTTTGCGATATTTTCAAGTCCACTTTTCAGACTGATTATAAGAATATCTGAAGGTAAATCCTGTTTTTTCTGCTCCCTGTAACCCTGTAATTGTGATGTGATCGTACAAACTGTCAAAACCCACATCTACATGTATCTGAAACACATCAAAACGGTCAGTGAGAGGACTGAGGCCCTCAGTACCTGGTCATTTTTTTTACAGTGCATAACTATGCAAGAGTCTCAGGAGTTCAGCCAAGAAACCACCTCACCCATCATGTTCCTGCCCGACAGTCTTTTACGTTTACAGTGTATATGCTTCAGTCTGTCCCGTAACAGACTCTAGTACCTTCTGAATAAATTACCTTTCGATTTACTTTTATGATGCAAAACTCAGGGGACTCAAAGCTCCTCTGCTACTGACATCATACCAATCACAACCAATCAAACTACAGGAGGTCTACAAACTACAGGAGGTCTAGATCTTTCCGTGAGCTAAAGAATGTCACACACCGATCATGCAGAGTCTTCGATTAACTACACGCCATGGGCATATCAGACACACGAGTATGCTGATTTACCACTCAGAGTTAGGAAACTGTGCAACCACTAAATGATATCCAATGAGAAAGATATAAAAAGACCCCTCCCCCTATGTGGGCCAATATATATTCCTCCACCTGGAGGATGTACTGTAATATTACATTATTAGTTCTTATTTATTTGATGAAGCGTTAGTAAAAGTGGTTTGTTTTTAATTAGGGTCCCAGGTTTAAGAAAAATGGCTCTAATGAAGTAGTTAATCCAAAACATCAAAACAAAATTATGTCCAAATGCCGTTATAATTAAACGGAATTGAGAAAGTAACAAATAACAGTATATTTCACACATTTATCTAACGAGTGAAGAGGCTGAAAATGATGACTGTTAACACTCATGTTGCTGTCAGACGTTTGCAAAAACTAATTTCTTTGTGTTTTATATAATGCCATGATGTGTGTATTATTAGGAAAAGCTGCATTTTCCCCCCTGTAAATAATCTGGGAATGCAGGAACAGACGGGGCAGCAGACTTTTTATGTGCTGGTGAATGTCTCACCATCGGAATGGAGTGCTGCCTTCCTCGTGAGGTGTGGCTATCGGGTTTATTCAAGCAGTTTCTATCCATGTACATCTAAAAAGTCTCCAAGAATTATTCCAAAAAGAGAAAATAATGTACATGTACATAACATAATTCAGCTGTATACACCTGGTGCTTTATAATCTGAATATATATACACGGGAGAGCACTGTTCAGTTTCAGCATCTCTTATCATGTTCCCATGAAGGTGCACTCTGCACACTCATCACAGGAGCAGACAGATTGTAAGAATGTTCGCGTTGCACTGGGAGCTTTTAACCACTATGATCAAATGTTGTATGGAGGGGATTGTGACCATGGAATGTTCTGGAATCATGATGTACATGTTGTCCTGAGGAAACTATGAACATAGAATATTCTGGAACCATGTTGCGTGGAGGGGGATTGTGACCGTGGAATGTTATGGAACCATGTTGTACATGTTGTTCAGAGGGGAGTGTGACTGTAGAATGTTCCAGAACCACACCTGCCACACCTGTAAATGTTATCCAGTTAGACAGTTGGGGCACCGTCACCTGAGAAGGGTCGCCCTGTGACTCTTAAATGACTTTAATAAACATGATCTCAGTGAACCATGAGAGGTTAGCCATATTCATAACAGTGTGTAAAAGTATAATTACATTCAACAAAATGCCACTATATCCAACTCAAGTTCTCCAAATACATTTTTGGTATAAGTGTACAGAAAATCAATGTTTTATCTGAAACTGCAGGAGTCACAACATATTTTATACTCGGTAGATGAGGTAACCCGCTAGTCTGGTGTATAATGATCCTACAGTTATAAATGTAAAAGACTGGAAAACCTAATCTTTATGTATATTACCACTCTCACAATGTTGCCTTTATGTTGCATATATACAGTTACAAAGAGTAAGAACCAAATCTGTGTACCAACATTACAAAAAGGGTGAATAAAACATCACGTTTTCAGTTGGAATGTATCAACGTCTTATGTACTTATTTTTGCATGTCCAGTTTTACTTGACAATATATCTGCCGATAGCACTTCCCAACACATCTGATGTCTACTGATAGTTAATTTCCTTCATACAAACATTTACTGCTGCTAAAGACTTTAAATTGACAATTAATAAACCAGGAACCTCTGAAATTAAAGACATTGTGCTAACATACAAATAACTGACAGTAATTAAGATATACTGTATGCTTAGCAGATATAATGTGATATTTATCTTGTTGGATCCCAGCTTGGACACTTGTACTCTGTATTCATTCACCTACATTTTACCGTGGGAATGAAAGATGTACAAAACCTATTGGTTGTGAGATAAAGGAGCCTCAGCTGGGGTAGCTGGGGAGGCGAGAGTCCGGATCCTCTTCATCCAGGCTCCCACCTGGTTTTCCTGCAGCATTTGTTTGACGTGAGCCTCACTCTCCAGGCTGACCTCAGTCAGGCGAAGGTCACATGCCAAAACGGTGCCGTTACACAACAGGCCTTCTTCCAGGGCTTTCCCTCCCTCCTTAAAAACAAGCGCACAAGAGACACCATACATCAGTGTCACTGAAGACTATAAACCTACGAAACGGATCTATAAACCTTCTCAGCAGTCAGCTATATGAGAGACATAAGTAATCTTTTATTTTTATGCTATCCTTTAAAGCTGCGAAACACTTGATACGGATACTTGGAGACAATAAAGAATTTGTACAATAACTCATATTAATTACACAAAGGCTTCAGAGTAGCTGGGAGTCTATATTTAGTTGTCACAAAAATAAATGAAGAAATCTTTGAAAAATTAGCTAATAATTTACCCTTAACTGGTGTTCACAGCCAATAAGCTCTCAGGGGAAATCCACAAAATAGCAAAATAGTAAATGCGTATGCAGTTAATATGCATTCTTTGTGTCTGTTTGAATGAGATGTTCTGGTTTCCTGATGTGGGGGCTTAATGGCAACTTGCTGTTTCACACTTTCTGCACTCTCCACCCTCCTAACCAGAGAGTTACAGTCAATTTTCAGGTTTGAATATCAGAGGGAACGGTTCTCAGTTTAGCAATGTTCAAATGTTCAAAGCTTAATGCTCCGGCTGACACAGGAAACATAGAAGAAATTGTGGTGCAGGGATTCTCAAAGTCCAGACTGCATCCCAGATCTGGACCGAACTGCAAGTTAAACCGGACCCAGCCAATAATGCACCTGATGAATCAATATGGTTAACGTCAATATGGTTAACGTCAATAGGCTAAACGTGGTTTGAAGTACAAAAATACAACATAAAACCACTGAATTTCACAGACGCTTAACTCCTCATTACCCCTCTCCCTCCCTCCATGACAAAGAGTTGAAACAATCAGTGAGCTTTAAAAAGTTCCCATTTTTTAAATATATTGAGGGTTATATTGAGGGTTATTGTTAATTTATTAGAGTTCACGAAATGCTGTTTTCTTATATGCAGATTACTGCATATAGCTCTCTCCAGTGGTACCATGCTCCTGGACAATAAAAGCCTCCCATTATAGCTGCATGTTCAGAATCCTAAATTAAAACAAAACAAAAAAAAAATCACATAATAAAACAACTGTTACATAAGACAACAAGAAACAGCATGAGATCTGAAACCCATGTATATTGTTAAGGGTTCCAAATTGTAATATGGCTTATTGGGCAGCACTGCTACCTCACACCTCCCGTGAGGGTTTGAATCCCATCCCTCATCTATAGAGCTTGCATGCTCTCCCCAAGTTGTCTGGGTTTCCTCCAGGTGCTTCATCCACACCCCCCCCCCCTCCCCATCATCCTCAAACTTCCTGCACTTGCATGTACCGTGTGGTAGAGCGGCATGCTTTGCAGGGTGTACCGCAGCCCTAGGGTAGGCTCTGGGCAACCCTGACCAGGATAAGTGGTGGGAGATTGGAAGAAATGTTATTTAATAGCCAATATGTGACACTGATTATGTAATATTATAATTTGTAATCAGTAAAAGTTACACACAGTTGGCACTAAACACATCAATGATATGCGTTACCGCTTTTTGATAGCATTTCATCTGCTCTTTTCTTCATATCTTTTTGCTGAAAATTTGAGTCTTTGAATCAGATTAATTTGCAAACAACACCTGCTCAGTAATGAACGGCCTTGATCTGAACAGTTTCATGTGGAGTTTTTATGTTTTCATGTGTCATTACAGTTTCCATCCTTAGAATGGGAGTGTAAAGATGTACTGGGAAACTATTTGCTAAAAGAGAAACCCTCTTAAAATGGTATAGTAGCATAGGTGTCAAGTTTCATGTGTTACCTGCGAGACTCATTGCTTTGCGTTGATTGTGATGAGCTTAAGTCAAACCCCTCTGCCAGCCACTGGATCTGAACCAGCAACCTTCTGATGGCTGGCACAATGTTTCAACTGGCCGAGCAACACATCACCTGAGGTTTAAATGCTCCATAGTTCTACCCAATATTTTGCATACACATTACAGGACACATTACCTGACACAAGCACATGCACGCACACACATACACACACACACACACACACACACACGTTAAAGTACTTCTAACCCTGATACTTACCACCCCAAGCCTGTTGCAGGAAAGATTGACAGTTCCCAAGATGCTGTTTTGAACAAAGACCTGTGACAGGACTGCAGCTGTGGCTTCAGTCAGCTGGTTGCTTCCCAGGTGTAAGAACTCCAGAGTCCTGTTCGATAAGAGCGCTTGAGTGATGGCCCGCCCCCCGTCATCCCTGAGCCGGTTGAGCCTGAGATTGAGATGCGTCAGCACGCTATTGGTGAGCAGCGCGTGGCCTATGGCCCGGCCACCTGGACCACAGACTGCGTTGTTGCATAGGTTCAGCCTCTCCAGCTTGCTCCGGTTCAGTAGTTTGCCCACAGCCCGGGCCCCCCCGTCTCCAATCAGGTTGTGGGACAGGTCGAGCTCCCGCAAGGAAGGGTGGTCCAGCAAGCATTTCACAAGCAAGCGGCACTTCTCATCGTCCACTTTGCTCTGTTGGATTCTGAACACCTTTAGACAGAGAGACAAATAGTATTGTACTGTGGGTTGTATGGTGAATGAATTAATGCTTTGTACTGTTTAAAAATGAATGACATTTGAAAGCAGACCATGAACCTGACAGAAAAGTGCTGTCACGTATTATTTTACAGCAAAATGCACCCCCAGACAATAGAGCACAAAGATTCTTCTGTTGTTCGTTCTGTTGTTAGTGAACAATGACGTGGCACTATAATTGGACTTTGAATGTTTACACATAGCCTATAAACCCCACACAGTGCAAGAAAGACCAATCACACGGCGGGAAGCCCTCCTGCCAGCCACTGGGCTTCAGACCAGCTGGTTCACAATACTTGCAGTTCGCTTAACCCCGGCTACAGCCAGCTGGTCAGCATTAGCAGTCAGTTTTCAGCTAGAGTGTCAGGCTTGGACACTCCAGTGCTGAGTCGTGTTTCTCGGGCCCGGGGTCTGCCCCGTGCCAAAAGTGGGTCATTCCTATGCCTCGTGCTCAGAGTCTAACCCTGATAAATGTCGATTCTTTGGTCCAGTCACTGTCATTGGCTGAAGGGCAAGATTATATTCCAGTAATGAGAATACAGTACAAATGCAAAGTTTATAGTATCCGATTCAAATTGATGAATCCCTAGTGTACAGGAGGATATATTACATCTGAAGGGCAGAGAGACTTCCCATTAATCTGAGCTCATGGATGCTGTGCCTATTGCACAACAGACCTAGTTCTACCTCCACAACACTCTCAACAACCTCAACAACTCTCAACTTCATCAGATAAGAAGACTGCACTGCAAGCTGGCTGGCTAGTTTATTAGGGGTCCGGGTTGCAGCCTTGAATACCCTGTTACACCACCAGACATGCAGGCAGAAAATAAACCGAAATGAAAGTGAAACCAATCTGTCTGGAGCTGCAGATGATTGTTCTGGAGCTAGGTGCTAAGGCTAGAAACCATTGAACCCCGCGTCTGCGATCCGGCCCCCTCAACACGGCACATAATGAAAACAGCAGATAGATGGCATCAACTGATGTAGTTATTTGTAGTTATAACTTGAACACCAGTGTTTCCCAATCCAGGCCTTAGGGACTTGCAGACAGTCCATATTTTTGCTCCCTCCCAGATGTCTCTAATAGCCCAGCAGAGAGTTGGAGGGAGCAAAAACATGGACTTTCTGTGGGTCCCTGAGGATCAGGTTTGGAAACACCATTTTACGCAGCTCCTCACCTTCAAAGTAAGGCATGATTTTAAAGCCACGCCCAAAGCCTGACAGTCACGGTAGGTGAACTCGAACAAATTCCAGTTGAAGTTCATGCCACAGCCATGGACACTGTAGACCACGTGTAGCTCCTCCAACATTGGGAGCTTGTCCAGGAGGACCCCAAAATCAAAGTGGTCCAAAGAGGGCCCATTGAAGCTCGTATCACTGCCTGAGTCCGAGCCGTCGTCCTCCTCTGGTTCTTTAATAGGGGGTAAAAGCTGGGAGATATTCAACCTCCGCACGTAGTCTTTGCTCAGTGGAACTAGGCCCAACACTGACCTCAGATCAGTGACATCTGGCACAAAGAGCTCGACGGCATTCTCCAGGTGCCGCTCGAGGTACATGCGCTTCCAACTGTGGCTGTACGCGGAGACGTCGCACGCGGGCCATCGCTCGACGCAGCACTTCTGCCAGTAGCCTTCATCGTCGACCAGGCTGGCCGTCACATTCAGGGGTAGCTGAGGAGGCAGCATGTCCAGCACCTGTGCTCTGTGGCTGGGCAGAAGCTTGTTGAGGATGGGGTTACCTGCAGGGTGAAAGTGGAACGAAGGAACCACCAAACATGACAAAAACCGCTGCTGTTATTGTGCTTGAAATCAACCATATTCTGCTTGACTAGACCTCAACAGTCTGGAATCCTGAGATTTTTAGATTAATTTATATTTAATATTTTGTCATAAGGTTAGTTTACTTTATCTATTCGTTTTCCTTAGCTGCTTCTCCAGTATAGGGTTGGAGGGTCCAGAGCCTATTGTAGACACCATGGGTGCAAGGCAGGAAAAACCCTGGATGGGGTGCCAACCCACCACAGGGCACACTCACACTTACTGTATACTCACACTCAGACTCACACTCACACAGCTACAGACAATCTGGCAACTCCAATTCACCTTATGATGTTTTTGGACTGGCAACTATAAAAATTTCATGACAATGGGAGAACATGAAGACTCGAACCCAAGCCTCCCAATATATTAGCTTCAAGGTTACTTATAGTACTGTGCAAAAATCTTAAGCAGTCAAAAGAAACATATCAATTATATGCGCTACAAAGCTGTTTATCTGGGGAGTAAATCACATTTGCTCAGAACAAAAAAACACAAATCAGCATTAGAACATATGAAAATTAAGAGTAACATAAAAACATGAGTAATATTTTCTTCTGTTAGAAGTTACTGATGTCTTGTAGATGGCTATATGAACAGCGCTTCAGGTCCCAAACATCTCCTCAGGGGCCCCCCAGCCATTCCGTCTATTTATAACATTTCACCACCAGCTCACTTAATTAATTAATTAAATTAATTAAAAAAGTTAATGAGGTATTGATTAGCTATATAAGGTGGGTGGATTTGATGGGTGTTCTGGATGATAGCTGCAAATACTAAAATGAGATTAGTAGAGGTTCTGAAGTCGACACACATTGACAGGCATAAAATCACAGTTTCACACTAACATGAAGATCATTTACACATAATTTTCTTTGGCTGTCTAAGACTTTTGCACAGTACTGTGTATATCACTTAAATAGACTTTAAATATTATAAATTAAGTGATAACTCTTCATGGAATGCATGACTCTTTTGTAAAATTTATTGTTAATTAAAAATAAACATATTTTTTGTTTATATCCAACGTGCTAAATCAATAGGCATACGTTCACAGTTTGTCGCTATATGCTGCAGGCAGAGTTTTGTCAGGGGAGGGACCACAGTCAGGGACCAGGACGGGTCCTCGGCGATGATCCGGCGTGTTCTCCGTCCTGCCGCGGGGCTAAGCATGCCCACAGGCGGCATCTTCCCCTGCAGCTGGCGCGCAGATTTCCCTGGTCCCTGCCTTTCATCTGCCATCCCTTCCTGCAAAGATATGTCACAGTGACACAGAGCAAATTTGTAAAATCCTCTACGTAGAGCAATTCAGGTTGACCTTCCCATCACTGGTTTTGTATGTTGCATCAGAGTTTACTAAAACAATAAAAAGGTCTTATGTATGTAGATTAAAGATTAATATCACTAATATTTCTCTGCACTGAATCTGCTGGTGTTATCACAGGTGATGGCAGCATACTTAGTGCCCTGGGTAAAATCTGGGGGAGGGGATGTGTGACAAAGGTTAAATTGTAAAATGTCACTCAGGCATGTGCCCGTCTTGCCCTTCCCAGGATCCTCCGTAGACGTAAATAAAGTGATGGTATTTTCATTGTTAGTGAGCTTTAAGTGTAAATACGGCCTCTTTTCCTACTACATGCCTGATACACACACTTATCTATCAATGACTGAGCCTATTCTGTTTATATCATTCGTAAGTTTTTTTCTTATTATTCACTCTTTAAAATAAAAATGCGAACTATATTATCGGCTGACTTCTGCATAGGGATGACGTCATCTGAATTCACGAATCGCGAGTAACAAAATGCCACTATTTACTATATAATGTACACGTCACTGCACCGTAGAGATAAATTCAACGGAATCCCTAATTTGTTAACTACAAACTGTCTTTACCGCGGTGCAAAGGAGCTGAAACAGCTGTCTGCGTAAATACACTCATTAAACTATACGGCGAAGCTCACTTTGCAGCAGCCCATCAGTCTGTGTGTTTCTCGGGTAATTTCAATACAATTTCAATAAAATAATAATAATCAGTTTGAAATGCTGTCAACAAGCGAGGCCTAGTTTCCTCACATGAAAGGGTGCGTTTTGCATTTTGAGAGGGTTACCGTTGCGAAAAATAAAGAAATTAAAAGCAACAGACCCGAAAACAGTGCTACCTGCACTTCCGTGTAAATTTTGTGAAAATTTTACAGTGTATTTTAAAGAGAGAGGTAATGCTAAAGCCGCAGGGCAGAGGCGCACGTACCACACGCGTTTGTTGTCTTCTGCGGGGCTGAGCATCTCCTTGACGACCGACTCTAAGGTCTGACCAATAGCAGCACTTTGCGGGATTAATAGAGCTGCGGCTATGTGGGCAATGGCAACTGAAAACGTCCTGACACACAGAACCGAGACTGAGTTTGTTTAATGCCATGAAGATAAAACATGATTCTAGGTACGTTTGAATCGGGAGAGGGTTACGGTTTAAGGATGCTGATACTGGGGAGTGAATGCTGGACATTTGGCTGAGTGGTTTGATGGGACCGCGGGATCAGTCTACTGCAGAAAAAAATCATGCTTTCAAAACATATAGGCCTATGTCACATGCCCTAAAAACCCACCGGCCCGATAACAGTGAGTAACACTACGCTCAAAAATATCGCCGGTGCAATGAAAAATGAATGAACCGCGACTGAATTCATGCAATGGAGTTAGGGTGACCAGATGATCCATGTCAGGGAGGACAGTTTGAGCCTGGACAGGATTTCAATTAAAAGGACCAAAGATTTCACATAAGCACTGAGCACATAAGCACAACCAAGGAAACAAACCAAAGTACAAGAAAAGCGGAGCTATTCGTCCAAACACAGCTGTCTTGCAGTTTTAAATTAGTTTGCAAAACCTGAAGTAGCTCAAAGTGTTCTTCCTGACATGGATTATCTGGTCACTATAATTCATTATGAAAAACTCTGTCCATATCATTGCATATAAAGATCAGTGCAGCGTGTTGAGTCTGGCTTTTCACACGACCCGTGTATGGTGCAATGATTTAGCCCAGCGACCGCGTTGCTTCTATCCCTATTAGATACCCAGGATGCGTAATTGCGAAGCGCGCAGTGACACGGCGGCGTGTTGCGTGGATCCTACCTTCCCTCGAATCTACGCATCCTGAATACTTACTGCACTAATTGAATAAGTGGTAAATGGGAAAGGACGGCCTGGCGCTCCCAGTTGCCAAAAATCACATGCACATGTGTATCTCTCTCCCTTTATCACACATCTGGCAGAGTAAATCTGATAGCAGCCTGCAGCTAGAGCAGGGCGAGTGGGAGGGTTATTACAGAGAGCACACCCGATTATCTCCACGGCCGTATCGCCGCCATTATTATCTTTGCTCTGATAATTAGGATTTAAGTCATGGTTATAAATAGCTGATTCGAGAGATATACACTGGGAACATTCACACGAAATCATATAGGTAAGAAGGTAAATATTCTGTATACTAACACACAACACTGAAAACGATAAATTCTTATTCTAAATACGTTAACATATAGGCCTAGTACGAAAAAATAACTATCTAAACATATAAAAGAGCCTTCTAGAGGAAACTACTTCATCATCTATAAATAGGATTCTGAATGTCAGTATGCCCTAAGGGCTTGCATTTTCTGGACAGAGGAACTGGGTTTAGGATGTCCAGGAGCTCAGTTTACACAATTTGATTACATTTCAGGACAATTTCGTCTAATTTCTGCTAATGTGAATCCTGAATGCAATACGGAAAGACGACACGTCTGTTCTTAAACCTCAATGGCGGGAATACAGCAAGCAAATGTGATGGAAAGAGATTAACAAATTCATTAAATATATGCTTGGGGACTAAGACTCTCTTTACAGCGACGACTGAAATGTGATGTTACTGGAATCGCAGTGCTGGGTGGAGTATTTGAGGGCGCATGTGACACAGAATGCGGACACTTTCGGTATGCATTAGCAGGAAAAATGTGCACGTTGATCAAATTTCAAAGAAGCAATGTTTAATGCCAATCGGTTAATATACAGTAGATGCGTTTGTTATTTTACAGAAAACCCGGGGAGCGTTTTATTTTGATGAATAGCTCGATTTGGGGAAAGGTGGTAAAATTCTCCTGAGAAAACCGGATTCAGCCTCGTGGACAGAAAACAGCAGAGGCAGGACCTTGTGTTGCGAGTGGCATCTTTAGGGACAGCTGGTGCCTTTTAAATAGGGCGTAGGGTTGTAAAAACCGGAATGCACGATGCCACGCAGCCTGGCAGCCCCTCCACTTTCTTCCACACCCCCCCCCCCCTTTTCTGTAGTCTGGCTTCATTCACCGCGTCTAACGCCTAATTCAGACTGTCATGGCGTATTTCGACTCCATCCACGGTCGTAATGTTTGGCAGGACATTTCCACAAAATGAAAAGCAACTATGAAAATCTGCCTCTATCAACAGTCTAACGTAGGTGTTGGGGTGTCAATCGATAGGTTGAAATTACGTGATGCTAAATAGATTGGTCTTCGTTCAGTAATGATACAAGCAAATACACGTTAATTAGCTTTAATTAGAGCCGTGAATAATACAGTAGAAACTCTTGAGACCAGAGCAAAACATGAACTGGTAGAGGCCAGCGATATTTTTAATAATACGTCAAATCTAAGACCATTGCACAGCATCTTGATTCAGGGAGGAGGCCCAGGGTCATGTGTCTCTGTCTCCCCCGTGTGGCCAAATCGTACAGCCCCACGTGGAATTGCCCTTCACGAGAGTACGGAATCCGCCTATGGAGCGTGGTTTTAAATCTGCCTTCTGACCCTCCCTCTGTTCCAGCCCATCTGACCACATCTCACCATACGGAGAGACCAATCATTATGTTGATATCGAGTTTTCTTCTCTCCTCAGTTTCTAGCACTGTTGCTCGCTCAGACTATGTTCTTACAAGTGTTCTACGATTACCAGTGACGCCAATGTATAAGAAAATGCCACCTTGTTTAAAAAAATATCCCCTATCGCGTGAATATATTTTAACGTAGCCTGATTGAATCATGCCAGCTACATAAAAATCAGCGTTTATTATATTTAGAGATTTCGTGAGTTTTACAGGATTCATTTTCCTGGCAGGTTGTAAAATTGTAATTATCTGATGTGGTCTGACACATAATTATTAAAAAAATTGTATACATAATGGAGGACAATATATCTGAATTGAAAGAGTTAATACTTTATCAATGTGGCATGCCAAGCTATTTGCTTAATTGTGCATGTCAGTTATCTACCCTTCTTAATGCTGCGGGTTCCTATAATCTAATCTGTGGAATGTACACACCAAACCTTTATATCTGTGCTTTCTTCAGCAGGCTGTGCGGTACAGAACAAATGGCTTCACGGCTTCTGTTTTCTACATACAGCCTTCTGTAAGCAACACTTAAAGATCATGTCAGTGTTTAATGAATCACCCCAAATGTATGCAACGGATACAAACTCTGACCAGACAGACAAACTGAATTCCAATTACATCTCATGGTACGTGGTAAGTCCAATTAAGGGTACTATTAATAAATTATTAGCCTTACATGCTGTTATAATGCTCACACAGAGCATTTAGATTTTAGAATAATTCTGCTGATTATAGCAATTTGTAACAAACGATACACGACCAACTTGTCATTGTTCAGCTGACCATTACAGCCAATGATATCTGATCATACTGTATGGACAGGGTAAATAAAAGTGAAGGAAATTATGTTGGTATAATTAATGGACTCAGTGGTTTTTTTTTTAAGAAACACTGCCGGCCCCCAGTGCCCCCCTCTAAAAGAAAAGCAGCCAGAATTTCAGATCTGTGTATTTTCTGAGAGCATTTTTTTGAGGTCAG
Source organism: Stomatorhinus ivindoensis (assembly GCA_019775895.2). Lineage (NCBI taxonomy): Eukaryota > Metazoa > Chordata > Actinopteri > Osteoglossiformes > Mormyridae > Stomatorhinus > Stomatorhinus ivindoensis. Next base: position 15,883,268 of record JABFEB020000039.1, read on the forward strand.
ACACCTTCAGTCTTGAATTTTAATGCATGAGTCATCTCCTGGTGTACCGATGGGCGGCATTAATTCGATGACTGGCTACTCCCAATAGTCTGTGCTTCATATAGGGAGGAGGGGAGGCTGATGTAAGCGCAGAGAGCAGCCAAGGCCTTATGCTACAGCAATGTGTGTAAGTAGGAAAAACAACATGAAACAACACATTTATTCAAAGAAATTCATTGTCTACCTCTAGCTGTTTATCCAGTATAACATGGTTAGTGGTGGTGGGGATGGAGCCTGTTCCAGGCAGCAGAAGGTAAGGAAACACCCTGGACATTACAGCAACCCATCAGAGCACACAAATGTGCGCGTGCGCGCGCACGCACACACACACACACACACACACACACAAGACTGCAAGAGGAAACCCACACATGTAAACTCCATGTGAAGCCTCCATCCTGGAGGTGTGTGCAAAGTGCCACCAGTCTGTTATGTAATTTTAGAACAGTAAATAATCTTGGAGACTGTTAGTATTTGTTTTTAAATCATCTCCAAAGGTGACTGAATTATATACATTATTTCAACTAAGCAGCTATAATCTGCTAAGCAATATCTGATTTGCTCAAAAAAAAAACAAGTTAAAACACAATCTGATTAGCCATCAGATTACGCAATCAGATGGGAGTCAGGATGTAAACATTAAACTTGAGAGAACCAATAAAGCTGGGAAAGGTATGGAGACTGTCAGACTGGGATCCTCAGCGCAATAAAGTATTCTCAAGTAACATAAGCTATATTCATACTGCAACTGCAGGATACACTTGACTAAAACTAGGAAGATTAAACTCTCCGTTTTGCATTGTACAACGGTTTAAAAAATAACTAATTTTAAAAGTTTTTTTTATTAAAAAACGATCCAGTAATCGCTGTAAACCTTCATGATGTTCACAATGCATTTTAAAGTTAACAAGTAATGGATTATATTTTTAGTTTCACGTGGGATTTTGAAAGAGCACAAAACGCATTTTATATTTACGATCTTGTGGTGTAAAACAGCAAAAAGCAGCAGATGAGCCTCAACGCAGGACCACTGGGCACGCGCCAAAGCCAGCAAAACAGCCAAGGTTGCCTGGTAACCGATCTGGGCCGTGATCTGGCACGTGAACAAGGCGATGCGCGCTTGTACGCTAAGCTTCATAAAACGCAACATCTTTCTTAGTGAAAACACGCAGACGATGATATATCAGCATGTTCGAAATGCTAATGCAAAATATTGCCTGAAATCATTGCATTTTTACATACAAATGTTTTAATTATCCGCTCTGCAATTTTGAGTAAAACACCTTAACCAAAAAATATAAACAACGATTTTTGAAAGTAAGGTGTAGGTGGATATAAATTAAAATTTATGTGGCAGAATATCAGATACAGTAAACAGGTCACATAATATATAGGCCTATCTGAATATAACTTAAACGTATTTTAAATAGGGTGCGCAGATAATCCATGTCAGGGAGGACACTTAGAGCCTGGACAGGAATTGTAAACTACCATTTCAATTAAAAAAAGATTTTTTAAGGATTAAGCGCTGCATTCTTGCTGTGTGCGGACTGATCCGTCTCCTATAATCATGCATGTGTCACTAATGTTAATATATAAGAGCTGGTTGAGTCTTTTAATCAGGGAAACAAACCAGTCAACGCATAGGAAGAACCGAACAATTAAGCCAGGAAAAGGAGACTTTCCGTTTTAAAGCAGTTTGTAAAACCGGAAATAGCACAAAGTGCTGACATGGATTAACTGGTCACCGTATTTTAAACTATAAGGTATATCACATGGTTCCCTACTCCGAAGAAGAGAAATGCAAAGAAATGTGATATTCACGAAATAAAAACATCATCCATAATTGACTTACGCAAAACAAAAGGCGGCCGTTTTAACGTTTACTAACCGACATATGGAGTCCACACTCCAGCATCCCAACATCATAACGAATCCGGACACGCAAACTTCAGGGGTGGCAACTACGCACTGCAGAGGTTCCTACCTGATTCAGTCACAATGATTCTTATAAAAATAAAACCCCTTTCAGAAACAAGACTGTTCAGTATAAAAATATTTATTACATATTTGAATACTTTAAATTCTTTCACTAGTACTTGAATACTTTTAATATTTAAAAGTTTCACAGATAAACGTTAAAATGATCTAGTGTTGTAAATCTTACTCCTTAACACTGACAATAGCACCACCTTGTGTCAGGTAAAAGCACTAACTGTCAAACGTTAAGAAAATAGTCTTAAAAGATTGCTTTCGGCTTTTTGAAGCGTTCAACAATAACCACACAAACACAGCTTTGACATTAAGGTTTTATGAAATTGACTAATTTTACCCAAATTGTGTACCTATATTTTACATAAGAGCAATACAACTGCAATGCAGCACAAACAGTGCCTGAGGTAACATTTTTAGTGCTTCAGAGGGAAGTTGATCAATGTAAATTGCATGACAGCACAGAATAAAGTAAAATTTTGGCTAAATTTGCAATACACTTAACCCCCCACCCCCCAGCACTCAAGAGAAGGAAAAAAATATCAAAAGAATAACAGTCTAACGCAGGTGGTATCCTACATGATGTCACTGAAGGCAAGAGAGACGTCGCTCCAGCTGGAGCTTCCTGGGGAGGTCACAGGGGACATGAGACTGCTCTCCAAAGAAAGAACGGGAGACCCCTGGCTGCTGCCTGACGAGGGCACCAATGATACAAGGCTGTCATCACCCACAGAGAGGACTGGGGACACTCGGCTGCTCTCTGACGACGGGATCGGGGACACTCGGCTGCTCACTGAAGAGGGGATCGGGGACACTCGGCTGCTCACTGAAGAGGGGATCGGGGACACTCGGCTGCTCACTGAAGAGGTGATCAGGGACACAATGCTGTCATCGTCCAGAGAGGAGTCTGGGGACATGATGATGCTGTTGCTCTCTGAGGATGAGACGTCACTGCTGTTGACTATTAGGAAGCTGCTGCTGGGGCTGGTTTCAGGGGTAATGGGTGCTGCTACATCCAGCGCTAAAAAGATGCAAGAGTAGAAACAGACAGACGGGGAGACACAGACAGACAGACGGGGAGACACAGACAGACAGACGGGGAGACACAGACAGACAAGGTTATTTTGGCCAATGTGTAGCATCCCTTGGCGTCGACAATACAAAGGAGAGTTTCTGACGGGTGCAGCATTTTATTTAGCCTTCACAGGAAGCACTCAGGACTGCCCTGACCTCCGTATATGAGCACCGTAAAAACTACAAGAAAAAATGAATAAATAAAATAAATATACACGTATATTACTTAAAAAAGAAACTTGCACAAACATTTTATATTGCATTCATTACCTCCCTCCGCTTGCTGAAGGGTGCAAAAAACTGTGACTCTGAAAGATTAACTTGCTCGCTCTCACGTGAAGCGCTGCTACAGTCAGGTCCATAAATATTGGGACATCGACACAATGCTAACATTTTTGGCTCTATACACCACCACAATGGA
>JABFEB020000039.1:15886893-15910837 GCA_019775895.2 Stomatorhinus ivindoensis
GAACCATAAATCAAACTTATACATTTCAATACTTGGTTGCAAATCCTTTGCAGTCAATTACAGCCTGAAGTCTGGAAAGAACTGCAAAGAACCTGTCGATATTCTCACTTGCACTGGAGGAGAACCCAGAGTGCCAGGATCTGGTCGATGGTAGGCTTCTTAGGTGTAAAGCTAGACTGCTCCAGTCGCTGACAGGCAAGCACGTGATCACGGATCCTGTTATGATGACCCTAGCAAGGATCTCATCCAGCACTGAAAGCAGTGTTACCCCCTGTAGTTGCCACAATCCAGGCGATCACCCTTGTCTTTCCAAATGAGAACTATAAGTCCTGTTTTCCAGTCAGTTGAGATGATGCCTGACTCCCAAATGGAAGCAAAGTTTGCCTGCAATGCTAGGAGGACAGCCTTACCACCAGCCTGGAGAAGTTCACCCCGGATTCCACAGATCCCTGTGGCCTTCCCTACCCCCAGCTGATTCACCACCCATGCAATTTCAGTGAGACTGGGTGGTTCACAGCTGATTAGAGGATGTCCAACATCCTACCTGGACGGTCACCTTTAAACTGCTCGAAGTAGCCAACCCAGTGGGTCACAACTGCGGTGTCATCTGTAAGGACCGTTCCATCACTCGTCTTGACTGCGAGTCTCCAAGGAACAGATTTAGAAGTGTGTAATGCTTAGGTTCCTCTGTAAGCAGGACGTGGGTCACTAGATGATGTGTCATCTGTATAATCTCTCATCTCCTTATCCACACCACCAGTATTGGAGTACCAAGTCCAATGATCCGGTTCAGGGCGTTGAAACCAGGATCCAGCGATCCACAGCCCGTGACCTTTTGCAAGGTCAAGGAACATGGAGCCACTTTCACCCTGGTCTCCAGACCCATGGGGACCAACACAATCCTCATGGCCAGCCCTGTCAGTACCAGTGGTCGCAGTGAAGTCACCCATGACCAGAGGAGTGTCACCTCGCGGGCGCCCTACAACCACCAAGCAAAGTTGCGAGTAAAGTGTCTCCCTCAAACGAGAGATCACTCACCGCGGTCGGAGCATACACTGAGACAACAGACTAGACACCCAAGGAGCGCCTTAGCCTGAGTCTCATAATACGCTCGTTGAAAGGAGTAACAGACAGCATTGGGAGGACCTTATCCGCTCCAGCAAAAGCGACTCCCTTAGTATGGCAGCCGTCAGAGACCAGACCAAAAGATTTGGCTTCTCCCCAGTCTGCGTACCTCAGAGTGTGCCGCCACCGAAATGCGGAGTTTACAGAGCTGAGAAAGGTGGTCATCTTGCTGGAGAGCTAAGATGTTCCATGCGCCTACCCGGAGGGACCACCTCAAACTGGCACCCAAATGCCACCGCGCAGCAGGCGCCTCAGCTCCACACCAGCCCTGATCCCTAACAGGTCTGACCCAACGGTCTCGACTCTCCCGGGGATGAGGCTCCCAAAGGTTTTCCCCCATTCCCTTCCTGTGGGCAGCTGCAGCAGAGCTACTCCCGTGGAGAGAAGGGCATCGTTCCTGTTTATTCCAAGCTGTTGCGAGTTGTTTTACGGTGGCTGGAGTGCCAATCCCACCACCAACCCCCAAAATGTTCCCATGCAAGTGGGAGGACTGCTTGCAGGGCCAGATGTAGCTTAATGTCATACTCCGACAAATGTAAAATATGAGAAAACATCATCAGTGTCACTTTTTATATGCTAATATGATGGCCTATTAAAGATGGCGTGATACGCAGAAGTACGTCGTTGCTGGTGGTTAAAGGCCGCGGCAGAACTCCGACCATGAAATAAATGAATTCACTTACAGCTCAGCAGCAGTATCAATATATTTCGCATCGTAAATGTAACCTTTTCTTCGGGGTTCATATGTTTGCTGTCTGTGGGCGTATACGCAGTTGCCTTGGACCACTTCTGATTGGTGAGCATAACTGGCACACGAGGAGCACAGCATAATTTGTAAAACTATTCTCAGGACAGTTTTAAGCCTTGGGTCAGACGTGCTGTCTGGAGCATATCCTAAATCACAGCCTTTGCGATTTGCTAATCGCACTGTATCAAATAGAGATTTTGATTTCAAATTGATAAACTGTTCAGCCGAATGCCAAAATTATACAGATTATTAACTTTCAGGCGTTACAATACACATCTCATTAATATTTGAGGTGACTTAGTAAGCCACTTGCCAAATTGTGGGTGTAATTAAACGTCCATATAGTACCGAAAAGCTGGTGTCCAGACAAATGTTTACACCCATCATCTAAAGCCCTGGTTATTGTCGCGCATGCAGCCTATAATCGGAATTATATCACAACGTGATATTGTGCATCCCTAAACTACGGGCATTTGCGGGGCTGACTGGAGAAGTTCTGCCCCTCTTGGCACGAGCGCAGAAGAAGAGCGGTGAGTCGGCACACACCTCTCACCTTCCCGCTGCCTGAGGAGGGCCTGCCGGCGCTGCCTCACTTCGGTGCCCAGCTTCTCCACCACGCGGTCAATGCAGTTGTCCAGCACCAGGGAGCGGGTCTGCGACGCAATGGCCTGTCGGCAGATGGGACACTCGTTCCGGCGCTTTCGCCACTCTCCGATGCAGTGGAGGCAGAAGCTATGGGCGCAGTTCAGCGTTACAGCCTGTTCCAAAAAAAACAGTCACGTCACAAGGCCTTCTTCAAACTCAGCGACATGCCCCGATTAGTTTTGGCCATTTACAGAAACAGGTCAGATTACAGATCCTGCAAAAAAGCACCACAGCCAGACCCTCCGGGGCGTTAGTATTACCAGTAAGTTTGATATGTCTGCCGATTGGATTCATAGGAGAGCTGCTGCTAGTAGACCCTCATGGAAGTAAGGAGTTACCTGAATAAAAAGCTCAGAGCAGATGATACACTGAAGCTCGCTTTCCAGAAACTCCGTCATCTGAGATACCACTTCTTGTTTCTGAGCCCAGGCCTTTTCCTTCTCCTGCAAGACAAGGGTGTCAGGGTCGTACCATTTATGACATCTCATGATGATCGCTGCGTAGCGGGTTTTCACTGCCGTACCTCAAGCTCCTTATCTTTAGCCTGAAGGATCTCCTCAAAGCCCTGACGAGAAAGCTTCAGCTCCTCAATGAGCTTCCTGTGCTGTTAAAGTGACAAAGGGGTTTACATCAGCCTTGTCCTACCAAAGCCCCAGAGCCCTTTTCCTACCTCAAGCAGCGTGTTCTCCAACTGCTTCTTCAGACTCTCCCGTTGTTGTTTTTTCTCCATCTTATAGAGAGAGAGCAACACGTCATGAAGTAATGTATGCGCAATTCAAGAGACTTAAGAATCTGACAGTTAAACAATTCTCAGGAAATATATTTAATTGCACAGATAACACAAGACTGTCAATCAGGGGGTTTTGTGCGTCTTAAATTTCATTGCCTGTGATCAGAAGGTCGCTGACTTGAGCCTCAATAATCACACCTTGAAGCTTCAAACTCAACTGTATATACAGCTCTGGAAAAAATTGAGACCACTATTTTAAAATCTTGGTTAAATTCTGGCACCACGGGCAAAATGCTACACTGCGAAGCAGGCTGCATCTAGGCTCAAAGTGTCTAAGATGACAGTACACAAGAACAAGGTGAAGCAGGTGACACTGACAATGACAATGACCAAAAACCAGCCAGGTAGAGGGCAGAAATAACTTTCTAATGCTAGGGATGATGGTCAACTTATTGTACGGTGCCTGAATGGAGGATGACATCAGACGACCTTCAGAAAGAATGGGAAACAATAAGTGGCGTGAAGTGCACTGCTAGGACAATTCAAAACAGGCTCTTAGAAGCGGGACTGAAGACCACTAAAGTTAACAAGCAGCCCTTCATCAATGAGAAGCAGGGTAGAGCCAGGCTGGAGTATACTTTACACGGAAGCATACCCATAACTGAGAAACGAGTGAAACTGAAAATTATGCCATAGTCGCTGATATTGTGTTAAATATAGGTATTTTCTATACTTGCTTTAAACCCGAAAGTAACCCTTCTGATGCACAAGACATTTCTGTTTAAATGTTGTTGCACCATACTGGTTTATTTTTGCGTAATTCACACTGCAGATAATAATAAATAATAATAGATTTTATTTGTAATGCACTTTATATTTAAAATAAATCTCAAAGTGCCATAAAATAAATCATCCAAATGCTGTACTGTGGATTAGCCTTGAGCAGCCAAAGAAAATGATGTGTAAATGATCATTATGTTGATGTAAAACTATCCTATTATGCCTGTCAAAGTGTGTTAGCTTAGCCATTTCTAATCGTTTGCTAAAGTCACCTCAGGATTTACCTCAACCATCCAATACACCCATGTATTTTTTGACTTGGACACAAGCACACCTCGCATAGGTAATTAACATCATTAATTTTTTTAATTATGTTAATTATTTAAGTGAGCTGGTGGTGAAATTTAATAAATACGTGAAATGGCTGAGGTGCCCCTGAAGAGAGGTTTGGGAACTGAAGACGGTGTTCATCTAGTCAGTAATTGTCTGGAGAACAAAAGAAATTCTTACTAGTTTTTTATTGCGTTACTCTTAACATATGTAAATTCTAATATTAAACTGTGCTTTTTTTCTGAGCAAATATGCACTTACTACCCAGATAAACAGCTTTAAACACTTTGTTTGCCTGCTTAAGACTCTGGCACATTTCTGTAAATGCTCCCCTGTATAGAAAATGCCAGACCACCAACTGTCCAAGCCGTCATCAGTGGCCTAGATTTCCCTGCCTTCCCTTTGTCATTTTCTCCCTCCATTCAATTTGACTTTCCCCTAAGCATCACTATCTCCAATGCCTGTTAATAACAGACTGAAAATGAAAGTGTTGTAATACAGGCTGTCCGCGGGTTATATACAACCAACTTACAGACAACTTGTACTTAGGAACGGACAGCCATAAAGGATATTTTACTAAAAATTAGGCTTAAATACATTGATTTGTAATAGTGAATACACACACAACTTCATGACGCTCATAAAAACATCACACAACTTCAACAAGTCATTGGCTTGAAATACAGTACAGTAGTATTATTATGATTATTAAACAGATCTTTTGAAGAATAATTTAAGAAACTAATTTAGTCTCTTAATATTAGTCTTACGGCCCACTAATCTGGCACCCTGTTGTCAGTGAGGGATATCTCAAATTGTATTAAAAAATATATAAAATCTTAAGCAAATAAAATGTTTAAATGACCTTCATGTTGATGTAAATCTATGATGTCTGTCAGTGTGTTAATTTTCAAATTTCAATACCTCTCACAACATCAGACCCACACAGGCACACACCTTTTGACTTGATCCCATTGCATACTTTGTATGGCTAATCAATACCTCACTGGTTTTTCAGAACTAATTTAACTAGATAATTGAGCTGGTGGTGAAATGTAACAAACACAGGCAATGGCTGAGGTGTCCCTGTGAAGAGGTTTGGGAACCAAGGCGGTGTTTTCAAGCCATTCAGCAAGATATCAGGAACTATTTGGAGGGCAGAATAAATTCTTGCTAGTTCTTATTGTTACTCTTCATTTTCATAAGTTCTAATATTAAACTGGGTTTCAATCAGAGCAAATATATACTTTCCATACAGATAAATAGCTTTAAACATTATCTTTGACTGCCTAAGACTTTTGCACAATACTGTACACCCACCACTGCTCCCGTGGCATGACAGACCCACTTCAGTCCTCTCACCTCCAAGCGCTTCTCCTCCTCATAGAAGGACTTCTCCAGCATATTCACCCTATGCACCTGTGCCTCCTGCAGGCTTCTCAGTTGCAAGCGCAGTGCGCTTTGTTGCTGCAGCAGCTTGCTCATCTCCTCCTGGCGGCTGGGGCTCTCTGCCTGCAAGCCGGTCACCTGTCGCTCCAGCTCCAGCAGTTGGTTCTTCATCATCTGCATGTTCTGGTTGTGTTGCTGTACGCAGGCTATCCCCGAGCTGCCATCAGAGAACACACACGACATCCCGGAACTGGGGGACACCCGGCTGGGCCCTGCGGCCTCCAGGGACCGCGGACTTGCTGGCAGGGCACTCCCTAAGGGGCACGGCCTGCCTGGGAGTTTCTCTGTGCTGGAGCACCGATAAAGCTTGGATTGTGACTCGGAGGGAGCAGAGGTCTCTTCCACAGCAAACTTTCGTTTAGCCTTCCTAGATTTGCAGCCCGCGCTGTGCTCCTTGGCCAATGAGGATGACAAGAAGGGGTCAAGAGTCTGCAAGAAGTCCCGTACCAGCACGTACTCAAACTCCACCCGCATGCCGTCGATAGGAACGCCCAGCTTGATAGAGTCCCCAACACTGAGGATCACTGCTTTCTCAGCTGGGATCCGTTCCTCATTCACCCACACACCATTGAGGCTCTGAGACAAAATTAAAGATGTAATCAAGTCATGGTTATTCATATAGCATTCACACTATCATAAAAGGCTAGCATAGCCTTACCGTTTTATCAGTCACTGTCCACTGGCCATCATCGGTTTGCTTGAACAGGCAGTGCTTCCTGGATATCATTAAAGGACATGTCGAGGAATATATCTGGTAGGTGACATTCAGACCACGTCCAAGTGTAACCTGCAAACACAACAGATGCCCAGAAGTAAACCTGAGTGCTTCCAATCAGTCTACAACGCTCATAGTCCAGTCTAGACTTTAAAAATGGGACAGATTCATTCATTCGTTCTTAGGTCCACAATGAATTTTCCTCCCATGCTGGGCAAGCAAAGGTTCAGGAGCAAATTGCAATTTTAATACAAGCACCATGAACTTTGTTCAGACAATTCTGTGTGAATTTCAGTCTATATTCGATATCGATAAAGATCCTCCTGTGACACTTGCCACAGCCACTAATCTGATTTTGATAACTGCTCACACAATGACCTGCAGATGATGCCAGGAAACAGTTCATGGAGTTGGGTACACACTGAAAGCAATTCCTGTCCAATAAAGACTGCTCGTGCACACTGGCACCTTCGTACTGGAGTCCAGGGGAATATGTAAATTCCACCCACCACAATTCAAGGGGTGGGAAATGAACCAATGACTCAAGAGGTACCAAGCAGAATAGAATATTTCTTCAGAACTAAAATAAATTGTGACCCAAACCTAAAGAATTTGTACATGAAAAATCTTTGCAATACTTTGTGACCAAGGATTTCCACAAGCCAAATAGACACTTCACTGCTCATTGTTTAATGTATGTCTCATCCATTATAACAACAAAACCTGCTGAAATTATTAAACACACACACAGAGACACACACCAACAAGAGACAATCTATCTGCACACAGCAGCATAGCATAGACAATCTATCTGCACACAGCAGCATAGTCTTGTGGCAAAGACATGTGATACGTCAGGATAACAGGAAAAACGGCAACACCAGCCCTGAATCCACACTAAAGCAGATTTCCAGCCAGCGCGTCCCACATCAGTCTAAATGTTAGGAATACTAAGGTGATAAAATGGGCTTATGCGTCTACCAAGAGTGGTGACTGCTAACCGGCTACCCAACTTGGAAGAACAGACAATTAAAGTATCCTTCACCAGATAGTTATTCCAGTTAGCGGCTACCTCCGTATCTTCCGGCAGCCGGAGCCACTCGGCATTCTTTCCGACTCGCTTCAAACACCATATTTCTTTGTCTATGGAGCTACTGCTCTCGGCAGCAGGGGGTTTCGATACAACTTCCTGCTCCATTACGTCCACATCATGATCAAAACACTGGAAGAAAAACACCAAACTCAGCGACATCCATTTTCTAGTACTAGTCCGTTACAGCGACACAACGGAAGTGACGCAGAGGAAAAGTGTCACCGCCTCCCGTGATGCATCGCTCTTGAACGTTATACACAAGTAAATTTCACCTAGAATTCTTGAATTCATTGATAATCGTAACGCATAATCCAAGGAAACGTTATGTGAAAGTATATATGAAAGTGTAAAAGGTGGCAGAGAATGTTGTGTAACGTTAATGGAATGTTATTTCTAACTTTTGCATTTTAAGAAAGGATCTGCCGGTGTCAGCCTGAACATCCCGCAATTAATGTTGACAATTATTTTATAACACATTATCAGCGTCAGTGTTACCCGCTGTTCTGCCATGTCCTTTGTTTGAAGTTGTTTTATTGGTCTGAGTTGTGGTAGCAGTCGTAATAAGTAGTAGGCCAGTGTTCTGGGAACATCCGGGAAACTGGCCACTTTGAACGCTTCTAATTCGTTCCTAAAACGAAAAATAGCGGGGGTGGTTGCAGTCAAGCATTTATAGATTTTTATACAATTTTATTGAAAAAGAGCTCAGATATTTATAACACTATCAATTACACACAAGCGCTACTCCCAAAGTACACATCTGCGAGTCCTTCAAAATGAATTACATTTTTTTAAGTGTAACCGGGCAGTATACATGCCTGGGACCTGTATCACGAAGCCAGATTTCTTACTTAGATGGATAACTTGTACGATTTAAGCTACCCAAGTTTAAATGGACTTTATTTTCGTTTACTTCTGACAAGATACAAATAAAAAGAATAGCAAAATGTTCTCAATAATAACAATCAAAGGTGGCTCAACAGAGACAAAAATATCGCCATTTGAACTTTGCCCAACCGAGAACAAATGCACAAAATAGGTGAACACAAAAATCCTCAGTGATGTCAACACCATTAATAGTTGATCATTTGTTGCTTTCAAGATTCAGCATATTTTAGTACAGCAGGCAAATTTTATGACTGATCTCACTGTCACATGGTTGGCATTGGTGGAGTTCTTTTTGTTCAGCCGAGTTTCTATCTATGTGTGTTTTGTTTACTCACCAACTTTTATATTTATATTTGTCCTAAACTAGGGGCTCAACAGAGGCACCATAGCAGATTCAGAGGGCCCTGATTCAAAGTACATACTTGTGTAAAACTTTCACCGAACTTGGAAATTAATTAACTACCACTAGATGGCAATATTATAAAAGACATTTCTGTTTTCAGAATTCTGGGAGTATAGATGTAATTTAACTATCTGAAAGTATAATGGATTCAGGTTATTTTATCGCTACAATAATAATTACAGCAACAAAACTCTCTGACTTACCTTAATAAAATTGTAATGTGAATTAACAGCCAATTTGGAAAGACTGTCCCAGAGTGTTCAGGGAAAATGTTCACAATCCCCAGGTACCTATAAAGTTTAATAAGAGTGTTATTTTTAATAGCTAATCTACCTTCTGGATCAGAATTCTCATTAGTGGCTGTGTGGTCTTTATTCCACCACAATGATATAGGCCTACTTATACACTTTAAAAGCCAGCCTGATTTGTTGACTACATTGATTAGAGTACACTGAGAGAAAATGTAATTGAGGTAGAGATGAAGAATCTACAAGAACTAATTATAAATTAGCTTTGTTGTGTATATGTTTGTAAAATTTGCCAATGTAAATGTTCATTTATAAATAGTATGATCCAAAACTGATTTAATATCAGTGTGGGGGTTAAATTTTATACTCATAAAATTAACTACTGAATTTTAAATTTTGTTTTCATTGGGTCTTCGTTAATGGTTATATTTAAAATTACATGTGTTGTTATGCAGTTGTTTCTATAATATGGGCATAAAGTGATTCTTATGATCAGTACAAACAAGGTCAACTACAGGGACTCATTTGGCTGTTATTTTTTACCATTGCAGATTTTTTCTCTTGAATAAAGATGAGATATTTTTAAGTATTATGGTTGCATAAATGGCAGTAATATTCCGTGGAAATCATGACTCTACCCTCAAAAAATAAAAACATTAATCTGCAACTAAAAAACAGGAGGTGTGACACAGCTTTACATGCACGAGTAACTTAATTAGTAACTGAGTTAAACCTACTAGTACAAATCATGAACATAGTAACCATATGAAATGCATAAACCATTATGATGAACAAACATGGAATCAGTATGTACCATTTAGTTCCTGATTAATTTATACATTAAGTAATTCAAACATTAAGAGTGTATTACTACAATATTTGTGCCCCCTCAAGCAAAGATTAAAATAAGATGTGTAGGGGAAATGCACTGTATGGGCAAGAGTATTGGGACACCTGCAACTTTTACGACATCCAGTTTTAAATCCATTGGGATCAATATGGAGTTGGTACCCCCTTTTGCCACTCTTCCGGAAAGGCTTTCCACACGTTTTTGGAGTGTGTCTGTGGGAATTTTTGCCCATTCATCCAGAAGAATATTTGTGAGGTCAGGCATTTGTGCTGGACGTGAAGGCTTGGCTCACAATCTCTGTCCTAATTCATCCCAAAGGTGTTAGATGGGGTTGAGGTCAGGACCCTGTGCAGGCCAGTCAAGGTGTTCCACACCAAACTCGCTCAGTCATGTCCTTATGGACCTTGCCATTTGTGCGCTGGCTTTAGTAAGTAGTTGGCCACTGTTTGCAGCTGTAACAGCTTCAACTCTTCTGGGAAGGCTGTCCACAAGTTTTAGCTGTGTGTTTATGTGAATTTTTAACAATTATTCCTGGAGAGAATTTCTGAGGTCAGGCATTGATGTTGGACGAAGAAGGCCTGACTCGCAGTCTCTGCCTTAATTCACCCCAAAAGTGTTCTATCTGGTTGAAGTCCGGGCTCTGTGCAAGTTCCTCCATATCAGACTCGCTCATCCATGTCATTATGGACCTTGCTTTGTGGACTGTTGCGCAGTCATGTTGAAACAGGAAGGGGCCATCCACAAACTCCCCAAAGTTGGGAGCATGAAATTGTCCAAAATAGCTTTGAATGCTGAAGCATTAAGAATTTCCTTCCCTAGAACTATAGGGCCAAGCCCAATGCCCGAGGAACAACCCCATTCAATTTTCCCTCCTCCACCAAACTTTGCAGTTGACACAATGCAGTCAGGCAGGTAACGTTCTCTGGGCATCTGCCAAACCCAGACTCATCCATCAGACCGCCAGACAGAGAAGTTTGATTCTTCACTCCACAGAACATGTTTCCATAGCTCCAGAGTCCAGTGGCAGCATGTTTTACACCACTCCATCTGACGCTTGGCATTGCGCTTGATGATATGAGGCTTGCATGCAGCTGCTCCTCCATGGAAGCCCATTCCATGAAGCTCTTGATGCACTGTTGATATGCTGGGGTTAATGCCAAAGGAAGTTCGGAGCTCGGCAGCCAGAATATTGATAACTGTCCAGAGTGAAACCATTTTTCTCTCTGCATCATTTCCAGGTCTTAATCCATGCATTTATCACGACTCGTCTGGATTACCGATTGCAATGCATTTTATGTTGGGTTTAACCAGATGTCACTTGACCGACTACTGCTGGTCCAAAATGCTGCTGCTCAGCTTTTAACAGGTACAAAAAAGCACAAGCATATTACTGCAGTGCTAGCATCACAGTTTGTTTTCGGATTGATTTTACAATACTTTTATTTCTTTAAATTGTTTGTATGGTCCGAACTGCTTCAGCCATACATTCCTCCACGTGTTCTCAGGTCGGCAGCTCATTTGTTGTTAGTTGTCCTTAAGACAAGGAGGAAGCTTAGGGGTGATCGTGCTTTTTCAGGCTATGCTCCAAAATTATGGAATGAATTGCCCTTGAACGTCAGGTAGTCCACCTCCCTTCCTGTTTTTAAGACCTTTAACACATTATATACCAATTACCAAAACATTAATTTAGATAATAATTTTGATACAAACATTCTGCTTTTCTGTTGAATCAAAATTTAATCTAAATATTTCTTTGTACCTCAAGCTGACACCAAACAAACCCGTTTCCTCGAAATAACAGTTGTTCATTTTAAAAATGACGTTTGGGGAAAACTGAAGCTACAATGATTTCCTACCATGCATGCCGTTTGCGGCTTGTTTTTGAGTGGTTTTCGGAAGAAATCACTACGAGTTTGTGGGAAATAGGCTGCAAGGATTGCAAGACAGGGGACTGAAACGTTGTATTAAGTTGGAAACCAGTTTAACTACACATTTTTAAGCCTATAGTTCAGCCTTTCCCCATTTCTTTTCCTTTCCTTTTCTCTTCCGCACAGTGGCTGTCCCCAGATTATTTAATGCCACTGACACCGGCCCAGAAGCTGTCCGCCACTGGGGTTGACATGAAAATCCAGATGCATGTGTCATATTCTCTTCATCCATAACATGTCAGTACATTTACTAAGATTCTGTGGCTAAATTAGGCCTATTTACTGAATAAGATGTGTGGCATACAGTAAATCTGTTCAGTTTTTCAAGTTAGCAATGAAAACAATATAAAAAATGTTGAACTTTTAATGTTTGCTAAATGTCATCAGGATACAGTATGTCAGATACAAATTCATTGCCCTGTTTTCTCATAATATGGAATGGGAGTAGTTATGCATTACAATTAACATCCCTCTCCATTAATGCATAATGTCTGTGTCATCTCAAGAAGGGTGAAGGGGCGAAAACAAAATAGCTAACTCTTAGCTCACATCTGTATTCAGTCCTGTTTTCCAGTAAGTAACGGAAGTGGTTTACCAAAAACTACAGCATGCTTCAGAGATAGAAATAAATTAACAAAATGATATAATGAGCAACAGCAAGCCTGTTCCTATTAAATTTGATCTGCAATCAATTTTCTGTCCTAAAGTGATTGTGGCACTCTCTGTAAGGTCAGTATTTTCACAACAAACCTGTTTCACAAGTTTTTGGCATGCAGTAAATTCCACAGAGGCATTCTGGAAATATCTGAGGGACCTTGGATATACCACTGGAAAAATTTGGATTTTGATCCACATTATTCATTTGAATCGGATATCTTGGCTAAACAAACAAAAACAAATTCCTAACTTTTGCAATGAATATGGCAGAACATTTTCAATAACAATTTGTAAATAGCAGCATAGATACATAATTAATTTGAATAATTCACAGCTTTTTACCTATCAATCTTCCAATCACGTATCAGGGTGAGGGAACCTATCATGTTTCCTCGAAAATAACACTGGGTCTTATATTAATTTTGGCTCCAAAAGATGCGTCAGGGCTTATTTTGAGGGGGTGTCTTATTTTCCCATGTACAACAAACTGCAGTACATTTACCGGTATTCATGAACAAAAATTCACATTTATTCAAATACAGACATCATGTCATCTTCTAACTGTATCTTTCCATGTAAACAATCTAACGTTACATTTATTCATGAACATAAATCTACTGTGTACACATTTATTCAAATATTAAATAAATAAATGTAATTTCCTGTTTACATATATGCGCATCTCATTCTAGTTACCGTAAAATCCATGTGATAGTAACTAGGGCTTATTTTTGGAGTAGGGCTTATTTTTGGAGTAGGGCTTATTTTTGGAGTAGGGCTTATATTACGAGCATCCTGAAAAATCATGGTAGGGTAGTCCCACCCTCTGAAAATGACCATCTATCTGCCACAGCCAATTGTTACGTGGGCAGTGTCAAGGACTGTTCCATCACCCACCCTAAATGCAACTCTCAGAGGAAGAGATTCAGTTGTGCATAATGCTTTGATTCCTCAGCCAGCAGTATGTGGGTCTCTAGACCATAAATGCCTCCTTATTTGCCCTCAGAGCCCTTGCAGCCATCCTTCTCAGTTAACAGTACAGACTGGAGTTGCGATCAAGCATGCTCTGTGACTTGTCTCAAAAATATCCAGGGTTCCTCGTGAGACAAAGCACCTCCTTGTGGAAGCACCAGCAATACCAACACAACCCTCAGCATTCTTCAGGGTTTTGCCACCGAAAAGGTCTCCCACATCACATTAGAATCAACAGTCGCAGCGAAGTTTGCAAGTTCCTCATACAGACTATACCTATTAGAAACAACCAGACCTTGGAGTCGGGCCAGGTCCAGCCTCATTATCCTGCAGAAGCCTAATTTTTAGCACTGCAACAAAAGTCTGTAGGAAGAATTTTCAAATTGGGCATTACTGTACACCCTGCAGTTCTGTAGAAGCCTCCGGTGTCTGCCCATGAGGATGTGATCAATCTCCTTTGCCACACCATCAGTATTTGAGTACCAAGTCCAACAATGCAGCTCAAGGCACTGGAAAGAGGATCAAGCGACCAGCAGGCTCTGACCTTTTGCAAAGTCAAGGAACATGGAGCCACTCTCACCACGGTCACCAAATCTGTGTGGACTGACACATTCCTCACAGTCTGGCCCATCAGTGCCTATGGTCACATTGGAGACATCCA
Organism: Stomatorhinus ivindoensis; assembly: GCA_019775895.2. NCBI lineage: Eukaryota > Metazoa > Chordata > Actinopteri > Osteoglossiformes > Mormyridae > Stomatorhinus > Stomatorhinus ivindoensis. Next base: position 15,901,113 of record JABFEB020000039.1, read on the forward strand.
TAACCAGAGAAGTGTCACCTCATGGGAACCTATCAGCCCCTAGGCAAAGTTGCTAATAAATTGTCTCTCTCACCGAGATATCACTCACTGTGGACAGGGCACACACTGTGACAACAGACAAAAATGGCAAATAAACACATAAACAAATAAATAAAAACAATCATTAAGACTCTGAGAAACCCAGTCTGAATATGTGAGTCTTGAGTTTTTTCTTAAAAACTTAAAGACTACTTGCAGGTTGTATATCATCTGGCCAGGTGTTCCACAGAAAATGAACTTGCTCACAAAAGGCATGGGCTCCCATTGGTTAATTTACTGCGTGGTTGTTGTAGTAGCATGGAATTACCCACAAGGAGAGAGCAGGTAGGGGTGTATGGACTTATGAGCTCACAGAGGTAGGAGGGAGCTGTACCATGAAGACAAAGGGAGCTAGGGAAGGTCAGTGAACACACGAGAGATATTTTGACAAAGCAAACTGTGTGAGGACACAGGCAGCATTCTCTCAAACATATTTGAATCTCTTTATGAATTTCAACAGACGGCTGTCACTTGCCATTTACATTTGATGTGTTAGTAATTAACATTGTTAAGGTGATGTGTTACCTCGCGGTTTTTGAGGTGTTGTATTACGTACTTTGGTTATGTAGATTGCTTTATATTATGGGGTGTCTGTGTATGTGTGCCCTTTGTTCCAGGTTTCTGCTCCCATCCAGCTCCAGCAGACCTGCATCCTGAGCACCGAGGATGTGGATTGGGTAACTGCTACTGGCTCCACCTCCAGGGACCTACAGATCCCTGCCTTGCTTAACTGTGCTTTGTGCACAAACTTTTGCTGCCTGAAGACAGATTATTTTTTAGAAAGCCTCCTTTGTTGGGCGTTCCTGTTGCCTCTGATTAGGTTAGGATAGAATTTGTCCACCGCAGCCAGATCTACCTTTGCCTATTGCTAGAAATTGGTTGTCTAGCTACACTAAACTATTCACTAGATTTATTCTTTTCTTCTGTGCCTCCTATGACCCACCGAGGCTGGGGTTTATAGTATTGTAAATATTTTGTAAATTGTTTATATGACTATATGTGTCATTACATCAGGCCATACTGCATACGTCAGTTTTGCTCTGCCTTTAGAATTTTGTTTGTATTCCCTTCTTGATGCATTATTTTCTGCCTTTTGCTCCCTAGACATTCCAGGATGTAACCAGATAGAAACATGAATGACCTGAGTCTAGCAATATTTCCAGCGTGAAAAAGAAATTTTGGTTATGTTTTTTATGTGGTTTTTGAAAGTAAGTTATTTTTCAGGTAGGATGCCAAGACATGTATATCAGAAAACTTGAAAACTGTGAATTGTGAGGTTTAGGTTTACAGTCTTACCAACTGATGCCTATCAATAATACATGCATTTTGCAGTTAAGCTTAAGAAAGCTCTGCTGCATCCAGGATTTTAATGTCAGCTGGGAAGTTATTTATTACTGTGGAAAAGGCCGACCTGTCAGACTTGGACGAAACATTCAGTTATGTGTCATCAGAACAGCAGTGATACCATAGCTCATGTCTCCAGATAATCTGCCCAAGCGGAAGCAGATGAATGCTAAATAATAACGGCCCTAAGACTGATCCTTGTGGAACACGCTGCAAGACTGGAGCAGTAAATAATTTAAAAGAGAACCTATTATTACCAAATTGGTCAGTGAACAAATCTAAAACCAGGCCAGAGAAACCAAAGAGGTTGTTTGTTCTTTCTATTAAAATCTTAATATCTACAGTTACTGTATCTGTAATAGGGCAGTTGGAGTGTCCACCATAGGACCTATTTTTAATGCCAGTTAGTTTCCCTGACTCATACCAGCAGAGGGTTAGGGTTAAGGCTAGAATCATGTCTCTGACCTGATAAACCAACATTTAAACTGGTGCATGAAGGAAGAATAAAAAACCTTAATAAACCTGGGCTTCTGGCAACAGCTTATGCAACCTTGGCCATGTTTCCTGAGTTTCTTCCAGGATTGTCCTCCTCTGAAGTAAATATAGCAGTGGTACATTCCTCTGCAGTCTTTCGAGGGGGTCTCTCCGGGCCAGGTCCCTAAGAGGAGTCAGGGTTTTGTGGTCTGTCACCCCCCCCCCCCCCCATTTATACAGTATGCTCAGATTTATTTTTATGACAGGGGATTTAGTTCTCATTGCTGAGATTGTACTCCAGTCTGGACACTGGTGATGAAGTAAAACATTCATGGTGTTTTGGAGGCCATACAGTCCCTCAGTCTCCCCAGCAGTAAGACAAGAGCACATTCTTTGTGTGGCACAAATATCTTTCTTTCACAGAGGCTGTTTGAAGTGCTTTATGATGCAATCAATTCAAAGATAAAAAAAGTGCATTGCATTAATAAAAAAGATAAAGATAAATAATATTTTAAAAATATAAAGAAAAGAAAAATGAAAGCTGCATAGAAGTAGTTTTGTCATTGATTTATCTCTGGCAGGTAGCAGGCACAATCAAAAGACAATACAATTTCTATGTAATGAGCATTAATGTGGCTTGTTGCGTAGACTTGGCCGTAGAAGCACTTCTTTAAACTGGGGGGAATTAGGGATCTGATGATGTGTGTATAAAGTTTATGGGAGTTCTGGATGTGACCCCTAGTTGCAGTAACATGTAAGCCTCCTGGGAACTCCTCCTTCTATCCCAGAATTCCAGCTGCCTGGCATAGTTTCTTTGTTGGCAGGATAAATCACCTGCATGTGTCCTCACTGGCACAATACTTGGCCATCTGCCAAAGTCTGTTCTTTCTCATAAATCCCGTTTGGATATTCGGCACACAGGGTCTGAACCAAATTCTGCCTTTTTTTCCACCAGAGGGTCAATGCAACATGCTGTTCTTCACAACAGCTGTTCTTCATCAGAGCCTTGGAGGAGGTCAGTGCCTCGCATCTCACGGCTGTGGAGTGAGGAGTTTCCCCTTCTCTGTCTGCACAGCCATCTCTGTTTATACCAAGATCCACACAGTTTCTGTCAGGTATAGTAGATTAGCAGTTTCAGTTTGATCCAGTAAGAAAAATACTTTTATATTCACAGATACTACCTTCTGTTTCCTGTTCAAGTTGCCTTGCACTGAATATCTGCTTGGGATTCGTTGGTTACATTTTCCTTCATGATATGATTTTTTGTAACCATTCTGAAATAACATCCCGTGCAGAGACCCCCTGCCTTGTCCCTTACACTGCCTGGGACGGGATCCAGGCTCACCAGTCCCGTACTGGATAAGCTGTTAAGGACGATGGATGGATCGATGCCCATTTTAGAGAAATCCCTGGCTGGCTTCCTGGGATTGCTCTGAGAAAATGTGATATGTTCCCTACCCCGGTGAACCCAAACAAGATCATGAGGCATGTTATACTGCTAAAGACATTGTTTTGAGTGTATAGTCTTGCAATGAAGTCACTGTGATTTATACAATAGCTAACTGTACTGTTCTGACCATAGCTGAACTAGTGGATGAAATAGTATGTTCTGGTGGTTTTAACGGGTCACTTATTTTCCTGTTTGCTTATTGAAAAAAAGGGGAGAAGGAGCAATAAAAAATAAAAATGTGCGAAGGCGTGTGCAGCAGGATCCAATGGTGTGCAGATGAAATAGCTGCAAATCACAGAAATGCGTTGAGAATCAACATCTGGGTTGCATTAGTCGGCTTTGCTGAGAATGAATACTTTTAACGTTTAACATTCCTGTGTCACTCTTTTGCAATCAAAGACCAGAAAGCACCCCAACAAGAGTCAATGAAAATCACAGAAAAAGGAAATTGAGGAAAAAAGAAGAATAAATTAAGAACATAAGAAGATTTGCCTTCAGGAGAGAAAGTGTTGGGAGACATTCTCAAGGTTTTGGTTTTATTGGAGACCTTAAACTTTTGTCTGGTGCCCTGCACTCATTAGCTCCTTGACTCACACACTGCGAAGCATCCCAGTTATCACAAACATACATGTCATAGTGCCCTAACCACATAAAACGTTCAGACCATTAGCAGTAATAAGAACTAACATAAACAGCATTAAAACTAACATAAACAGCATGTTTATAGACAGTACTGTGCAAAAATCTTAGGCAGTCAAAGAAAATGATGTGTAAATGATGTTGAAAACAATGACATTATGTTTCACAAATTGTTAGCTTAACCATTTCAAAACTGCTCCTAAAATCACCACAGTATTTGCAGCAACAAAGCATTACATACACCCAGGCATTTTTTGACTTGACTACTAGTACACCTTATATGGATAATCAATACCTCACTGAGTTGTTTAACTAATTAAATTATGTGAGCTGATGGTGCAATATAACTAATAGACAGAATGGCTGAGGTGCCCTGAGGAGAGGTTTGGGAACTGAAGCAGTGTTTATCTAGCATTCTAGCAAGATATCAGTAACTTTTTGGAGAACAGACGGAATTCTTAGTTTTTGGTGTATTACTCTTAATTTGCATTTGTTATGATGTTCTGTGGCTGCCTCATAGTTCTGCAAAGTACTGCATGCCTCCATGCTACACTCACACGCATCATTTTAGGTTTACCACAGCATAACACCAACAGGGCAGATAATTATAATTGACATAAATATTTTATGTGCTTCATGCACACAGGGAGTTGGGAAGAAGCAAAAACAGGGGCTGTCTGCGGGTTCCTGAAGTCCAGGATGGGAAGTACTGGCTTAACATAATGGTACAATCCATCTCCTTTTCCATAACTTGTTAGTCAAACATATCATTTTAAATACCCCCTTTCAGAGAAACCATTTAAACCTCTGTATAATCTTGCCAGAATGCTTCAGGATAGTTAGCAAATATTTCACGAAGTGTTCCTTCTTTAAATTGTTAAAGAAAGGAAAGTAAAACTCGAATTTAATTTCCACCCTACCTGATCAATGTTTCCGAAGAGCTTATTTATCCGTGTATTTAATCTAACTCTGTCAGGCAGACAGAATTATTCACGGCAGTGGTAAATTCCAACCGGTGCAGTTAAGTATTTATAAACGGGGAATATGAACTTAAATCTCGAGAATTATTTTGTTTTTTGTTTTTTTTTCAATATTAATACATTTCACAAAAGATGAAGTGTTTGTTTGCCTGTGGATAAAAATTATACACCCAATTTTCCAGTGCCAGGTTTTGGTAATCATTGAACCTGGAGTCTCTTAGGAAGTGCTGGGCATTTGGCAGAGGACACCCTGATCAGAGTGCCAGGCCATCGCAGGGCTCAAACCACACTTCATGGAGATTCAGACACGCCAGTTCTTTGGACGATGGGAGGAAACCGGAGACCTTGCAGGAAATTCATGCAAACTCAGAACCAAGGTTGGAAATTGAACCCAAAAGCATCCCATATTTCCACAAACGCAGATCCTAGAGACCCAAGCGGCTTGCCCTCACGTCAGAGCTGTGATAGTGCTGGTGGGTCTGTTAACACATCCGTTTAATTCCTGTCATCGCTGCCTGGTACAGGAATACCCACCTGGGCCTCCCACTCTTCCCTCCAAAGGTTTTTTTTTAGCTTTCCTCAGCCGGGGTCTAATTCCTGTTGAGGAATTTACAGGATCAGATCACAACCATTGTTTCATCCCCAGGAAATTGCCCATCCCATTCACTTCTGCAACTTATTTTCACATTGCATGTGCAACAACCGGCATCACTGTGTATGGAACTTTCATATACATGTAGGGCTGGGCATTACATCTGACATCCTGTCATAGAAAAGAATCCCCGAGAGACTTTTTTATAAAGTCAGTATTAGGCTACATGGATAATTTTCCATTCGTCAGCACCTTGCAGTTCCTTATCCATATTGAATTCCAATTAAATGCACTAGTATTATTGTCCTGGCCCTATGCAAATGAAACCTGTTCCTTCCTTTCACATTTTTGAAGTACGTATCACCTATTATTAAGTTATGAATTGTAACAATAGCTATCCTATCACTCACAGTTACTGTAAATGCTACATTATTACTGTGTAATTTATGTTAAGAGGCTATGTAAGCAGGGAATGACATTTCCAGAAATCTATTGCTAATATGTATAACTCAGAATACGCCTCTTAAAATTCTCATAAGAAAGGAAGCTGTGGATTACATGTATCCCAAAATAACACAATAAATGGTTGTTTACTGTGAAAAGGCACATAACAGTCCATTTTAATCCTTTTGAATCATTGCTTCACATCGCATCGAAGGAATAAATATTGCTTCTTATAAGCGAAGGTGGTTTCGGCAGCTGAATCTGAGGATGAAAATAACATGAAGAAAAATAATTTCAGTTTCTTCAGCTCTCCGTGTGATGATGATAAACAGCAGTCCTGACGTCAGCCCGACAGGCTTAAGCAGAAGCAGATGTGCGTGTGTCGTTGTGCAAGCATGTGTACCCGCCTCTTAAATCCTATTTCAGTGTGGTCAAATAGAGTACAGCGGGGTATAATAGGAGGAATATGAAATTGAGAGGCGGTAGTACTAAAATCAAAAATGATTTTCTCCTGTTAGATCAAACATTTCCTTACTTGGTCAGAATAATCCAAGGGCGATGAGGCTGTGTTGCAGTAACTGACTTTTGCCTGTCACATTCTGGTTAGTTGGATCAACAGTGAACATCATGAGTCCATTCACTCTGAATTTAGTGATTAATTGTCATTGTTGACACACAGTGCACAAATGTGTTTGCTGCATTTAGCCTATATGTGATATAGCAGGGGGCAGCTAATTCAGCACCCGGGGAGCAGTGCTTGGGGGTGGTACTTTGCTCACGGCACCTCATTGGTCGGGCATTTGAACCTGCAATCTTTTAATTACTAGTGTGCTTTCCTAACCATTAAGCCACCACTCTGAGCTCTAATGTCAGTGTTTCTAGTGCTCTGTTCAGATTGGCCTGTTTTACTGCAGCCCTTCACAAGGACGTTACAGTATGTGTTCTAATGAGCATGAATATTGAAGTATATATACATGGTTATTAAAGGCCTTTTGTTTCTACGCTGGACTTGACTGAAATAATGAGAAATTCAAAGAAAAAAAACAACATATTTTACAATCAGCCTTTATAGATAGTAGTTTTCTCAATTGAACCGAAGGTATTAAAATGTTTAAATAGAAAATGGGTAATTCTACGTTGTTGTACATATTTTTTCAAGACTTTAAATATGAAAGTAAATTAAAAACTCTAAGTGAGAAGGCTTATTTATTGAGAGGTAGGTAAGAAAACAGGATGTGGAGTTTATCTCCAGGAAACAGGAGCCTGTGGAGGATGTGCCAGGATTTATAAGGCACACAAATCTGGCAACACTAGAAGGTGCTGCAAAAAAGCAGTAACAGCGGTAAAATTCACGCATAACGGTGTCCACCTCCTTCCCTCTGTCTGGTTCCCTCTGCCTTATTTTTCTTTTATGGAGATGGAATCTTTTGCAAGATGTAGTTTATGTCTTTGCAGCACAAATGTCAGTGGCTTTAGTACAACTGGTCCAACACAGACTAAACATCCAGGAAGCTATGTACACGGAGCATAAGGATGCATTTCATACACAATGAGGGCCTTAATAAGATCATGAAGATCCAGCCACTTTTCCTGATAAGGGACATGACTGGCTCACCTCATGATGGTCAGTGATTATTTTAGGAGACGACTCCAAGCCCTACTCACCAGCCAGACATTCTGCTGCAAGGCGTATGGAAAGCAGTGACACAGACTGGGGTTTAGACACGAGCTGGTCATTGGTTTATAATTCCTCTGATGCTCGTGTGTGACATGGTGTGTGAAATGTGGGAATCTCTGCGTCACTTCTGAATGAAGAGTGAGAAGCTCTATTCACACAGCACAGCAACATGAACTAGTCTCCCTAAAAAAAACATTTTATCGATATCATTATTTTAGGAAGCAGTGACTCCTCAAAGCTTACATTAACGTATTTACCTTCCTTGGCATTCACTGACCTTACCTTACATTTACATTTATTTACTTGGCAAGCAGTTTTGTTCAAAGTGAAGTACGCTTGAGGCCAATAGTATAACAAAAGGATGCAGTAGTCAAAGGAAGTGCTACTAGGCTGAGCTTCCAGCGAGCGATCGGGAAGAAGTCCAAGATAGCAAAGTGAACAAGAGCCTTATAAACACTGTTTGAGACCTAACATCAGAAGGGGGATTACAAATAAATATCATACGAGAGAGAAGAACAGAGCGCCCATTAGTGTCAAGCTGCGGACTGGACGGAAAACGAGTCCATCACAGGAAGCACACTGGAGGCAATGTGGAGGCACCAGTTCACAAAGACTGTACATCTTTGAAGAGCAGATCCAAGGAAAATGGTGAGAACGTGCAAACTCCATACACACAGAGTGGAGGGGATTTTCAAACCCTAACCCTACCCACTGAGCCACCATATAAACACACATGACCAATACTTACGGACAAAAACTGCATTTCTGCTACTTGGAACAAGAAGTTTATTGTCACATTCTGGCTGAAAACAGTCAGAAACAGTATTTTATTCAGAAAAGATTATTATTATTTTTTATCATTCTAATTTTATTTACATAGCTATCGTGGAGCTGTATATAACATAGCTTTAAAGGTTAGCTACATTTTTGATGAAAGCCCAAATAACTGTTGATCGCAAACAGCTGCTGAAGCATCAGATGTCTGCGGCCCAGCTGCGCAAGCGCCTTCATTTTGTTATGCTCAATAAAAGTATGTGTCATTTGCTAGGACAATACTATTTCTAGGATTATGTTAGAAATGACTTGTTTTGTTTTGCATTGCCAAGTCACCTTTTCATGTTTTGCATCGTTGTTTTACAGTGTCAAAATACATCAAGAAGAAAGTTATGCACTGCTTTGATTTATGCAACGTGATGTCCCTGGCTGGGGATAGCAGCTAATTTATGAAAGAAAATAAGAACATTTCTTGGTTATATTGGAAACATATATAGAAGGATTATATGTGCTATCAGTATCCCTACTGAAAAAAGAACAGGTAATGCTGCTTTTAGCTGAGTTCAGTTGGTCTAAGATGATCTAAGATGGACTTAGATGGTAATTTCCCAGCCCTTAATGCTCTTTGATGGTTTATCTGGGTGGGTCACCACCTGGTCATACTGGTGTGGTCAGCCTATTAAGCTTGTGATGCTGGTATGACCAGCTAAGCCAGCTACAAGGCCATTTCCAAAAAAGTTGGGCAAAATGTAAATAAAAGCAGAATCAAAATCATATAACCCATGATCAATTGTAACAGAACAAAGACAATATATCGAATGTTGAAAATGAGAAATGTAATTGTTTTATGAATTCAATGCCAGTAACATGTTTCAAAAAAGTTGGGGCAGGGGCAACGAAATTTGTGTGATGCTAAAACAAAACACCTGGTTGAATATCTCAAAGCTAATTAGGTTATCTGGCAATAGGTCAGTAAGATGACTGGGTATAAAAAGGCAGGGTCTCTGTGCAGTGAAGATGGAGAGAGGTTCACCACTCTGTGCAGTGAAGATGGAGAGAGGTTCACCACTTTGTGCAATAAAGATGAAGAGGTTTACCACTCTGTGCAGTGAAGATGGAGAGAGGTTCACCACTCTGTGCAGTGAAGATGGAGAGAGCTTCACCACTTTGTGCAATAAAGATGAAGAGGTTTACCACTCTGTGCAGTGAAGATGGAGAGGTTCATTACTCTGTGCAGTGAAGATGGAGAGGTTCATTACTCTGTGCAGTGAG
>JABFEB020000039.1:15925032-15945146 GCA_019775895.2 Stomatorhinus ivindoensis
CAAATAACTTGCCACCCCCCCCCCCCCCCCCCAATGGCCATGACCCGGGTAAGTAGTTAGATGAATGAACCATAAAATCACAAAATAAGATCACAGCCAGCCTATCCGAGGAAGCCGGGTAACATCCTGGACGGGATGCAAGGACCCACAAACCATTTGAAATTAGGAGACACCGATTATCTTAACTGCAAGCATGCAAACACCAAACAGACAGCAGGGGCAGGATTCACACCCCCAATCCATAAGACATGAAGCACTGTGTTGCCCATGAAATTGGATTATGGGGCCAACAAATGCTAGGAATGTCACATTCTTTATGGTTGTTGCACCTTCTTACAGACGCAGAGATAGGCTAACAGACACCCTATGATATAATTTAATGCTCGGGTCCTGAGTGTTGGCTCCTATTTATAGCACGAGAAGGGCCGTGGAGTGACACCGGAGCTACAGAGACAGAAAGTTCTACGATAAGCTGCAGGAGTGGAATGACATGGACTTCCCAAAACTTTTTTAACTGGAAAGTACAGTGCTAAATACACTGGTCGCACTCAGAAACTGTATTTTCTTCATTAATGCTAACATCCATAATAATGAGGGTGTGTGTTTTCAACCTGTTGCCTAATGTCCGCTCATTTTCCTGAATTTCTAATATATTAAAAAGTCCTTTTGTGAATTTCACTTGTGGATCCACAGCTTGGGAAAATAAACAGAGACTACTGCACATTTTTCAAAAACATGCATGTTTGTATCCTGGATCTGCTAGCAGAAGAATGCACAGTGAGCTGCAGGCTGCTTCCAGGCTCAAAGTTTCTAAGACAGCAGTACACAAGAGCAAGGTAAAGCAGGAGACACTGGGAATGACCAAATACCAGCCAGGCAGAGGGCAGAAGCGATTTACAAACACCAGAGATGACCATCAACTTATCCGGCAGTGCTTCATGAATCGGAAGATAACCTCAAGTGACCTTCATAACGTATGGAAACATACAATGCAGGTGTGAAATCCTAGGACAGTTTGTATCAGGCTTCTAGAAGCAGGACTGAAGTCCCATTAAGCAAGGAAGAAGCCCTTCATTAAAGAGAAATAGAGAAGAACCAGGCTGGAGTTTGCAAAAAATGTATATTTTACATAGGCACATACCCATAAATTGGTAAATGAGTAAAAATTGTGCTGTGGTCTCTTGATCCATACCGAAACAATTTTGCACTATCGATAACATGACACTACCATAAATAAATTCAAAATACTAACCATCATCTAAGAACTCTTCCAAATGTTTAGAATTTATATTTAAAAAGTATTATTCTACTTCCTAGTTTTATGCCAGATAAGACCACTTGATCACCGTTAACCTAAATCATGACATACATGTTAACACCGTTAACGTCCAAAAAGATTGGACATTCACAAAAATGACGTGTATGGGTACTTTATTCCATTCGTGTGCGTATGAACAGCACATGTGTCTAGTCTTCCTGCCAAATATTTCCATCCTGCGCAATCAATGATCTTGTTTTAAAGTTATTATTACGAGCAGAAGACAAGGTATACAAGTCTTTTTAAAATTTGATTTGTTCATCAGAAATATTTACTTAAGTGTCATGTACTTTGTTTTAAAGCACACAATAGGGGGAAACTATTGCTGAGTAACTAATCGGAAAACAATACTAGGCCTATATATCGTTTTAAAGAACCATATCAATATTAGCTATACAATGCTCGCTAGCTACACTGAAATAATTGTGTGCATAACACAATTAACAAATCGTCCAACTTTCACAGATTAACAGTGGATAATCCTATTAACAGCATGTTGAAACTCCCAGTTTATAAATGAGCACAAGCTCTCCCGCCGGAATACCGCGGGAAACACGTGCGCGCGGTCGTTGAGGGATCAGTCAGATGTCATATGATTTATCATGGAGGGACGGTGTTGAATAAACCGGTGCTTTTATGGAGGATACTGACAGTAATTAATATCCGAAATATTAAGCTGATAAGTAAGACTATAATTAAATGTCACGTGTCCTCGGCGATGACTGCGGCCGTAGGAAGAGGGACGGTCGACTTTCTGTTTGGAAGAGAAGCATAGTTTCGCTGATGAATGTAAGCCGAATACAAAGAACAGATAATTCTTTAACAGTTGTTTTTATTACTAACTTTTCTACCCTCAAATTGTAGCTATAACTGCTGGGTCTATATTTGACGTTTTACGAATATCACAACTGGAGATCTGTATGCGCGCGCGCCAGTGTGACACGCTTGTGCATAATGCATACTTTATCCATGCAATCATTGTTTTTCTTTTAAAGCAAAGTACATTACCGGAACGGGTGTCACAAATGGGGCTAAAATATAAACCGTATTATTCTCCACTGCAGCCTTAAAAAAACTTAAGCTGAAGGCGATTAAGGGACTTCCTTCCTTTCCCAAATCTCTGTCTCCGGGCGTTTATAAAAACGGGCACACGGTCCCAGCAAGGAGAACTTCCCAAACTGGGATCTCAAGCTAACTTGTTAATTAAAAACAAAGTCGCAACTATCGATCTGAAGAAATAAGCTTGAGAGCATATCATGAAGGCTTTTCTTATACTGCTGCTGGTCGCAGGCTGTGTGTGCCTGGCTGAAGCTGCCGGTACGTATAACTGTTCTTGCGACGGGGACGTATGCTTCTCCGCGGTGGCCGAGCCGGCCGACTACGAGGCGTCCCTGAAAGCCTGCCGACAGAGGAGTGCGATCCTGGCTGCGGTGCGATCGCGGCAGTCCAGCCAAGTCATTGCTAATCTCTTAGAAAATGTTATGGGCGAGTTTTGGATCGGCCTGAAATTACAGGACTCCGTGTGCTCCGACCTATCGTCCGAAATGAGGGGCTACAACTGGGCAACAGGGGGCAACAGCACGGACTTCACGAACTGGAGGGACAGCCGCAAGACATGTGCGCCGCGGTGCGTCTCCGTTTCCAGTGACCTTAAGTGGACGGAAAGACATTGCAGCGGGAGGATAGATGGGTATATATGCCAAGGCACACTGAGTAGCACATGTGGCCGTTTGGAGGGACAGCCTAATGGGGTGGCTCTGTACAACACCAGTTACCATGCAAATAAAGCGCTTTGTTCTGTCGACGTGGGCAGCGTCGCCGTGAGCGTCCCATCCGGGGATAAATACATCTGCGACGGCAAGGATTGGGTTCAAGCACCATGGAGCTGCGAAGTTAACAAGGGCGGCTGCGATTTTGAATGCATTACACATGATGGCAATCAGTGTGTATGCCCCAGTGGAAAAACGGTCGGGGGAAACCGTGTCAGCTGCGTGGATGACCCCCGAGACCCCTGCTTTTCCTTATCGTGTGATCACTACTGCACCCCCAAGTCCGGCTGCGGCTGCCGACCGGGATACGAGCTTGCAGAGGACGGGAAGCTATGCAGGGACATTGACGAGTGCAGCGACAGCAGGCTTTGTAGTGATGGGCTGTGCGTCAACACACCGGGCTCCTTTGCTTGCATCTGCCACTCCGGTTTTGAGATGTCCGTTAATAAGTGCGTTGACATTGATGAATGTCTGTCAAATCCGTGTGATCACGAATGCCTAAACACACGTGGTAGCTTCAGCTGTTCCTGCTTTGAAGACTATATAAAAGTGGATGAGCTGTCTTGTAAATACCACTGCCCGAAGGAGGAATGCCCTGCGAAGTGCGATCCGAACAACGAAATGCACTGTTACTGTCCGGAGGGATTTATCGTCGAGCCGAGAGACACAGGTACAGTCTGCGTAGACATCAACGAGTGTTTGCAAAATGAGTGCGAGCAGAACTGTGTCAACACTTACGGAAGCTACATATGCTCTTGCGAGAATGGATATTATCTGGAGGATGGATTTAAATGCAAAAAACAAGACGTAGGGGTGTACGACTTTACAACTCCACCTCCAGCGCATCCAGAAAACAAAACTTCGTCAGTGTCACCCGGCGGTTTGTTTGCCATAATACTGTGCGTTGTGGTGATGGTATTGCTGGCGGTATTACTCTTGCACCTTAAAATGAACTCCAAATGGATTTTCAGAGGCATCCGTAAAAACAACAGCGAAGACATGAAGAACCTTCAGCAAGTGACAGCTGAGAAGGACAATATGCCACTTCCTGACAGACATTTACCACTGAACACGTGCTAGCACGTGGGGCTTAACCTTATTTGTTTACTTTTTGCTAGATGAAGAGTCTGTTTAAAGGGATCTGAATATTTTGTAATATAAATAACAAAAAATATATAATATTGTGTTTGCACTTTTGGTGTTTTTGGTCAAAATGACTGTTCGATGAGCGTGACTTTGAGGTACTTAAGCTAACTGTCTTTTGAAATGAATGTAATTATTTGGTTGGTAGACATGCTCCCCGGTCGCCTCCCATGCACACCTGCATGTGCGAGTTGGGAACTTGTGGGAGAGAAAGACATTTCCCGTTATGTCACCAACCAAATGTAGCCTATTTTAAAGTTTCAAGTGTTTATATTCTGTATAACTATTGTGCTGCTACTATATCTGAAAGCCACAAAACGGTTTGGATGTCCAGTGTTCAGAGACATTGTGAAGAAGTATCATTTATGCTGTAAAATAAACATCTAATCGTCTTGTAGATGTCATTAGTTCAGTTGTGCCTCACTATGCCCATTTATAATAAAAACTGTTCTTTGGCCTGTTGATTACTTGGATTTTTTCCTGGTGATTTCACTAAGTTTTATTTTGTACTTTAATTTTTTGACAGTTCAGACCATAATAACACTCACTGCAGAGCTGGTCAATACTATAAGCCAGGGCATTTCAGATCTAGCCCTTGATCCAAAATCCAGGACTTGTTTTCAGTTCTTCCAGGTAGTTAGTTTAATAATTACTGATTCTGACTGGCCACCTGATACTGAGACAGACACTGATTGGCATTATGTAACTGACATTGATGATCTGATTAGAAATGTGAGACACTGCATTTATCACAAAACCAAAGGCACCAGAAGGCTTACCACAAACCAAAATTGCCACTTTGCCCTGGGCAACTCACATCTACAGGCTTCAATTAGCAATCATATAAACACTGTTATTCAAGTATTGGCAAGGCTGTGGAAATGAAAATGTTGGGAAAAAGCCTGAATTCATCAGTAGTTTAGGTTAGAGCATAACAAAAATGTGAAAACCAATGTGAAGGTTTATCAAGGACTGAAGGACCCCATATTCAGCCTATATTACTATTTTTTTGCATCCTTAATGAATAGGTTAAAGTATTACATAAGTTCATTTATTTAATCATTTGCATGTCACTGGGATGTAAATTACATTTTGTGTTATAAAATCTGTTAAAATTACATATGATTAATTTCAAGAATCATATTAAGCATGAATCATTAAAATTTCAAAATATGTGTAGGTTTATTCTCTATATGTGTTTTTAAAAAAAAATCAATTCCACAAGTCACGTCTGGCTGTCACCGTTGAGGACCTTCTCTAACAACTACTCGTGAGCTTACAGCGACCTCTGGTGGCCAGTAGTTATACTTAACCTAGTTTATCAAAATGTCAACTTGACCCCCCCCCCCCAACTAGGACTACCACTTTCAATCTACAGAAATACACCCCTAAAAAGGGAAGTCAACAATTAAATCAGAATCCACGTACAAAGAATACCCAGCCCCTAAGATTTTTTGCATAGCTGGATAACTTTGAGGATAAGTAGCAGTCACTCTGGTTTTTCAACATCACAATGCTGATTATCTTCTTAGTGGGATGCATCACCACGATAACTATATTAGTAAAACTGCTCCAGGAGAGGTTACTTTTTAGGACCACTGATCTCAAACAGTGCCTGGATAGGGATAAGTCAGCACATTCTTGGTTTCTACCTGATGTAAGAAATGGGTTTTCCTAAACTTTCAAAATGGGTTATCCATGACAATCCCATGACTGTGGTCAAGTTATATTTGATCCGTCTTCTGGCTGTAATGCTTAGGAAAGCTAGCCAGTTTTTAACCACAGACGTTTGATGTCTACAGGGAGAGATGCACACTGATCAGTTTTGCATTTCAAATCCTTTTACTATGTGTGCTAAACCGGGAAGTTTCTATCTGTTAAAAGGGGGCTAAATGAAGTTTACCTGGGGCTAAAATACTCAGGGCTATAGCCCCGAGTGATTGGACCTAATGACGCCCATTGTGCTGTCATTAACATCTACGAAAAGTGGCGATCTCTGCTGCAAGGAGATAATGGTTCAGCATTTTGAGTTGATAGCTACTCTAGCACAACGCTTGGTTTTCCAGGTTACTTTATGGGTGAATTATAATTGAGTTTTACTGTTATCCGGAAACATTTAATAATTTTAGGGAAAGTAATTCATGTTTTTCATGTTTTTAGCATTCTGCCAGAATATTGTCACATGCTTAACCATTAGTAGGGGGAGACGGGGGATGGTTGTAACATTTTTTTGCATTTTTGCCTGTACCTTGGAGCTCTTTTGTAGAATCATATTCAAAGTTTGATACAAATTACCTACATGTGTCTTTTATCAAACGGCACAGGCTTTATCTCTGTATCACAAACAGATAATGAATGGTTTAGCCTCAAACACATGGAGTGAAATGTTACAATTTACCCCATAGTTCAAGATAGTTGTAACACTGCCCTGGGTGAAATGTAACATTATAAATGATGTCAAAACATTTTTTTGCTATTCTTTTTTGGTTCAACAAAATTTGTGGATATATATGCATATGTGTACAATGTTTGTTAATCACAAGTAGAATGAAAGATCATAATAAAACCAAACAACCACCCCGGGTGGGGGACCGGGGTTGTGGTTGTGGTTGTTGTGATGCAAATTGGCTATGTGCTGTCGATGGAGCTCCGCCGGGGGTGGTCCATGATGGTACAGTATGTCAGAGGAAGCATTCTGAAACATGGAAAGTAATTCAGCATAGAGCCTATAGATCATTGTATCATCCATACCCATATGTGCCCAGTAAGCATACTGCAGAGGGTCAATGTGGTATCTGAGTAAAGGGTCTGAGCTTTCGAAGGTTTGCTTTGCATTTCTCTAATATGATTGTTGCCTTATTTAGCTATCCACTGTCACACACCTCAGGGTAATAAGTATTTAGGCCAGTGTAATAAACTACAGGAACAACTGATCCAGTGCAGCCAGATCCAGTAACAGCTTCTTCCTTCTGTCTGTCAAGACACTCAGTAACCCCCTTACTGCCTGCCATTTCCAAAAAATCACCCCAGCACTGGTCACTTTACCTTATTACTATTCTCATATTTATTGTCAGTCATCTGATACCACATTTATTCCATCCTTTATGCTGCTGCATAATTTATTATTATTTACATACACAATGCATCAGGTATATAAACTCTTGTGTCCAGTCTCCCTTGTTTTGTTTTTGTGCAATTTTAGCATATTGAAACACTCCCTTATCACATGCTGTCTGTGTGTCACATTATTATACCAGTTCTTGGTTTTGCAGACCCCCCCCCTAAGGGCAACTGCTCTATAGACCCTCAGCCATGAAGAAAACCCTGGTCTCCACTAATCAGCATGTATTATACATTTTACTGCTGGAATCACAAATGAAAGCATAGCAGTAGGATTAGTAGTAGCTGCCTAACTAGGACATACATTTCGTTTCACCCAGTTTTTCACGCCGATGGTCACAAGTTCCTACTGTCGCATCGCTTCTTATAGGCCGAAAGGATTCAGAGATTGACCGGTAGGGGGCAGTATTCCCCAATAATAAAGGTTCTTTCGGAAACCAATACGCATGCAGGCTTTAACTAAAGCCCATCCTACGGCATCGTTTCTTGCTATTCACTACTGCGTTGTAGGCGTCGCAAAACCTCTAAGGAATTCCTTAATTTTTAAGTAAATAAGTAGTAATTAAGCAGATTGTAATGAAAATGACATTTTGGGAAATTAAGTCAAATTAAGTATCGCTCATTGCATACGTTTTATTAATGAATGAATGGATACGCTGCATCTATCGCATGCAAAGGGTGGATTTCGGTTCAAATATAATATATTTTTTGCAAAATGTATATATAGCCTGTAAAAGTAACAACGTCGCTGACGCCAAATACTACTTCCACATTTCGTAAGCGCGATATTGTTGGTACAAATTGCTTAATAACGACCACAGCAGAAAGAGGATATCCTGAAATAGTCTACTCATCTGGATTGGTTTAGTAATCGTATCAGTGCCATGAATTCTGCTAAGTCAAACCAGTATATAAATATTAATTGTGTCAGCTTCAGTTGATAGACATATCTGGCATGCAGAATTTCCGGAATTATGTCTCGTTGTTAATTCTACGCTCTCAAACTACCTCCCACCGTAAAAAAATAACAAAAAATAGGCCTAAGATCAAACATTGCTCATGCACATCCCTGGTGCATCCATCCATTTTCTAAACCGCTTAGTTAAATAATATTTCTTTATTGTCAGATGCTGTGATATTGAAAAGTTTTTAAGTCTGCCCCCATCAACTTTACTTACACGAATAATCACTTGACAAGAAACTTTAATTATGCCTATCCAAATATAACAGGAAAAAGATCTTCCGGTCCTGGTGTATCTTTGTATTTTGGATTATGTTTCAAATAAGACCTGAAACCCAATGTGAAGTACAACCTGCTATATGAAACAACATAAGCAACTCAATCGCAATACGTATTTACCTGGGGCGCCACAGATGCAATGGTACGATATTTATTTCATTGGCCTACACATCTACACTCTCCGCGTTTGTGTACAGCTTGGACACATTCATAGATCCCCATGCGCCTTTTATAAAATTGGAAAACGCTGAAGCCGCGGTGCTGAACACCTCCGATGCGCGTTCCACCCCATAGTCATGCCCGCGCCTACGCTCGTTCCCGTCGACGCCGGTGCGTTTCGTTGGATAAGAGACGGCATGTGGAAGAGCGCAGCTCAGAGAGAAGAGCGGGTTTCACAATTATAATTTCGTATTCTCGCAAGACTTTCTGCAGGTGTGCGTAGATGCGCAACGTTGTCATTAGAAGCACTGCATTGTTTGGTAGGAGGCCACTGTGAAGCTGAACCTGTATCCGATGTGACACAGCGGCGTATTTCGGGACGGGCACCCAATTTACCGTGGTAAAAAGATGAAACGTAAGATCACTCTGGTTCAGTAGGCCGTACATATTAACGGGACGAAAGAAAATGCGTCTCAGTCTGGCATTATTGTTTCGTGTCGGGGTGCCCAGAAGAAAATAGGGGGACGCGCTTTGCGAAAATGGTCCTGGTTGTTCATTTTAAAATACACCGTCCCGCATTTTCTTCCAGAGCGCCGTGCTTCCATGAATTGCGCCGGTAGAAGATGCATCACCATGTAATAAGATCTAGGTGTGGAGATCCGTTATCGTACAGATGCTTTACAGTCTGCCGCAAACTGCTGATGCTTTTAATCTTTAATCTACAGCCGCAGTCCGGTTTCTCAGACTTCACCGTAGGTACGATCTCCGCTCCTTCATCCGACGTAGATCTCAGTTATATAAATAGACGCCCGATAGCCCTGCATTTTGCCATGTTTGAGTTACTGCCGTTCAGATCGTGCAGCTTCTGGATATGTATTTGTTAATGTGATGTAAAATATGTACCTGTATCATAAATGCACTTTAATAAAAGTGCCTGTGAATGTTACCTTTGGTTATTGCATGCATTACTGAATCACGTGAATGCAGTTCCTAACGACAGGAGCTCGGAAACAAAATTAGAAACCGGAGAATAGCATTTTAAAGTAGACTGTGGTCTGTGAGGTTGGCTGCCGAAAATATTATTTTTTAAAATGTCAGTAGTTATTCTGTCAGATAGCGCTGTTCTCCTTTTCTTACCTTGCCTACTTTCGCCTGATCTCTGTGGCTCTCTCAGATCAACAGTTCTGCGTGGATCCCGGTTACCCTGATCACGGCAGCCGACTCCCGGCCTCGGGGGTCTTTTTCGAGAATGACGTGGCCCGGTTCTCTTGCGAAGAGGGCTTTCGACTCAAGGGCCCGGCCAAGATGGCCTGTACGAGGCTATCTAATGGCTCCATTGGCTGGAAGCCAAACGTGAAGCCAGTGTGTCTCCCTGAAGGTACCCGTATTTATTTTCATACGTACAAACTAGTATAAAAATATTTCTGTTCCTCTGTGTTTAGAGCAGAAAACAGGTGCCCATCCCTGTTAGTGTGATTTTCCAAATGTGTAGTTAAAACGCTGATAAAACGTACGATAATGTTCATCTTTAAAAATTTCTATACATTCATCTGGGGGCGTGGCTATCCCACACAGCATAGGATGCAAGACTGCCATGCTAGCGGAATAAGATGCTGTTCCATCACAGGGCACGTGCACACACAGGGCACATCCCTCCCAGCTCTGAGCAAAAACGTGGACTGTGGATCCCATAGGACCAGACTGGGAAATACTGGTGTAAAGCAACAGGGACGCCTTCTGAGGCACTATGTCATCCCTGCTTAGATTTTATAATTATTTTTTCACATTTTATATCATATCATTATGGTACACAATGTTTATAAACACTGTAAAAGGTTAAGGCAGATTTATGACACTGACTCTCCAAATATTCAACTTCATGACCCCAGAAATTTTCACCTGAAACACAGATAAATGATACTTGTGCTTAATGGTGATGAAGAGAACATTAGGATGTATAATCAACCAAGATCAAGTACTTTACCTTACTGGTGCCTGAAATGCAGACTACAAACATACAGGTGGCAGGTTTTGACTGAATAGTTCCTGGCTTCTCGTGGGAATTTAGCCCGGGGTGCATCGGTCATCTTTCTGTACCAGATATCTGACAACTCCAATCTTCACCTTCATGTTTTTGTAGATTTTCCTCTGGAAACATCCATCTAACTGGATGTCCCTCAGCTGAGCAAATCTTTTTACTCTCGAAATGAAGATTTTCTGAGATGAATTATTGCTCTTCTGCTCCCTTCTTTCGCACATCATGCATTTTTCAGTGCTGGGAGAAGCAATTTGGCCGCTGTTTTTCTCTCTTTTCATGGTTCCCGTTCTTCTTCTGTCCATTTCAGATTGTATGGTTCCATACGTGGATGACGCTGATGTTGTGAATAAGACCTACAGACCTGGGGACCAGCTGGTTGTTAGTTGCCATGGAGGATATCAGATTCGTTACCCAGATGCAGACACTGTACAGTCAGTCTGTCAGGATGATGGAAGCTGGGCTAACCTACCAGTCTGTCAAGGTACAGTTATACTATATGTCCTTAACCTTCACAGACTTCTTATTTTTTCCCACTCTGGGATTTTTCTGTTCACTTTGTGAAGTCTACACGTGCGATCTCACACCATCATCATCGTCGATGACTCTCGCTGCCTCCTCCTCACCCTCAGGCTGTCTGCGGCCCATGATCCCTCCACACAGCTACGTCAACCTCACCGAGACGGAGTTCTCCATCCCGGTGGGGAAGGTGGTTCACTACCAGTGTTTCCCAGGCTACAAGCTGGATGGTGCTGACCTGCTGGAATGCATGTACAGCCTCATGTGGTCCAGTCCACCACCCCACTGCCTGGAGGTGGAAGGTGACGTAGCCACAGTCCTGTCTGCCTGTCAGGTTGTCCATCATACTTACTGTATGCGTCAGGGCTGAGCTTTAGGGTCCTAAAAAATGCTACACAATTACAAACCTGCATATCTTCAAATCTCATCTACAGACATCACATTGACACACATTAACTCTTACACCTTTTCATCAACACAGCTTTAAGTCTTTCCATCTATGCAGTTTCAAGATGCTATATATGAGTTAGTTTCATAGTAAATGGTATCTATGAATAAAGCATATAATAAACTGTTTTACCTTATATGGTTTGAGCTGCGGGCGACACACTGGTTGGCTCTGTTGTGTCTGGGACTGAGGTTTCTGCCCCGGGCCCATATGTGTGGAG
This sequence comes from Stomatorhinus ivindoensis, assembly GCA_019775895.2. Taxonomy (NCBI): domain Eukaryota; kingdom Metazoa; phylum Chordata; class Actinopteri; order Osteoglossiformes; family Mormyridae; genus Stomatorhinus; species Stomatorhinus ivindoensis. Next base: position 15,937,004 of record JABFEB020000039.1, read on the forward strand.
TTTGCATGCTCTCTCTGTGTTGTCAGGCAGTTCTTTCTTCAAGGCGGTGCAGTGATCAGCACTTTTGACTCACACCCTGAGGATTGTGGGTTTGCATTTTGAGTTTATAGATTTAGCCTGTTCTCCCTGTGTTGTTGTTGAGTATCTCCTGCAGTCCCAAGACATATAGTTATGTAAACTGGCTTTTTTAAATCATTACCCATGTTTTGTGCTGCATGTTGCTTGGGATATGATGAGGGCTGCACAGTATCACATCACGATATAATTGCGATTATATGACGCATAAACAATAACTGTAGATGTTGGGTGTAAACATTTATGCAGAACCTGGCTTTTTGGTACTATATGGACGTTTATGAATGCCTACAATTTGTTAAGTAAATTACGAGTACACCTAAAGTATTAATGAGAGGCATATTGTGACACCTAAAAGTTAGCAATCTATATAAATTCAGCATATCTTTTGAGTCGGTGCTCTTGTCTTTGTTTGGCCAGCAGGTGTTGCTTGTCATCCTGTTCTCTCCTCTGTCTTGTAGCCCTTAGTACCTAGTGTGTTTACCTGCTCCCTGGGCTACCTTGTGGAGTAACAGACTAAGTGGTTGGCCACCATTCTTAATTCCTCTTTCACAGTTATGGCCAGTGGCCAGTCTCAACTAATCATAGTTTGCTTTTGTATTCTCCTGGTTTAACGTTGGTATAGGTATTTCAGTTACAATTCCCTGTTTTTTACTCTATGTTCCCCGTTCATTCCGTTTTCCTAGTTTTGGTTTTCCTTAGTGTTTGGTCCTTTTCTGTATCTGTCAGTGGACCCCTCTCTCGTGCCTGTTGATTGCAAATGCTACCCATTTGTCCATCGTTGCCCTGAGTCCTTGGTGATCGATTATTTGTTATCGTTCTCACCTACCGCTTGTTAGTCCTTGTTATCTGTGTATTTAATTTTTCTGCTTTTGTTCTGTTCTTCAGTTAGTCAGTTTAGCTGTTACTTGGTGTTTGTAGCTGTGGTTGATTCCTAGGGTAGTTCCCTGTTTTGTTCTCGTCCCTAGTTTTGTTTGTTTGTGGTTACTTTTAGTTATTATTATTCCTGTTTTGTTCTTGACCTCTCATGGTTCCTTTATTTTCTGGTTCCCCCTTTTGTATTCTGTTTTGTTAATAAACCTTTTTTTGCTGTGAGCCACTCTGTGGATCATCCCTCCTATCCCTCTGTTATCAGGCTCCTTTGTAACTATCCTTGTGTTATTAAATTCGGTTAGTGGAGCACGGCACATAGTTCTGCTTTAGTATACTGTACCGTGGAAATGATAAGCACTGAAGTCACGGTGAAGAAGGAGACAGTTCAACAGCCACAACGTCTCTTAAAAGAGGAGGTCTTGTGGATAAACAAGACGAAAAGAAGACATCAACGGCGTGGTGGAACTTTTTGCAGTCTAAAGCTGACATGTTTATTAAACACAAAATGTGATATTGTGAAAAGACGATGGCTGGGTGTTGCTTGCAAGAATATCCAACTACAGGAACACGTGTCTACGAAAAGGACACAGTTCTAAAAATATGGAAAGATTTATGCTTGCGTTGCACTGAGCTTGTTGCAAGTGTCCCCAGGGTGGTTTGGAAATCTACGAAACATATTGCAGGCGTGAATGTTGGGTGAGGCAGAGGTTGCAAAAGCCACAAATCAAAGATTGTGGGGCTCTGAGCCATTTCAGGAAGCCTTGAACAGCAAGCCAGGATGGGGGTTATTTTTACAAAAAAAAAAGGTCATTTGAGCTAGAGATGTGTTACTCAGTTGTGTTATTTGAAATGCCAGGTCGGATTTTAAAATATCATTATAAAAGCAGGATGGCTTTTCCTTAACTTGCAATGCAGAAAGATTCTAAAGCCAGCAATCCTTTAAAACGGTTCTGTTTCCAGTGTGTAGCCTGCCCCCCATGGTGGAGCATGGAGACTACGTGTGCCACCCCCAGCCCTGCGATGGCTACATCCACGGAACCGTAGTCGAGTTTTTCTGTGACCCAGGCTACACCCTTGCGAATGACTACAGGTATATAACCTGCCAGTTTGGACAGTGGTTCCCTCACATTCAGGTCTACTGCGTCAAAACAGGTAGGTGTACGGAGTGCGGCCACACCGCTACGTCTGTTGTAACTGGGAAGGGCCGGTCACCCCCTCGGTTCCCCCCACACCGCAGAAACCTCCTGGCCGAACACACCGGAGACTCTGACGACGTGGAAGCTGATCTCCATCACGGCCTCCAGTGTGCTGCTGGCCCTGTTGCTGGTCGTCTTAGTGAAGGCGTTCCAGTTTAAGTGCAATACGCACCGGCAGTTGAGGTATGACGGCCCATGTTTCCGTGAGTACCTGGTGGCGACGGGCGGCACTCAATGCTGCTGCTCTGCCTCCTCAGGGATCAGCGTCGGAATTCTGGCTGCCCCGACTTCCTGGTGGTGGACGGCGTTCCTGTGCTGCTCCCCACGTATGACGAAGCGGTCGGCAGCGATGCCAATCTGCCTCCTAACTTCGAGCCCCCTGCCCGTGCTGGCCACGCTCCCTACTTGCACCCCCAGGAACAGGGACCTCCAGCATACCCAGGCCATGCCCAGGGACACAGAGTGACAGGCCGGGACGCCACTGAATATGAGACGTGCGAGAGCCTTTCAGATTCCACAGAATTTCTCCAGAGCGTGTGCCCCTCATCCGTGTTCACAGGGGGGCAGAGCAACTTGTCAGACAGAACCAACCCTATGGTCTCGCCGTCGGGGGACACGACCTCCACAAGTCCCAGTATCGATATAGCTGATGGTACATTGTGCAACTACAAATACATGATGGAAATATTGCAATCAAGTGCTGGTTATGACAACATTTTTTATATGTACCCTAATCTATATAGTTCTAAACAACTAGTCCCCAGCTTGAGTCTCACAGCATGGGCTGTATTTCCATTGTCCTGATAATGCTTATTTTGTTTTTACTTTTCAGGAATGCCTCTGGTAGAGGATGGATGTGAAGACTGCTGATGAAATCTGACCCTCGGTAGAAAAAATACATATGAGAAGGATTTTTACATATGGAAGATGAACTGAAGTAAAATCCCGAGAAATCTCTCTTTTTTTTAAAAAAAGGAGAGGTGGATCTCTTTCTTTTTGAGTGTGCATGGCTGTACACATCTCCAGTCAGCATCTGTATGGGTTATTTTTTTGTTTGTTTCTGTTGTTGTCAAATCTAAAGCGACACTGGGAAAATCGGACTGTACCTTATACCCAAGCAGAGACAGACCCGGCTGACATTGTCTGTGCTTGTCTCTGACTGGTCTCCAGTCCTCCGATCTCTGGTCATACGTTCTGGATCATTATCCAAGTTAACTTAAGTGAGAGAACTAACCGGTTCAGCAGAGACTGAACAGGCATATGATCTTGATAGCAGTGGGTGATTAACCGGTTACCTGCCAGTGGTTTACCGGGGAATGGCAGACATTGTGTGGGGGACTAAGCAATAAGTAAATAAGGAGATGATAAAAGTCTACAGGGGTAAGGATCATACAAAGGAACTGGGAAAATAAGACGAAAGGGAGCGGACAGTCCTGCTGATTCAGAACAGAATGTCCATTGTGATCCTTGTTAATTACTCTCCTTGTGAGCTGTGTGCTAACTGAGAGTCGTCTTTCATTTCTGTCAGTCCTTTGTAGACTCTTCAAACAGCATCCAGGGTTTCTGATATAGCACCTTCCCCCACATACGCGTTACACAACTGGAGAAACACCGTCAGCAAACATACTAGCAGTTCATCTGAATGGCTGATCTTACCACTCTGGGTGAAAAACGATGTCCTGAGTTGGGTTTTACGAGGGGAAAATGCTGGGTGTCCAAGGCTAATTGGGAGGCGGGTTCGAACCCATACAGATATGCTGCTAGGTCAAACAGGTGTGTGCATGTTAAAGGGAGGAACATTCACTTTATAAGCCAAGTCACTCAGTTGTTTTCCAGGTGGTTTCCAATGTCTGAATGGGTTAATCACAAAGATCGCGGTTGGAGTGTTTTTTCATGCTCTGTATATATTTAGCTAGGCCAGTATTCACTGAATTACAATGAGCTGATGGATTAAGGTGTCAGAGAGGCAGGAGAATCTTTTGGGTCGCCAAGCTACTTCCAGTGTCACTCCAGATAGCACTGAGAACGCGACTGGGATCCACACAGGTGGAATTAGGCATCGCCAAAACCATCTCCAGCGATTCGCAGTTAAATGTTATTTCAGACATAGCCCTCTGTACATGCGCATCAGTTTAGGGCAGGCTTAGGGGGCTTTTGTTTAATTTGGGGGTTAATTCTGTGTGTATGTGACCCAGGAAATATGATTTAATGTTTTGAATTGGATTTTTTTTGTCACATTGTGGACAAGAATGTTGAACGCTGAACAGGTGGGAACAGGTACACATGAGCAATGTCATATAATCTTGTATAACCCTTCTTGGCTCAGGATGTCACTGCAACAGCTTCCTGTCACATTTTGGATAGTGTTCTGAAACCTACAGCTAAGATGTAGGGTGCTGACTATTGCAAAATCTTCACTTAATAATGAAAAACAATATAATATTAGTAAGAAGGGATTGAGAAAAAAAACTATAATTTATTATTGTACTATACATGGATTGATGGACTAAGATCCTGGTATGAGTAGGAAAAAAGTATGCAGAAAAAAAGTTTGTGAATGTTAAAAAAAATCTAAGCTGTGCAAGTCACATGATTTCGAGTTAGAAATGGAGAGAAAGTTAATAGCGAAAAAACCAAAAATATCAGTGGTCATCTTTGCTGTTTAATAAAAGCAATATTAAAGTGAATTCTGGGAAATACCATGCTGTGATTCTTTGGCCCTGTTTCTGACCCACCGCGATCCATCTGTCTGACTAAAACTCTCTGAGGACACTGCCCCATGTTACACTGCACAACCCCAGAAGAATTAACGTTAGCATTCTGGAAGCTTTTCAAGAAGAAGGAAGTTGCTGCTCATCCGGTATCAGAGGCTACCCCGCTGACCATTACCCACAGGGAAGATCTCTGCATCCTTGTCCTTCTGCTAACTTTTCTGACGGGTCATTTTCCACTTAAGACTCACCCATTGGTTCCTCAGAGGTCAACAGGCTGCTTCCTTATCCCTTCTATGCTGTGGGACTTGTCAATACTACTTTCCAAATGACTACAGAAAACAGGTTAATTCGATGTGGTGTGATATATGACGTGCTCTTCCATCAGTGCTTGTCCACTGGAACATAGCCCATCCCATAATGCACTTGGATAGGGGGCCAGGAAACAACACAGGATGTGTACATTGTACTCTATGAGAGAAAATCATTTGTAAAATAATGAATAAACTGTAAATAAAGCTGAATCAACCCCCGGTCCGAGTGGCCATGCTCCCCATTTACTTAAGCTACTAATCAGAAATAGGATGGTGTGTGTGTATGTACCTTGCAGTGAGGCTGCAGACTGTGTGTTAGAAATGTAGGAGTACCACCTGACCCCATCACTAAATTTTGATCAGCATATCATGTCCCTCAGCCACACTGGATTCTAACACCTCCATAATATCACTCCCTTTTAGTCATTTCTCACTAGTTATGATGCGCAAACTCTTGCTGCTCACCTTCAAAACACTAGGTGGCCTCGCACCCCCTTACCTCAGGGTTCTCCAGACCGCTTACTCGCCCCCTCGCTCACTCCTGTCGTCTAGCTGTAATCTGCTCCTTGTCCCCTGCAGCAGTTCAGACCAAGATTTTGTTTCAACCAACCAGCTGAGTACAAAGAGTCACTGTCACAGAGAACTCAACTGGTTGGTTGAAACAAAATCTTTGTGTAAAGTTTTCCTCTGGACCTGAACTATCCACCTTTGGTGGTAGGTTATTCAATGCCATTGCTCCCAAATTCTGGAATTCTCTTCTCAACCTCTCAGTTACTATTCTTCATTCTCCACTCTTAAATCTGACTTAAATACCTTCCTGTTTAATGAACATTGCTTTCTTGAACTGCTTAGTTGCCGTTTTCTCCTCCTTGTAAATTGACCTTGGGTTTGTGAAATGCACAAGCAAATCTTACCATGGGCTGTACCTGGCCAGGTGCATGATACATATTACTTCAGACACTTCACAGCAAACAGCAAATGTTCTATCAAATGTTGCTGTGAGTACAGAACCAATTTTTAGTGATTTAAAGGTGAAACAATAAAATGCACGTAATTATCGGTAGGCCTACTTAAATGAAAACTTGATATTTATCTAGTATCTAAAGTAATTCTTGGGCGTGTGACGTGGGGTGGCTCCGGTGGAGACGCAGACCTGTACACTTAAATCTCTTTAGAAAACTGAGAACCACAGTTTTGCAACAGAGCTGCGGAATCCGGAAGCTTATAGACGCTTTTGCGAAGGACCACGTAAGAATACGCACATTAATAATGCAGCTTCTTTAAGATATTGTAGGTTACACAACCCGGGGAGGAGCCCCCTCCAGTGAATAAGAGCAGAGGCGGACAGCCCGGGGAGGTGGGGTTCGGAGCCTCGTAGTTCGCTGAAAAATAACTTTAGAATACTTTAGGATGCGCATGCTTGAAATGGAGATGAACGAATCTGATTTTTAATCTTTTATTTCTTTTTTACCTTCGGTAAGTAAGCTTCATATCAGCCTGTGATCAGCGTGAATGCTATTGTGTGATGTGAGTCTCTGTGTTTACGACTAATTTTAACAAATGTGACAGTGTTGGATTTGCCATTAATTCCGTGCCTTTTCGCCGCACGTCGCTGCCATTCCCACGACTCCGTATTGTCACCTGTGTAAGATCAACAGTGGCTCTGTGGGTTAATGTTTAACTGCACGATTAGGTGGAACAGAGAGACAGTTTACTGGCGATGTAGTGAATTAATGCGACACGGAAAGCTCCAGGAGAGCCGACGCCGTGCAGGGTCCCAAACGCTGCCAGGCGCTAACCGACCCCGTGCCCCGGTACCGTACCCCGCCTGGTTATAAGTGCCCCAGCACTGCTAAAGGAGTTTGACATGTGAACGTAACTGTTAATATCAATTGTGGAAGGATATACTGTGTATGTGTATTTTATTTATACACACGCGCGCACACATACATCTACGCACAGGGCTGCAGGAGATATTAAGTTTATCCAGCCACACTTGATGAGGCATTTGGCGTGATTTGGGGTAATGGTTTTATATACAAAACAATTTGATTGACACTGGCCAACATACATACACTGTTACCTTATTGTCTGGTATGGCGTTACCAATCAACCGTAAATGGCTTATTGGACATTAGCCTAAACAACAGACAGCCTTCTCTATAATGTGTACTGAGCCCCAGCGTACTGTAATTATGTAAGCACACTTTCGTGGATTAATTGCTTTAACAAGCATAATTTCATGTTAGGTCAAACTTAGATAATGTCGTTAGCTTTGGTGCAGTAACATAAAATGGCCTAGCTACTTGATATATTGGAAAAATTACTTTGATAATCACATTCAACATAGGCTAGGTATCGGTTAAATTGGATTTGTCTATTTACATTACTTGCTATTTGGAAAAAAAAACGATAGATCTTTATTTTTTTCAACCACTTTGTGACCAAAACTGCATCTGGCACAACTTGGGCACATCAGTTCTTAACTTGTTCAGGCCCTAAATCCCGCAGCGGCAAAACACAAACAGAAGTGCGGCATAGTATAAATGTTTTAAAAGAAAATAGAAATCAGTGTTTGAGTTACTTATCCTTCGTTAAATGGGTAGGTTGTCATGGAAGTGGAAAATAATATGTGCACACATGGACTTTGCTGTGTCCAGCTACAAATGGAGTTCAAGGGAGACAGAGGGAACGCATGTGTACAGGCTTGGAGATATGTGTGTGTGTGTCTGTGTGTGTGTGTGTGTGTCTCTGTGTGTGTGTTTGTGTCTGTGTGTGTGTGTGTGTGTGTGTATGTGCGTGTGTCTGTCTGTGTGTGTGTGTGTGTGTGTGTGTCTGTCTGTGTGTGTGTGTGTGTGTGGACTCCCTGCAGTTCATGATGGTCAATCCACATCGAGTTAAAACGTTTAAATATCCGACTCTGTTCATTAAGCATCCCTAAATAATCTTCATTGTCAATGTTTTGATATTTTTT
>JABFEB020000039.1:15954689-15987812 GCA_019775895.2 Stomatorhinus ivindoensis
AAAGTTGAGGTTATCCACTAACTTACCCTTAAACTTACCCGGGTATGTCACATAACCTGCTTTCTGGAATACCCCCCTGGACAGAAGGGGAAACCCCAAGCCTGTTCTGGAAAACAAGGGGCACAAGAGTGCATTCTGGACAGGATTGCCAGTCCATCTCAGGACACACATAAGCACATTCACTCACAGTCAAACACAGTGGGTAAGCGAATCATCAAGCTGCTGATAAACATGCGACTATTACTCTTAGTAGTTTGCCTATCCAGGATAAGCTCAGTATTAACACAACCCTAAGAATCAATTGTCAATTGATTCATATTGTAAATATAAACATTTTCATGAAATTGTCCAGTCATGCACTGATGAGGCAGTAAGTAAATCTTGAATAAAACTATAACTGTCACCTCAAGTTGAGGAGAAAAAAGCACTCCATGTACCATTCATATACTTACAGCCACATCTTTTGCATAATTGAGGGGAGTCTGAGTTTTATTTTTTGCACACAGATTGAAGCAATTACCTGCTCAGTTTAGCATTACCGATTAGTTGATACCGGTCGGCAAGAATGAAACAAGTACTGTGGGTGAACAAGGCACATCCGGAGCTTTGGTCATGGTAAGACTGAGATCTGTGACCAAACTTGCAAAGTTCAAGCCAACTTCTCTGTGAGCTCCCATAAAACTAAGTTTAGAGCAGAAGTTCTTTACCAGAGCACCATAAATCCATCGTCAGACACGGAGAAAGCAGCAATCGCAAAGGTTGTCTTGATGACATCACACCAAAGCCATAAACATTTCAACATCTTCCACACCACCGAGTGCTGATCATCAGCATTCACCCTGCATTGCTGACTGCTGTAAAGCCGGATTGCAATACACCAAACCACATTTCACCAGGGGTAATTATTTGCTGCTACTGCAATGAAAGTCATTCGGCAAGGCATTTCTTACAACCGATTAGACTTGATTACCAATAGATTCGTTTTGGCTGCATGATTCAGTTCACCTGAAGATTACAGACTGTTTGCTAAGGTGGCTCTCAAGCTGAACTAGCAAGTAGGACAGCAGAGGAAGGATCCAGCTAAAAATACAAGCAGGTTGGATTTTAAAGTGACATTTTTCCCCACCTTCTTCCACCAAGTGAGGGTATATTTTAAGCCCTTGTAGGACAGTCAGACTGTGTCAGAGAAATATAAAGTGGGAGCTCATAATGGTTAAAGAAGTTGATGTGTCCCTCATTCTCTGAAAAGGGCAATGACACTGCTTCAGATGGTGATATAGGACAGTTATAAGTCTGCAGTAGGCAGTGCAGGAGACTCCTAGTGGGACAAGCCTGCAAAATGACCTATGTCTCATGCCAACATAGCAACGACAGAGCCAGGAAACCACCCTCAATGTCCCCCACAGCCTTGGACAGATGAGGTCCTTTGGGGTTCCAAGAGGTCATCACACAGTTTGCACTAATGACACCTGCGGATGTAGAAGTGGGACACCATATGACTCGAAGTTCCTCTATGCATTCTCCACCAAGATGTTCATGGGACTTAAAGGGCTCTAGGATCAAAATGAGTTGCTCTCTAGTGGAAATGGCTCAGATACAGCAGTTTGAGATTCTACGTGGCAGATGTGAGGAGTTCCGGTTTTGAGGCTAATAATCTAGTCTTTCATTCAGTAATTCAATGCAATAATTCAGTTTGTGATTTTAAAAGCTATATAAGCCACAATGCTTTATGACCATCAAAGCCCTGTAACTTGGTCAAATGCTTAGTGTAGAAGTCCTGTCTGCACAGCTGAAGGGACGTTCATGTCAGCAGATCCCTGTGAGAACAGATTCCATGAACTGCTCAACCCAACCCGGAGAGACCATCAGAGGATGAGACAGAGCTTCTTCATACGTCACTATCAATAAGGCTTTGAAAGAGACCACTAGCATAGCTCTTGGTCCTCACGCTGCTTCAGTATTAAAGTAAGACCTTGTGATGCATGAAAAACTGACGTCCTAATTTCACTTACCTCTCTAGAAAATAAGAGGAGCACGGTCCATTCCCAAAACGTTGGCATTGGGCCTATCCACGTGAGGGAACCTTCCGGAGCCTTTGCCCCTGAAGGGCACGCTCAGCAGGTTGCGGGCACAAGCTCTGCCCTTTCCCTCACTGTGCATACATCACCGTGAGGACATGCCCTCCTCTCAGGGGAGTGTAACCGTGAACAAGGAAGCAAGACCATTGTGTTGCAATTACAAGCCACTTTATTATGTTATTACAACAGCAGCTTTCCCGGGACTTGAACCAGCAAGCTTCAGGGTTATGACTCCATGTCCTTAGCCACTATGCTGCCTGCTGGCCATATCCCCCTATTAAAACGGGGTTTGGTTTGCATGGTACTCCAAACTCTCAGAACAATGAGACGAAAAGATGTACAACCTTAGAACAGATTCACCCAACAACTGACCCTTCAGTTCACCCCAAAGCTACAAGTAATAATGAAGCAGCTCAGGAGAAAGACTGATGTCTGCCTGCTAGTACATAAAATCTCCATAAAAAATTTGGATGTAAAAAAAGATAACAGGCAAGATCATTTTTTAACCCTGCTTCATTCCACACAATAACACGGGTTCAACATTTTAGTCCAGTGTGACAGCAAGTCAGTCGCTGCTCCTAGCTGCCTTCACCTTACGTAGATCAAGAGGGCTGGTCTGGTCTGACCTACCGTGTCAAAATCGCTCATCTCAATACAAAATCCTGTACAAATGCTGTATAAACAAAAAGGCCACAACAAAAGTATATTAAAAAATATATATTAGGTTAATTTTAGTAACAGCAGCCAGGGAGACTTATTTTAGCATCACCCAGAGGCGCTAAGTGATTTTGAACCAGTCTGTGTAACTAACTAGTATCTAGTACTGAAAATAACCCATGTGAACCAAACCCAAGTTAAAATATCTAGTGTTCAGCTGATTAATAAACACTCTGATATGGTAGACTATGCATAATTACTATGTATAATTAAGCTTCAATGCATAAAAAACATTTACATTTCTTGGTTATACATGATGCCATTACATGAGAATTTAAAAATATGGTCTGAAAAGCAATACATATATATATCCAAAGAATGGTGGCACTTAGCCATTATTCATAGGCATACAGATGTATAGTGTCCAGTTCTGCCAAAACCAATTCACGCTTTCACTCATTTCTGCTTGACACTCACTCATGGCGCTTGATGGGAGTCAGACAACCAGATATAAAGGCTATTTGAATCCCCACCAAGTAGCAGGGGAGATATTAATTTTTCTTCAAACAAAAATGAAAGTTTATTGCATTTTAATTACATGAAAGTAAAAAAGCGGACATTTAATGCAGTTTCTGCAGGTATTCTTTGTGTAGTAGTAGGGACATCTAACCCGTTGAAAAGGACACAAGCATGTGGAGCTTGTATGAAAGACAGGAGGCACACTGGTCTGTGAAATCCCAAATGTTTAATCGGAAAGGGACATTGCACACAGACGCTTGACACGAGGCAGGCTGGGAAAGGGGTAAGTTCTCCATCTGATACTAACACAAACTCTCTGCTGGGGGTTTCGGGTCTGTCACGAGAACAGGCACGTTGGCTTCCGCTTTTGGTTTCTGAGAGTTGACAGAATTGCACTTAGCTTTAAAAGTTCTGCTAAAACAGAGTTTCTTAGGGAAGGCAGGTAAGGCCCTGTCTTTCTTGTCCTTCCGTGCCTGCTTGCCCTTCTTGGTGTCCTCCTCCACTGCGCCTGACACCGACTCGGCCCGGTCCCGCTTGCCCTGCATTTCCTGTAATGTCCCTGTGTGCTCTGAGTTCTCAGCCTCTATGTCTCCCCCTTCTGCACAGGTGACTGGCTTCTCCTGTCTGGTGTCTGCGGCTGGGCTCATGCAGCAGGGCCCTGCATGGTGACGGCCCACCTCCTCACCGTGGGCCTCGGGGGAGTCGTCGGGTAGAGCAACCACTGGCTGCTGCTGGACCTGCTCCTGGCCCGCGGGGGTGCAGTAATTTCGGAGGGGGCAGCTGTGGGGGCACAGTCTGTTGGTCCGGTAGTGTGGGGGGGCATGGTGTACATGGTGTGTGCGACACTCTGCCAACTTGTATGTGGCCTCCAGGGCGGAGAGTGCAGACTGACCCTTCGGGGCACTAGTGTGACGTGGGGTGCACTGCATGCAGACACCTTCCCCAGTCTGGGGGCAGGGATGGGGGGTCCATTGCACACCTACACACTGGTGGGCATCCCCACAGCTGCAGTTCCTGTGGGGGGTGTACTGGTCCCCCTGGGTCAGCTCAGCAGTTGTTCCCACTACATTCTCCGAGTCCCCAGTACTACCAGGCTCCTCTTTGCTTTGGAAATGCATATGGATGCAGGAACTTCGGGGCGGTGCTCCATTGCAAAGCCGTGAGCAGACGTTCGTGTACTCAGCCCCGCCCTTCTCCCCACCCCCCACGTTGGAGGCCAGTGGTTCAAGCTCATAATGCTCATGTGCCACGTCCCCCCCTCGGCTGTCAAGTTGGTACTTACCGCCATGGCATAGCTTGCCCTGGCCCCAAACTCCGGGAGCTGCCACCGACTGGTCAGAGAAAGCTTGGCACCGGAGCTTCTTAGGGAGGGGAATCTGGCCACACGCACCCTGGGGTCCAAGGCACCTGCACAAGCACTGGAAGAAGAAGGTGGCAAAGGCCCAGCTGATGCACATGATCAGCATCATGAAGGTGCCCAGCTGAGTGTAGGCCAGCACCGTGGACGGCATCATCATGGCGCCCGCCACAAATGTGGTGAGGGCCGCCATTGCAATGGCTGAGCCCATCCTGCTCAAGGAAAACACCACCTTCCCCTCTCTGTCTGACTCGGGTGAAAGGCGGTAGGCCACACCATAGTGAACAGCGAAGTCGACGGAGAGGCCCACAGCCACGGAGATGGTAACAGACTCTAACACGTTTAGCTCCCACCCAAGGAGCACCAAGGACCCCACTGTCACAAAGATGGTTCCGGCTATGGATATGATGGCATAGAGGCTTATTACAATGTTCCAGGTGGTGAGGAGCATCACGCTGAAGGCGACAACCACTGACAGAGCCATGGCGATGAGAGTGCCATCTGACAGGCTGTCCTGCAAGTCGTAAAACTCCAGGTTGCTAACGAACCACCCATAGCTGAGACCCACAGGGGCTGTCTTGAGCTCCTCCTTTATCCAGGAGTCCACTTCACGGTAAAACTGGTGCATCTTCTCATAGGCCAGTGTGAAGAGGTAGTTGCTCTGGAACTCCAGAACAACAGCCCTAATGGTGTCATTGATGTCAAACCGTGGACCTGGCGTCTTGCTGTCCAAGTGGTAAATGGTACTTCGGTCCAGCTCCATGATGGCTCTTTTAATACACAGCTCAAACACATCCTGCTTGTAGGGGAAGGTTGACTGGCTGCAGCAGGGGTAAACTGGCGCTTCATCACAGTCCTGGTTCTCCATCCATTGCTTGAAGGTCTCCATGAAGCAACTGGTGAAGTCCTGCTTGTCTGACTGGTGAATGAAACTCTGGTTTCTCAGTTTCTGGCAGAAGTTCAAGATCCACATCTGAGAGGTTGGGCTGGCTATGTTGAAGGTGCTATCCAGTGTCAGTTTCCCTTTGTTTTTGGGGTTAAGAGGATCACCGTTGTCGACTGGTGTAACCCCCCATATGATAATGACTGGCATGTGAAGTTCCTCTCCATGGTGGACACGCTCGAACATGAAGAGTTTCTTGTACTCTGCGTCATAGCGCTCGAATGGGTGAGAGGACCTGAAGACCTGGAACTCCGATAGCTCCAGCGAAGGGAGCTTCATTTTGGGGTGAACACACACAACATAAGCACCACCTATGGTGAGGCCAAAGAACAGAAGTAGCCAGGCATACCGGAATTTTATCACAAGGCAAGGCAGTATCTTCTCAAAAAATATCCTTGAGATTTTTGAGATGGTAAACAGACACTTGTCCATTTTCTGGCACATAAATGTCCATATGTTTTTGGTATCATAGGCCCTCTGCTGTGGACCCCTGAAGCAGGTGAAAACGTTGAGAAGGTAGCGCTCATGCAGGACGACCACAGCTGGGAGCCAAGTGACCATCAGGACATAGTTGACAAGTATGGCAGTGCCCGCATAGACACCGAAGCAGCGGATTGCCGTGATATTACTGACGTAGTTGGCGTAGAAGGCAGCGGCGGTGGTGAAGCTGGTCACAAACATGGAGAGAGCAGCGTGCTGGAGGGTGACACCCACAGTCTGAGAGAGCTCCCAGTTTGGTTTGTCACCCTTTGTGTAGTTCCACACGTCGCACAGCACAAACGCGTCATCAGCGCCGATGCCCACTAGGATGATGAGTGCAGTTAGGTTCATGAAGGGGAAGAACTCGAAATTGAAGACGACTCTGTACAGGAAGTAGGACACGATCAACGAGCTGATGATGGCGAACATCGTCATCAGCGTGATGAATATGGACTTTGTGTAGACACACATTACAAAAAGCACAATCACTATGGCGATGGCGGGATACACAGTATCCGTTAGTAGGTAGTCCTGGAATAAGTTATGCTTGATCCCAAACTCGATGCCTGTGATGGTTGTGATGCCATCTGAGGAGTTCCACTTCTCGAAGTTGTCCAGGTAGATGTCCATCATGGTCTCCCCTTTCTCTGTCGGGGAAAAGAGCATGCTGTACTTCAAGGCGGGAGCAGGGTGCTCCGAGGCCTTCGGACTCAGGAAGTCTTTGTCCACCAGGAAATGCAGAATCTGGTAGACAGCATTGTACTTGGTACACTTGCGGGGGATGTTGGCGCACTTGAGCTGGTCCTTCCTGCGCGTGGCCGTGTCCCAGCACTCGGGTCCCAGGGTGCCGTTGTGGTAGTACTTGGTGCAGGAGCGCAGGATTTTCAGTGTGTGAGAAACATCGCGTTCCGTGATCTTCTGACAGGATGACCTGTTGTTCAGTAGGGCAATGTAGTTTCCCAGGGTCCAGCTGGGGCAGCAGGACACGTCAGAGGTTCGCTGGCAAAGGTTCCAGTACTGGGGGTGTGACCGAACCTGTAGGAGACAGATATGGATATGGTGTCAACATGGGTAGACTTGTGTGTCAATTACTACTGCATAATTAATGCCTTTCTATTCAGAAAATTATCTTATTTAGACAGTGCTGTGTGAAGGCAAGCTAACTCTCAACGACAACTCAACTATCATTTTTCCATGGCTGATAAATGCAAATTTTGACTTCAATTCTGACATTGGGAGGGCAGCTGAGACTTGACCCCAGAGGGTTACTTTCTCCTCTCTCAACATGCCACCTATGACGCTGTTCTTATAGGTATATATATATAAAAAATATTTTTAAAAAAAAAATACACACACACACACACACACACACACACACACACACACACGGGGTGTAACTAGAGCTGTGGTCCATGTGTCACATACCCGCACGTTATCCACGTTGCACATGGATTTGATGGCTTGGATGTTCCACAGGTTCTTTCCCTCTGCAGACGCGAACACCAGCCTGGAGTAGCGGTCACCTGCGGACACAGAACAAGTATCAGCACTGCGGTAAGCCTTCAGGCCCAAGACCCCCAGAGTGCTCACCTGGTACATCGCAGAACAGGCCATCCTGGCCAAAGTCCCACTCTGCCTGCCTTTTCTTCCGTTCAAAGTGGTCCTCCGCCCTTCTATCTTCTTGGTGACTGGCAGCGCAGGGAGATAGAGAAGTGACACTGCACTGAAAGCACGGCGGGGCAGAGTGCATGGCATCTGCAAGCACTTCTACACACTACACTCATACCTCTGCCCCTTTAATGAAAGGGATTTTTAAAAATCAGTAATCTAAAGAGAAACAGGAAAGAGGTCTAGGCTAACAGGCCACAGGGTCAACAGAAGTTGGGTAAACTGGCCCACTAACGAGGAATTTCTGCTTAATAAAAGGACTGACAGGAGAGATGGAATGGCAGGATCCAGATGCAGACATCTGATGAAAGGTTTGGCCAAGGGAGATTTTCGAGGCATGGCTTTAATTACGGAAATCAGCCTTGGAAATGATCAGGGATCAGTAATGGAGATAAGTAACGGGAAACAGGTCACAGAACTTCAAGGAGGGGAAGAAAACATCAGCCATTAGGGACCATTTTGGAGAAAATTAATATTTAGTGCTTACACCAAAAAGCAGGGTGTGTCCTGAAAATGTAAGTACACATGATCTGCAGCAAAAAGAATGTGTATACATGTGAAGTGCGTAACACACTCCATTTAAGCTGAGCTGTCTGAAAGGGTACTTCCTATGCCAACTCCATAGGTACCTTTTGGCCTGCTCATCTGCGTATTTGAATGGGTAGTTTGCCAATGTTGCCTTATATCCGGTGTTCTTCACCATGTTGTTCCATGTGACTAGCCGCTGGCCAATTGCAGTACCTCGCGGTTCGAACCCCTAAACCAAGAAGGAGACACAAGAAAGAATACCAAGAAACTAGTGAACCGGAATGAAGAACTGAAGAGATACGAGAGAAACGTAGACACATGCACATCAATGCAAAGTGAACTCAGCGGAGAGCTCCATCAATCAGAAGCTATCGCATCTGCTAGCAATTCCATACAGCCCTTTGGCGACCTCTTCCCTCTGCCCGTCTTCTCTGGAAGTTTAAGGAGAGCTTGATGTTCTCCATCCCTGTTTCAGGGCCTCCCTAAAAGGTCAGGTGCTCCTAAAGCTGGGAAACCGCAATTGCGAACGGCTGCAAGTCCACATTACTGGGTCGAGCGAGAGCATGGACGGGGTTTGGGGAGTTAGTGTAGGCCTCGCTAGGTGTCTACTCATGACGCTCACTCACCAGAAGTGGATCAGAGAAGTCAGGGAGGTCTGGCACGAGAATCCCAACCAAGGCACACACCACAATAAGGACTGTACACACCCCCAGCACAACCACCGGCCAGTCAGCAATCAGGGCCGCATAGCTGTGAAGAGATAGTGCCAGGTTGTCAGTACCAGGAACCCCGGAAGTCCAAACAACATAGCAGGCAAAGACCTGAAATGCTCTTGGTTTATAGGCACTAAGACATGGGATTCCTAAGGGCTCTTATCCCTGAGGGGAACCTGTGGTCCTTCACTTTAGAGCCAGAAATGGGCAGCAAAAGGGGGACAGATACAAAGAAAATCTTGCAGGTCAAAATTCAGATTACTCACTGCTGAGGAATGATACCCCAGCAAGGTCTGGATAAGAGAGACATTTCACAACATTGGAACCAGACATCTTGGCAGGAATTACCTTCTGGGGAATCGGAGTGCTCTGGCAGGGCTGCAAAGCAAAGACACAAATCAGGTATGAATTTGAGAGCCGAATGAACGTGACGACCACTCATAGACCGCCTGATGTCCCTCTCTAACAAGGAGGGACAGTCTTTACCTAACTGAGTTCAGCAATCATTTTGGATGTTCATATCCTGCCACCACCATCACCGCAAAAAAATTTAAAAGGGAGGATTTCTTCTACATGTTTTACAGTTATCATCTTGCAATAAACATGGATGAAGGATGGTGAAACATCTGAGTGGGCTTCATGCTTGAATCAGCTATCTGGAACATGCTCAGCATTACAAAACACACCCCGGCTCATGGTCAGCTTTTAGCTGCTATTCCCGTCATTTGTCTAGGGGCCCTGTCAGCTCTCCACAAGAGTCTCAGGAAGCCTTGGGACCAAAGAATGCAGATAGGAGACCATCAGATACAGCCCCCAGATGAAAACCTTGTAACCTTCTGCTAGAACCTTGTAACCTTCAAACAAACCATATATTCGATCATAATATTTCATTATCTTCAATGCATGAGGTATTCCTGTTGGGAAAGACTAATGTTTGAACAGAAGCCATCAAGCTCAAACAGCAAATTTTGGCTAATTGCTGCTCTTTCCATATCCCAACAACTTCTGACAACACGAGAAACAAAAGAAAAGTTTCCTTGAAGAGCCAGTCTTTACTGAGTTTAGCAAGCCCTAATATCCACCCTGAAGGGGCTGGCAGTAAGGCTTGGCGCTATCAGGAATCACGTAATCATCATCGGGTAATGTTAAGAAGATCTGAAGGAAGACAACCAGGAGGCCAAAAGGTGGGAGTGTTTTCCCTTCTCCTCTTTAAAAGGGAATCCTTGGAATGCTGTAATTAAAGGTTGCTATGGTGCTGAGAGCCACAGATGAACAAAAGCATTTGGCAAGAATTTTTCACCACAGGCAAACTTCTGGGAAGGCCGTAAATCCACTTAAGGCTGCCGGACACGTTAACATGGCAAGCAGATGTCACGGGCTGAGGGCTTTGAAAGATCTGCATATTCAAAAAGGTGAGGCTTATTAAGGAGCCACTAACTGTCTTCCCCTGACTCCAAGAACACACAACGGTAAATTACCCCACGTTCAAAAGAACGACAGGCGCAACTGGTGATTAACCTTTGGGGAAAGAACAGCTGACCCATGACAGCACACTTCAACTGGAACTGGCTTTGCTAAGAGGAGCAGAGGACATCTGAACTCCAACAGACGGCATGAAATGTCAAACTGGACTATCACAAAACTTCCTGTTAAATTAAACAAAGTATGAGCACATACATCTTAGATGAAAAATTATTTTAAATGCAAGACAAACCATAATAGGTGCAATATCAAAATTGACAAAGTGTTTTCCTATGCCAAAGAAAGTCTGACCATCGACCAGTAAGATAAGGAATTCCATACCAGACACAGCATGTCTATTTTCTAGGAACTTGTGACGTGGTTCAAAGCAAAACAATGAGAAAATGGACAAATCTGAAGTGTGGGATGTCTATCCACCCACACACTGTTGGCAATACAGCCATCGTCTGTTGGAATGTTATTTTATTTACTCAAAAAAAATATATATGAATTAACCCACTGATCCCTTGTTAAGTAAACACTGAGTATATGTAGAGAGCGCCCCCTTTGTGTGGTGAAGGGGCAAGGCCAATGCATTAAAGGTCACAATTCGGGGGGGGGGGAGGGGGCGGAGAGACTGCTAACAGACAAGAAGCTATTTGCAGTGTCGATTTTCAAGATGGAATAAGGCTGATACAGTCACTGGGTCTGTTTAGTGGCCCACAGCTGAACTGGACAGCGACGCTGGCAGGACCATGAAGCACGGTCGTGGTTCCTCCAAACATCTGCTTGACAAATACAGCAGCACAGCAGAACTCAGCGCTTCACTGCAGAAGAGAAAATGACTCCTCTTAAATGCTGCTACTGCTTCCTAATGTTTGGTGCAGTTGTTAAAGTGATGCGCACGCGAGGGTATACAGATGGCCATGTCCTCCAGCAGGATGCATCTCAAGGTCACGCCTGCCATCTCCGCATTCCAAGGCTTGATAGATGGAGCTGTTCGAATGGCAGCAGAATGCCTCTGCCACGGCCGAGTTACAAGCTGTCCGTGAGATGTCTTCATCAGCCCGAAGCAACCAGCCGGAGTGTTAAACTGCTGGTCGATCTTTAAATTGGGGCCAGTGACTGACTTCAGATCAATGAAGATGCATTGGATTTAGCGCAGAGTAGGTCATAATCAAAGTGATAATTAAAGGAGCTCAGCTGAGCTCAATTCTAGATGATTTGGTCTTTATGAATCAATACAGCTGTTATGTCTTGGGATTTCCAGCTAGATTTGAAACATTTCTTTAGGAACTGACTACTTTTTGGCAGATCTGTTCTCTGATGTTCTGAGACTGATTAGCTGGGCTGGTTGGTACCAACCTGGCACATGGTCATCACTGAAAGAGAACCACAGACTACACTCCAATAAATATCCCCAATGCTGGTGTTGCGGCACCAGATCATGAAGGATTCGCCCTGCGGGTGAACAGAGGCTGCTGGGTCACCGACAGGAGGACCAAATTACTCAGTGCTCACAAACCACAGTCGGAGAAGGGATGCAAAGTATCCACCATACGAGGACACAGTGACCCTTCATCCTCACACAGAGTGGAACCAATCGCAGGCAGCAATGAGATCCTCGGAGATTCCTCAGAGGTCACACCAGAACCCCTCTGCTACAAGAGGAACTCCTCTGTTAAAGGCCAAAACATTCAGCAGTGGGTCATGGGAGGGACTGAGGCTAGCAGGAAATCTCACAGTCACACCCAGGAAAACATTAATACTGAATACTGTAAAAAGTGCCTGCAATGTGACTAATATTTTTTTAAATTGTCTTTTTTTTTTTAAGTAACGATGTTGCCTTAATGTCATAAATGTCTTTGAACAAAGGCATGTGCCTGTTTACCCAGCACAACTGTCCGGGTCTAGCAGCTGAGGCGGCGGAACGCCCTCTAAGTGATGGTGCCTCTCAATCCGTCAAGACTGTGGCACTAATGTTCAGAAGAACAAGGATGGAAGTCTGGTTGCTCATCTGTTCTGCTTCACCAATTTTTCAACAAAACTTCTCGTACGTAGCTGCAGAGGCTGTCCTTCTGTCCCCAAGATCCAAAATGCACTCGGTGCTATAAATGGAAACAGTGTGTTAACAACACCATTCCGCCAACCACAGCCAGCAGCACTGAGCTTGGCCAGAAGCACACCCCCTTATAGGCTGGGGCGGCCATAACGTAACCTGCAGAAAGAGCCAGAAGCAGGAAACTACGTCGCAGGTGACGCATGTCCAGCCCCAAGATCCTACAGGGTATGTGACAGACAATGGGGCGACACGGAACAATGAGGAAAACAGCTGTGCGTCAGAATGTCAGGGAAAGGTTTCTGCTGAGTGAGAGGATATGCAGGTGCTGCTTTTTACGATGTCGGGGAATCAGACGGGGCATGGTACTCCTCTAACGTCATAAAGACAGAGGGCTTTTCACGTCTCCTAATGTGTGGACAGCATAGCTCAAAACTCACCTGGGCCAGACCAAGTAGGCTTTAAATGAGGTCGATTAGCATTTCACATAAAACACCATGGAAGAACAAACAAAACATTACTTACAAGTAAGTACATTACTAAATGATGTGATTCTGTACTTAGAAGGCTTTTAAAACTGTATGTTTCAGATGGATGCGAAAGAATAACTTTAAATGACTGACCCACGTGCAGATAATCCTCTGCTGATTTATTCTGGCCTCCGTCTACTTGTCATTACTGAAGCTGTCCTATCAGACCATGTTCTCCTGAACTGAAAACCTCCTCAGTTCACAGGTCTATATGGGCCATTTGAACTTTCACCCATCCATTCAACCATCTCATCTGCGTATGTGCCCTTCACCTCCTGACCCCTACGTTCCACTCCAATACAAGGCAGCTCCTGCCCCGTGTCTGGAAGACGCATATCATTCTACATCGCGGGATAGAGACCTCAGAAGCTTCCGGGTCTGCTGCGCTTCTCACACCGCGGCTCATTGCCAAACACTGCACAAAATAAGGACTCTGCGGGAATACCCGGCATCTGCCATGCACAGTCACATTCCTCATAAATGCTGTAGTATTAATATCAGGAAATTCTGAAGGGCAAATTATTTTTTTTTACCAAGCTTAAATGAAAAAGCAAAGCTATATTGTCAACCTACAGTTTTACAGACTCCTTCGAGAGAAACTCATGAACAGCTGTCAAGTCAACAGCCATTAATCACAATTCTCTATATATAGGTTGGATGATGGACGGACGTACTCCAAGGACCTCAGCATAATAAGAAACAGAACCTTTCTGTTCCCTAATGATGCCCAAGTAACCAATAAACCAAAAGCTAATTTATGGTTGTGACGTGTCCTTAAGTACAGCCTTAATTTTTGAGGAAAACGTCCTTTGATCTACAGTAGGTATCTCCATGAGCTCTAAAGGCTGCATCATGAAATCATGCCATGATCATCACAGCACAGCATCTTCAGCACCTTAAAACCACTTGCAAATAACCAGCTGTTTCAGTCTAGCTGAATGGGGGCACTTCTGAAGATTTAATAAAACCTCAAAATATTCTGTGGATCTGCAAGTCACAGAAGCATGAAATACAACATACACACAAAGGGAGTGTACAGTCAACATACAGGACCTCTGGAGCACACCTTATTGTGCTTTTACACCATTGATAGTTCTGTTTTGGTGTACGTCTTTGGTGAGTTATGCATGGGGTCATTTCAACTAGTAGTCAAAGTAGAGGTTCAAAAGGTGCTTTCACACCACAGGAACCTTTTTCAAGAACCAGAATCTTTTTCTGTCACATTCACACCGCAGGAACTTGGCCGATTTTATTTACTTAGAGGTAGTTCTGGAACTCTTTTTTTAGTACCCGCTCCAGACTAAGTACTTTTTTTCCTGAATAACTACTGTAGCGGCATTTACAGCTATAGCTTGCTGACTGGTTGACCATAAGTACAGCCACTAACTTGGAAGTTAGGAGAAAATGTGGAGAAGAGATATAATCACAAAACTAGTTGGATTTCTTTTGCACTTCAGCTATATTTAATGAACACGTTTTTTTGCTTGCCTCGCCTCATTTCTGCATCGAAAAAATTCAATCGATATCCCTAATATTGCTGGTGCTGGTGCAGTACATATTTGCGGAATACGTTACACTATATTTCCATTACGTGAAATTGAAAAATTGATCTGCTGGGCAGATTTCAAAATAAAATATAAAAATGTCACGGGTCACATGAATAAAATATAAAAGGCCAAGTCCTGTTTTGAACCCAATCGCTCCCCCTCAGTAACTAATAAATAACTTAAAACAACTTGTTCATTGTTTTCGGGTGGTAGTGTACTTTAAAATTACATATGTCAAGCTTTTTATATCTCCTGCTTATATAGCAAAAAGGTCCCGGTTGTGTTGTGCAATGTGAAAGTGACATAAAAGTGGTCAGCAGCTTTGAAAGTCCACAGTCGAGTCCCAGGAACTTGTAACCAGGGACCAGGTTCCAGAACTTTGGTGTGAAAAGCACTTAAAACCACACAGCTAACAGACCAGTGCAATCCAAACTTCACAGGGTCAAACACCAAAGCTGGGCTGGAGAGGAATTAGCTACTTCTCACATTATCCAAACTGGTAGTTGGCTGTGTCATGCAATACAGATATTAAGGTGGGTCAGGATTTCTCTTGCTAATTTCATCTATAAGACAACATGCTGTACCATGTGGATCCAACAAAACTGAGCAAATTATGTACTGATAGCTGCAATTATCTGTAAATTACCATTTAAATAACTGTGCCCAGGAATTCCAGCCAATCTGCTCCCATGACAGCCCAAACTCCCTTGGACGCGATTTATCAACGATACACCTCAGTAAAGTTCAGCTCGACGTTCCTGCTGCCTGGCTTCCCGTGCCCCCCACCTGAAGGACCACCCGTGAGGAGGCTCCCTCTTGCCGCCCCGCTCGCACGATGATACCAGGGACTAGGGACTTTTTGAACTGACATCTGAAACCGATAAATGATGCACAGAAGACGACTCGCGGAAATCCTTGCCGGTCAAGACTTGTGCTTTTGACACAGGCGGCTGCGTTCGGCTCACGCTTAGCGTTTCAATAGGAGCCTTTTGTTTGTGCGGTACAAACTTGTGTCAAGTGTTATGGGAAAGCAAGGAAATTTTGCGCCCAAAAAAAAGAAGCAAACAAGACTCAATCTGCGTCATGGCCTTCTATGTTACAAACCTCACATCCAAGATAAAGAAAACTGCTAAAAAAAACGTCATGTTTGTCTGACTTCTCCAAAGCCCCATGAAAGTTGCCAATTTATAAATGTGAGATATCGAGTGATGACTCCAAACACTGAGACTAACCGGCAGCTGGAAACAATACAACATCTGGCAACCGTAAAGAAATAAAACTGGCCCAAACTGCAGTCCTTCGTACTGCGACGGAAAGCCACCAGACCAAAATGTTTCTTTTCGGGACAAAGAGAAAATGAAGCAAGGGGTCTCCAAGCAGCAGCCTGTAACACACCCTTCTTTTCGCATGTAAGGTGCATGCCTGATGGCCAGCTCTGCCTGACCAGCCTCCGGCACATTTTTCAACAATTACGAGATTTTGTTCAAAGCCAAAAACCTATTGAAGGTGAACAGCTGACTTACAAAGGAGAATAAGACTAACTCCTGACTAATTCTTGCTTAAAAACACAGAAAGAACACGACAAAACCTCACTATACAAATTATATACACAAAGCAAACAAAGAGTTTTTGAAATTAGACTTTTTATTGTTTTCTGAGATGAGGAATCTGCTTTTAAACAAAATAGGCCTTACCCTGACAGGGGAAAATAATAGCATTTAGTGAGGTGATGGACGCCTAAACATAACACAAATATTTATTTTTAGAAATGCATATGTTAAGTTATCAAATTCCAACAAAACGTTAGAACAATGTATTAAAACATCTTCAAAAAAAAAAAAACATCCTCCAGCTTCAAATGTTACTTGCTGGTGACAAAAACATAAAATCACAGGGACCTTATGCAACGGTGACAAAGGATGATAGCTGGGAGATCTAAGACTGCTGAACTCTGCAAGGAGCTTTTAAAATGAGGGGCTTAGAAAAAACATTAGGCTGTAGAACATACAATTCACGATTTCCCAGCCATGCAAATCTAGTTTTGAATGTGCAAGCAAAATGAAAAAGTTAGTCAAGTCAACCAAAACTCTCTATGTTTCCAAAAAAAAAAATAATGAAATGTTTTCTCAATTTCTAGAGTATTCTAGAGAGTAAATAATGGTGAAATAAGCAAGGGGGCCAGGGAGATGGTGTGGTATCTTCCAGGTCTTCCTATGCTGTGGTGTGCTTGCTGAGGAAGACACTGCAAGCATGAGCACAGGCAGACAGCATACGAGTGAATAAAATGCAGATGGACAGACCAGGAACGAATGCCACCCTCTTCAATCCACACATCTGTTACCAGATGACCACTTTCGATGAGGAACATCTCGGTTGGCGTCCTGATGACACTTTGCCTGACACCCACCCCCCTCCCTAGTCCACAAATAGTGCAGAAAAGAAACTGGAAACAGATTGATGGAGTCCAGAGAGCAAGATACAAGAACGGCACAGTAACGCTTGTCATCTGTAGAGACTAAAGCGAATTGTGATCCACGGGGATCTGCTTGAAATTCTGCTTTAAAATCGGGATGGGACTTCTACATGCCTACACTGACTGCCCCAACCTAACAACAGATTTCCAAAGACAAATCGATAAAACCAGACACGTGATCAACACCACACAAAATAACCCCCCCCCCACTATGGTTTTCAAATACCTATTTTTCCCGAACAACACTGACGAGCCTGCAGATTACCGCTGTACTGGACAGTCCTTACATCGGACCTCTGCTGACAGCAGGCCATGCCTGCTGTACCTGACAGGGACACTTACCTGACAGCGGCCATGCCTGGCCCGGCTGGCTGGTTCTGGAAGTGCTCCTGCCAGCGTTGGTGCAAACACAGCGATGGTGCGGCCTGGTGGCTGCAGCCTGTATGGAGGGGCGGGTGGTTTGGGAAGATGCGGCGCTCCGGCTGGTTGCCATGGCAGCAGGGCGGGGGGTGGAATGGGCAGCGATGGCAGCACGGGTGAGGCAGGGGGGCGGGCAGAAACACGGCGGGCCTTGGGGCGTCTACGGGCAGCCGGAGGGTGCTGTGGTGACCGGTGCTCCCGTTCGGACTCACTTTTGCGCATGTCGGCTCCCTGGGAGGCTGCCCCCGCGGCGAGGAGGCCTCTCCGTCCCAGGCGGGGGTGCCGACATCAACGCCGGTAGCACTTGCGGGGACGCTGCCATTGCTGAGAAGCGGGATGTCGCCATTTCCGTCGCTAAGGGCCATGTTAATCTTCCCACTCACCTCTCCGAAACCGTGGCACTCCTCTGGAAAACAAACACCGGTTTGGGGAGTCAAATGTTTGCTGGAAAGAGCTTCTGCTAGCGACGGCAGGCTTCTTGTAAAGCAGCAGCCTCCAGGGCGCTGCCTGGGTGGGCGTCGCCTCAGTCACGCCGAAAGGTTAGAGTTTTGCATCACTGTGTTATACGAGTACAGTTACTATATCTGATGAAAATCCCCTGTGTAGAAAAAAATATTTTGAGAATGGACAAGTGGGAATGGAAAATGGACGGATGAAATATTAAGTGTTAACCTCACCAACTGAGCAAACGTGCAGGACCCTAAGTACTGAGGCACCCCCAGACACCTTGCCCACATATCACACTCTTGCATAGGCCTGCAGAGTCCTGAGTACAACAGTGTAGCGTAGCATTTCATTGACAATGACAACGGCTGCCATTTGACCGTCGCCATGTTGCAGAATGAGACCATGCAAGGGTCTTTAACACAGAGATCAGCCGAAGACCAGCCAACACAGTTCACAGCTGTAGCGAAAACATTAAGAGTTTATCAAGGCCCTGTCTGAAGGACACAGCACACGACAGATGAAGTATTATACATTTCAAATATATGGATAGGAAAAGCCATCTGAAATTAATCTAACACTGCTCTTTTCAAAATTCAAAGAAGATACATTATAGTGGAAACTTAAAACTTAACACTCTATATATAAATTTCTAGTTATGTTTAAACTCTATGAGTTATAGTTTGCCCACACTTCCAAACACTTTTCTTCCAAGCTAAGCTCTTACTATGTCAGTTTGCTGTGAATATGAGATATTTATTAGCTAAGCAGCTGAACATCAGCCTCTTTGGTGCTTGAGATGTTGTTTAAACACTTACTGCACACCTCCCGGGCCAGCGAGGGACGGGAATGATCCCATGGGAACAGGCCTTCCTTGTGAGTGTCATCAGAAATAACCGCGTGCGGCGTTT
Source organism: Stomatorhinus ivindoensis (assembly GCA_019775895.2). NCBI lineage: Eukaryota > Metazoa > Chordata > Actinopteri > Osteoglossiformes > Mormyridae > Stomatorhinus > Stomatorhinus ivindoensis. The sequence continues at coordinate 15,973,478 of JABFEB020000039.1, forward strand.
TCACCCGATAGGACGGAAACAAGTCAAGCGACCGGAGGGCGTTGGCTTGTGTGCACAGTATCTAAAATACCCAGCAGCCGACACACTTGAGGTGTTCACATCTGACTTGAATAAATAAATCTGCTAGACAAACTGAACACCGGGCTTCAGAGAGGAAAACTACAAGTGAGGCTTTGAATGTGAGCAACCTGCAGCGGGACAACCGGGCCAAATTTACAGCCTGCTTCAGCTTATCTGGTCAGGCTGCTGGGACGGTATTTACAGGCGACGAGGGCAGATGAATTAACTTCAATGTGGCGTTTCCCTTAGAGCTATGCTGCTGCGATCCTGTGACATTTTAAAGCTATGCAGCCAGAGAATGGGCCAGAGGTTAGGGTTAGTGCTGCGAGTTTTAAATATACACCCTGGGACAAAGAGGGTTTGAAACCTGGGGAAATCAAAAATTCATATTAATACAGAACTTAATTTTCTGGCATAGTCAGAAGTACAATTTGGTATATTTAGCTAAACAAAACTGTGCCGATGATGAACCACACTAAAGCGTCAGTTTGGTCTAGGAGTTCTCAACTGTTTTGGAATTAGGACCTGCATTTTTCCTTGGTCAAAGTCATGACCTAAATTTTTTATTTTTAACTAATAGTGTTGTAATAGTAAATAGAACACAGAAACACAGCAGAGTAACACTAGTGCAATATCTTCAAGTAGAGTTTAAAAAAAATCCTTACACATTACCTGATCCAATAAAAATGGTACTGCAACCCACTGTTGAGGTTGCGAACCAGCAGTTAAGAAATTAGTTTAGTAGGCTATATTAAATATATTAATTCTTATTATTTGAAATAATTTTAAGTACACAGTTCTAGGGTACATCCGTCGTGTTCATAAATTTGACTGTTTTATCCAAAAATAAATCCAAACCTTTACCTGAAATCAGCCTAAAATGTCTATAAAATCTATAGGTCTTACATAGCAGAATAGTATGTCGGGTCATTTTAGGGAGCAGAAAGTAAAGAGAAAGCGGTTACTGTACCCTCATAAAGTGCAGCGAATCGGGTTTAAAGAAAAATAAAACCCGCATGGATCCGACCCGGGCGGGCAGGCAGGCAGATATGCGACTGCGTTAAAACTTTACCGTGTTTACAGTTTTTACCCTGCTCGTGGCGGTGACACACGCATCTCGGTTGATCCCTCGAAGATACCGTGTTACATTTTGCACCTAGCCTTTAATCACTCACACGTCCCGGTTCCCGATATCGGACAGGGCGAAGAGAGCCACCGCAAACGGCGGACGCACTGCAGCCCCCGGCGCTCACAAGGCAATTCCGATTGCAAGCCTTTCCCGTAAAGCAGGCATTAAAGCTGGGGGTCGGCGTGTCCACGCATCCGGGAGGTGGAGACCCGTAAGCCGGCCGTGCCAGATGCGACTGCGCTTTTAATGCAAACGCAATAAAGCCTGGGCGCAGCGCTACAGTAACAGCGATTCGTGTTACTGTACGGAAATAAACGCAGAGAAAAGTTACAGTTCATGTAAAAAAAACAGGCAGAAGGGCGCCGGTACCTGTGCGCCGAGCCGGTGAGAAAGGCGACGATCGGGGCAAAAAAGGCACTTCTAGCTCCAGGAACAGCCGGGCAGCGAGCCCATGCAGAAAGCTGGCTGATCCACAGGTCGCTCCGGGCTGGAGCGGCACTCGGGGCAGCGCAGCGGCAAAGTGACGGCGAGAGTCGCCCAACCCCGCCTGGGAAGCGCCACGGGACGCTGTGATAGGACGGCCGGTCCCGCCACGGTTAAGCTATGACTGGGCGCGTCCTGCGCTGCATCCCGAAACAGGATCGTCCCCCTTAATTAATATATACACAGACACTTAAGATAAAAACGACCCGGCCTACCACTTTCGCCTGTCTTTTATATCATTCATTCAAAAGGCGCGTTAAATCCCCAAGAGAACTAATCGTTAACACTCGATTAATGATATAGGCTACTTTATGTAATAGGTTTACTCATGCCATTTTGATTTATTCTTTATTTGTATGCTGTTTTATAGTACTGACTACACAACAAACCGCAATGCAACGTAAGATACAGTATTCCCAACAGTAGCAGGCCATTATAGCAAGGCGAAATAACAGCCTTTTAAAGTATTAGAGCTGTATATCATTAGTGAGGATAATCCCAAACCGACACAGCACCAGTGTGCATTTCTGCTTCTGTGAAAAACAACATTTACACAAAGGCATGACTGTCAGAGGAAAAAAGTGAAGTTGGATGAAACCGTAACCCAGGCATCTTTAATTACAGGACAATCAACCAGCATAGCATCAATATCCCCACCCTGTATTCCTGACACCACTCATTACAGCCCCTGCCTTCTCAGCTATAGCCAAATTACAGAGGCCTAAATGCTACCTGGATGAATGCAGGCTTTCGATATTTGCTGATACCTCACTGTTCCACAGTGCCACCTCTCAGGAGCTTACGGTTGGCAAAGTTACCCTACAGCCATACTGGGCAAACATAAATAAGGTTATATGGCACTTCAGTGTGACAGATGAACTTCACCAACTCCAACACCATCTCCCTGAATGTAGGGCATTTCTATAGGTTACAAAATTTCCATTTCCTAGATATGTTCTTACCCTGAACGTGAACCAGGTTCCAGGTTATATTACAAGCTAATTTGAAAATTTATGTTGAATCGGTTCTGTTAGCAGTTTAACACACCTGTTACGCAAAGATCGTCATGCAAATTCGTATTTCCATATAACAGTAATATTTCATTTCTGAGGGAGTAAGGTTGTGTGTATCTTGTGTTCTACAGAGCAAAACTTTGCATGTCAGTGTGATCTCTGGGAGGGAAAAGCACGTGTTGCTGCAATCTCTGGTGTAAGGTTGCGTGTTGCCACGACCTCTGAGGGAGAAAGTTCGCGACCTCTGGAGCAGAAAGGTCACGTGGTGCTGCAATCTCTTGGGGGGGAAAAAAGTTGCCATGTTGCCGCGGTCTCTCGGAAAATAAAGGTCGCGTGTTGCCACGACCTCCGGGGGAGAAAGGTCGCGTGTTGCCACGACCTCCGGGGGAGAAAGGTCGCGTGTTGCTGCAATCTCTTGGGGGGGAAAAAAGTTGCCATGTTGCTGCGATCTCTGGGGAATAAATGTTGCGGATTTCTCTGGTGGAAAAAGGACATGTTGCTGCGATCTCTTGGGCAAAAGGGTGCCATGTTGCTGCATTCTCTGGTGGGGAGAAAGGCCACGCATTGACACGATCTCTGGGGGCTAACGGCCGTAGACTGTCGTGATCTCTCAGGGATAAAGGCTGTGTGGGGAAGTGTGTGGCTGTAATCTCATTTCTCTTGCGATCACAGTCTAGACTGTATTGTGTCTGAACAGATTTTTGTTGCAGGCGGCTGGTAAAACCAATTAAATCTTTACTCATAGTATAGTACTGAACATTACAGACAAGGTCAACGTTCAAGTGCCCTTTGCATTTTGGGAAAAGCCAACAATGGGTTCTCTAAAACAATGAATCTTTTGCTCATTATATGTTCCCAAAATCTCAGTCTTATATTAGTTTTTAATGGTTTATATTTTTTTCTCCACAGAAATATGTCCTAATTATATCACATTCTCTTTCCTTTCACTGTGAGCATATGGGAGTTATTCCTGTGTGCACACTACAGTCCATACACCATTGTGTCCACTTAATTTATTTCAGATGCTCTGGACATGTTACACAAAGCAAGGCGCGGTCCCTCTTCACTGAGAGTGACTTCTAAATCTGTTGCTAAAATCTTACTAGGCTTGAACGCAGGGATGCATTCCTTTCTCAAAGCCATCACAGTGAACCCCCCCCTTCCAAAGTGCACAGGGCCAAGTCACTGAGAAATGCAAGGTCAGCTATCACTGGGGAATAAAGGACGCATGTTGTATCCAGCTTGTATCCTGATTATCAAGATGGTGTTTGTGGTGATGGGTTTCACGATGTGTTCACGACAGCAAATTTGAATGCTACATCAAAATGTGTATATTCTAAACATGCACAAATTATTATCAACATATTTGATTATTAATATTAATAATTATAATATTAAGAATTATGAAAATCATTACTTCTATCTTGTATTCAGCATTTAATCTCTTCCAACAAGGAACACTGGTTTACATTTCAAATAAAGGCTACACAGGACTAAACTGTAAAATCAACAAAATGATAAAATCTCTACCCTTCCTTGCTCAGTATCTCAATATCATCTCGTTGTGTTATCTTTATTTGTACATCTGTTTTTCATTTTTACATTTTCTATTTCTAATGCTGTTATTTGCGTAATTTTTATGCTGATGTTGTGAATGCACATTTAGTTGAATACTACATGGCACCATCTGCACCAAAACAAATTCCGTATACTTGGAGACTAATAAGACTCCGATTCTGATATTGCCTGATATAAGTTAGTGACAGAAATAAGACTAGTGAAATAAGGTGAGTATGACAAAGTGATGTATAGAGGACTTATAAAAGGTCATTAACACAGAGAGGAAGATATGCTCAATGCTGCTGAGGACAGTCCCCTAGGGTCAGGCCCATCGAGACGCCCCCTACATGCCACAGGGTGGAGGACATGAGAGATAAAAACCAAAGTAAAGTCTGCAACTCACAGGTATGAATGGGGCAGAGGGTATAATGTATCCTGTTTCACAGACTGTGAAACGATTTCCCTCAAAAGTCAAAACTGTCCAGGATAATGATATGCCCTTGTGGCCATACCTACAAGGGGACACGTTTGTGTTTAAAGAATCCCAGTACAAACACCAAGGAAAGGAAACATACCAAAACCACACTGACTGACACATTCTGAGCACAACTTCAAACAGAGTAAGAAAGAAAAAAAAAACACAGGTTTCCTGCCAAAACTCAACATGACCCGACGCGTTTAACATTGAAGTGCTTCTGCGAGGAAGAAAAGCAGGAAAAGATGTCCTGGCGTCTAGTGTCTTGCGTCAGTGTATCGAGAGGAAAGCTTTGTCGCGTGGGTGACACATAGCAGCTTGGACGGATTCCCTCTGTATGCCAGAATCTCCTCAAAACCCAGGTGGTCTGAATAATCAGAGCAGGTTCTGGGTGTTCCTCACAACAAACGTGTGAAATAAGCAGAATCACAGCATTTCACCGAAGCTGCATGTTAACTTTCTGGGTGATTTTGGTGCAAGGCCACCAGAGAACACATTTAAGAAACTTAAAACAAACTATTTTAATGTCCAAAAGAGTCAAGAGAACCATAAAACCCAGAACGTGTCTGAGGGTCACATGGACCTATTACGGGCTCTAAAGAACTTTTGGAAGAGAAAAGCAGGTGCTGCTTCCTAATTACTGCTCATCTCCCATGGTCTCTGAAGGTTACAGCAGGGTCTGGATGAAAACTCATCTTCACAGGATCGCCACATAGATCCATGGACACAAATGGCCTTCAGGAGAAGAAGTGGGAAGGAGCAGCAAACGGACAGTGGGGGGCGGGTGGTGCACGGGGGCAGAAGTGCTCCTAGACTAACTATTACGTTTGCTCAACAGGTCAGTGTGGCTTTGAGCGGCTACTGCACACAGTGCCTGCCATCCAGAGTGAGGCCTTGCCGGCAAACACTGGGGAGCTCAGAAATTCCTCCCACATCCTGACAGACCTCGGGGGTCAGCCCATCAGAATGTCTGGAAGGGGGATGCTAAATGTCTCCGGAATGCTCTGATCCCATCCCGGAAAGGTGGGGGAAACATTTACGCGACTCGCGAAGGTACCGGCGCTCCCTGTCTGGGAAGCCGAACCGCACGGCTGATGAGAGCATGTGGAGAGAACACGCCAAAGCCTGCAGCTGTTACCATGTACAAAACACAACTGAGGCAGAGACTCAGGCCCATCTTACCCACGCAGAGCCCCTCTGTGACACGTGAACATGGGCAGGCGGCAAGTGGGTCCCAACATAAACTTTGTGCCAAATAAAAGTTAGGAAACAAAAACACTGATTTATCAGTTTAATCTCAAGCAGCCGTGACTTCACTGATTGGCTAGCCCATACAGGGCAATCTGGGTAAAGGGCCATGCATGACAGTCATTAATACCCCACTGAGCTGTGCTGGTGGATTGAGGTCGTTCTCTTATTCACCCAGAGTGAGTTTTACAAGGAGACGCAGCGGAGAGTTTGGCTAGAGAAGTATCAGCTGCAACAGAGTGACCTCACTCCAGACCATCTCACTCACCAGCTCCACTGCCAAGGGGCCGGGGGGGTGGAGGGGACGGGCTTGCACTAATGGGACAGAGCTGGCACTCAAGTGCGTGACACTCCCCACAGAGAGAAATGCGCCAGCAACTCACAGCTGCTCCGCAACACACAGGGGCTTCGACATTTCAGACCTGCTCCCCTGAGTAGTGCTGTCGTTATTGGACCTGCACCGGCAGGGCTAAGACTGGCCTGACACCAGGTCTCTCCACTCCCTAACTGCATGCGGCAGAAAACAGAGGGGGAAATAAGGGAGCTTTGTGCGAGTCCCAAAGCTGGGCAAGTGGGATGCAATTTCTGACCGTGAGGTGCGGAAACTGCCCCTACACCTCATTAAGGAGGAGGCAGGATGCAAATTCCCGACCAGGCCAATAAGGAAAGCTGCAGCAGAGCCACATTTGGAATAGGCGGGACACGATTCCCAACCATTCCTTGTTTGGAGCAGATGGGATGTAATTCCCGACTGGGGTGTTACGGAAACTGGCCTCTAGGCCTCATTAAGGAATGGGAGGGACGTGTTTCCCAACTTGGGTGTTATAGAAACCAGCTGCTTTGCCTAGTAAGGAAGGCACTCCAGGTTTAGGAAGAGAAAGCTAAAACAATGAAGTGAATCCGACTCACTGCTTCACAGAACAGCCAAGTTGTAAAGCAGTATCCCATTAATTAAAGAGCTGTGACCAGCCACGCTGGTAACCCTTCATATGCCCTGGAGACTTTGAGGAGCATGATCACCCAGGGGCCTGGCTTACCTCCGTTTTCAACTATTTTTAGTAGAACTATTTTTTTTTTTTATTTCAGAAGGGCTTAGATGGCTCATGTCTTGAGTAGAGATGAAAATTTTATATCACAATAATGACCAAATTGATTACAATCCATATTAGTGCAATGTTGTTAAAATGTACTGAAAACTGAAATTATTTCACAAGTTTTATATTAAAAACCACAAATACAATTAGCAGCACTATACACTTTTTGTTTGCATAAGCATTATAGTATCATAGCAACACCATACCAATAGCTAATGTAAACACAGAAAAGCCACATAAAATGTGCATTAACTCTAAAAATCTCCGGGGTGCTGCCACCACCTTCCTGTGTCTACCTGCCTGCATCTGGGAGACTTCAGTTTGGATGATGTTGGGCAGCATTTAACATGAGTTTTTCAAAATGCAGTAATCAATCATGGTTTTAATTACAATTAAAATTTGAAACAGTAAGAACTGTCGGGAATTTTACCATGAAATCGGTCACTATTTCATTCCCAATCTTAACTCAGTGCCATGGCTTACAGCACCGTAAATCAACAGCACCACCGTCCATTAAAGTGCTGTCGTAGTTGCCACTCATCGTCTTACTTCTATATCTCTATTAATAATAATAATTAAAAATAAGGCAGTCCTCCACAGAGGGGGGTGGCGGAGGGAATATAAAAAAAGAAAAATAATAAATAAAGTGCCCTTGGTTATTCAGATCCCAAGCCTTTAAGAAAGCCAACGAGGTGATTTCCAGACGGCACACCGCCCTCCCTCCTCCAATGCATTTCTAAACCAGCATCCCATCAAAACAACCGAAACATCACGGGCTCTGTCTGTTCAGTTGTCACAGCAATTCAACAACTAGGTACAGCCACCTTCCGTCCAAGGAAGCAAAGGAGGTGACATGACGCAAACTAAGCAGCACTCAATACCTTTCATTTCACAGGAAACGTCCTTTAACGCAGCTTGTAAAAATGGTCAGAAAGGGAGACAGAGGAGTGCAGCACCCGCTCTGACCGCACACACCTCGCGCACATTCATTCGGGCATTGCATTGATTAAGCTGACGTGCCAGGCCAGTGACAATCGGGGGGGAGCAGACGAGAAGCTGCCCCTGGGAATGATGGCCGTGCTCTCTATCACGCTGTTGCCCCAGGTGGGGGCAGGCAAACTTGCTGCCACAGAAGAACATCTCCATTTGACCTTAACAGACAAGGTCCCTGAGAGATTGAGTCGAGCGCCTGATCAGTTACAAGCTCCATGCTGCTGCCCATTGCTGATGGACCCACACATCACCAGGAGACCAATACAGGAACAGAGGGGGGCAAAACTAAAGTTTGTTAAGGCTGCGCTGGGACAGTATTGAAGGACAACCACTGAACACATGGTCAACTAAACACTGTAATGGCAAAACCCCAACCTATTTACTAAGAATGCTAAATTCCATTTTCACTGTGTCCCACATTTAAGAGTCAAAGCTCAGATTTAACATCAGGTTTGCAATCAAACAGCCCCTTAGTCTGATTTGTATTTATGGGCATATGTACAGGGGCTATAAATGGGTTGTAATTTAGACGGAAAATTCCTGACAGCAAAATGATGGGGCCCCTTTAAGGGCTGGAATTAACCTCCTGGCCATTAGCAGTGGAGGCAAATTATTAGTGACAAGCTTATTAAATGACATCATAGAGCAGGTCACCAAGCCCTTCCCAGAAGGCACCCTCCAAAAATCATAACGAGGACGTTTTTCTTTCATTTAATTGAGGCAAATGCTTCTTTCCCCCAGAGCAGGATGTGGTGCCTTAGTGACAAGGTTGTTATGACTTGTAAAAACTGTGACTGGTCACAGAAGAACAAGGAGGTGCTAGTGCTCCCTGCAGTGGCCATCTCAGGACACTAGGTTAAAAACAGCTGCTATCACAGTTCTTAGGAAGACATTCAGGACTGCGTTTCTGCAGATTATAGAGTGTATCAGAGATTTCACTTTTTTGGTTTGACGCATACAGATCACTGAAACCGACGCAGAGTACGGTCAGCCATACAGATGGTTCCCTGGTGATCTGCCGTGGCACATTTGCACGCTTAGAGAGATTACAGCCGTGAATTCTCCAGGCTTACACATGTGTTTGTTTCTGCAGTAACAGGCTTAATCAAATGACCTGGGGAACGAACAACGCTGTGCCTAGTTGTAACAAATTAACCTGATTAATCCCACTGGTCACAACTGTGATCACATTTTGTATATTTTTAAGCTTTAAAAGAGTGGGTATTTTCTTTATGCCCAAAAGACAAATGAAAGTAGAGGCTGTCTTGACGGCATCCAAGCAATGCTATGTCACTAGTGTCGATGGTCAAATGACCGGGGCAGGTTAATTCTTTCACACATTCTCACAGCAGGGAAAAAATTGGAATTAAATGGGTAAAAAGAGAAAAAGTTGTTCAGAAGATGCCTTATATTCACTACACTTGTGGTGATTCAAACCGTTCCATTCCCACTGGTACAGATGACAAACCAGATGATCTGTAGCCCCTGAAGCACTGACTGATCCCTACAAGGTGACTAAAATAACATTTTACAGAAGGAAAGTTCAAAATTGCCCCAGGGAGTCTTGATCCATTCAGAAAAAAAATGAGATTATATAGGGGAAAATGAATGAAGCTGGTGAAAGGGAAGCTCTGCAGTGACAGATGTCTCCTCGCTTGGGATCCCTCTCCGCTTTGCCATTGTTGTGGAGCTTCACTAAATATTTAGTCTTCCCAGCTCTGTGAAGGAGGGAGACGGGACCTTCCTTTGTACTGCTAGGCCTGGAAATTCACCTCCTTCCTGGCACCAAACACTCAGGCCAAGTGAGCACCACCATCAATTATGCCATTTAAAAGAAAGGATTGTTAGGTATGGGAGTCTCTTTGCAGACCCCCAACATCACCCCTAGGCACATTCACGCGACCCGAGGGCCTACATTTAAAAGCAACAGATTAAGATCCATAAACAAACAAGAATAACCAAAAAGAGGCACAGGATAATCGCCATCTCCGGATGCTTCCCAAAAGGACAGCTTCTGCTGTCATTTACAGCGAGCCAAGGAGAAGCTGCCAAAGCAGAGAGGCATGCCCCCCCACCCCCGGGCTAATGGGAAACAAATGTCATTTTCTGAAGAGAACCACGGATTTCAGAGACTCGTCCATGAAATGATAAAAAAGGAAAGCTTCTCTAGTGTTACAAGCAGCTTTGAAATCAGTGGTTCTCTGCTCATTTGAAATGCTTTTGCATTCATTAACAGATAATGTTTCTGCTGATTAAAGTCTTGTGTTTCCTAGATGCCTGAACTGAATTTTTACAGGAACAAAAAAGTGACAGAGGGCAGGTAGACATAAAAGAATTATTACTTTTATATTTAGCAAAGTTTTGGGTTATATATAATTAATAAAATGAGAAGGCATTACATGGTAAATTATACTCTGAAGATGCGCATCCTATATCCAGTACAGTCTTTACCCATGTAATATGATCCATTACCATAATTAAATTTAACATAAACCCCCCACCCCCACCATAAAAGCCTCTTCATCTACATTTTCAAAGAGTACATACAACAGCTGGAAGATCATCTGCGAGCCTTTCGAACAGGAATGATGGCTTTCTGACAGCCCACGCTGCAAGGATCTTCAGGCTCTTCTATTCACAGTGATATATACCATCCCAAAACCACTAATACACAAACAGCCATTTCAGGATATCAACACCTTAATTCTGATACACTAAAGTTCCACTAAAATGGCTCAAATATGCATTCATCTCCATGTCCCTAATTGACAGAGGCAACCGCGATACGTCGGCTGCGTCTGGCTGTGCTCTCGTGCCGACAAGATGATGTTTTTCTAGTTACACTTATCTACCTCCACGGCTTCATCAAAGGGGGGCCATCAAGCGCTAAACTAGGAGATATCTATAAATCAGCTTCAAAGCCCACATTCTGCCGTGCGTAAACAAGCTGGAGCGTTCATTAGGCAGACAAAGCAGCCGGCCGCTTAAGCTCGTAAGCGCTTACGGGGTTTAAAATGGGAACGATCAAAGGAGCAGGCTTCCACGAGCTGCCAGCGAGCCAGAGCTCTGTTTATAATCAACGCCTCCGATTCCACGGTCAACACAGCTGCCGCGCTCCCATGGAGTGGCGGCGTTCCTTCCAGCCCAAACGAGCCCCCCCCCCGCCCTCGTCGGCAGCGCGGGCCCAAGTGGGCGCGGAACACGCACCTGTACCGGCCTTCCTGCTGCTCTCCTGCACGAACAGGCCTGCTTGAACGAAGATGGATCGTGTGATCGGATACTAAGCAACAGAGGAAATCAGGCCGTAGGACATACAATGAATCTGGCCCCGTTAGGGGGCCCCATGCAGGTGACATAACAAGCAAGGAGGTGCCACACTGCCATTTCAAAGGAGAAACAGTCACACAAAGAGCAGGGACGATTGGTGGCCTTATCACTGCATTCAGCTTGGCCTGGAACCAAAATCCAGGTTCACTGGATATAATCAGTCTGGGTACACCATGACAAACTAGTTTCACTGGATATAGGTCAGTCTGGGTACACCATGACAAACTAGGTTCACTGGATATAGGTCAGTCTGGGTACACCATGACAAACTAGGTTCACTGGATATAGCTCAGTCTGGGTACACCATGACAAACTAGGTTCACTGAGTAACCCAGGAAGAATAGGGTTCACTTGACTACTCTGGAAAGCCTGACTAACACCCTGTGGGACAGTAAATACACCCCGAGGCTTCCCTCCTGTCAGAAAGTAATTAACCTGACTGGCTGCTATAAAACATACCAAGCTGCTAGACAGACTCTCATGAATGACATCTGCAGGCAGGCAGAAACCGGAGCTCCATGGTCTATCCCCCGCTGAGAAAGGAGCTTCCCAAATCAGGATCTCAGATCACACTTATGAATCATTTCAGTCAAATGTGGAGGCTGATCCACAGAACTAAAGCCGCTTTAGCTACAGGCCTCGTTTTATCTCTACGAGCAAAGCAACCCTCGAAGCAGGCTGCTACACCAGCGGGTTTGCAAAATAAGCCGTCATTCTATCAGGCTCAAAACCACTAATGAATGCTTTGGCCCCTTCTGTGATTAGGACACACTGTTTATGAACATCTGTGCAGTTTTTACCATCATCACCCACAGTCATTCTTCAGCTGCCTCATCCTGGGAATAAATATACAGCGAATTAGATTTCTGGGTCAATTCCAGAACAGTTGGGGACTTAGAGGTGTGTCATCAACGTCCTTGGCTTTGTCAGCACCTGGGCTCACACCTTCCAGGTACCTGGACATTCATCACACTGACCCGATGGTCCGCTGTTTCGCAGCCGTCCTGCTAAGTCCTGGTATCTCATTACGTTACATCCTCTACGGCTTACCAGGAGTGCTTTTGTAAAGGTTTCCATTGGGGGGTGTGACTTGCTGCAAAAACTGTCCAAGGCACTTTGCAAATATGCACTTCGCCAAATAAACGTGATTACACGTAAGTAGACACCTGGCTGTCTCTGCTTATGCGGCCCTCCTGCCAAGCGTGACCTCACCACTGACGCAGAGCCCCCCCCCCGCTTTCCACTGCCGCTCCCACCTGCATTATGTCCCCACTGCCCCACTCCTCCGCTTATCTGCTGGGAAGCTGCATGTGAAATTCTAACTGTCAAATGCACCACGATTTTACACTAAGCAGTTCCCACTTTATGAACATGGATCCTGCACAAAGCGTGATGTTCTGGAAAGTTCATTCAGATTAAACTAGAGGCCTGTTCTCGATCAGGAGATATTGGGACCGTATCTGACTTTTTACTGAACCTCTGATTGTGCATAAAATATGAAAAAGGCATACTTTTTGTTTGATGTTCTTTTTGTTGTTTATGATCCAACAGAAAAGGCTGGATGGTTTTTTTTCAAACAAAATTCACTTCCAAAAAATGACGCATAAAAAACCAGGTGAAAAGTATTTCCAGGAGACCCACGCAGATAACATGGGAGGGCCTGGACAGAGGGCAGCATGTGTCATCTCAAAGGCCTCCAAACACTGTTTCGACACCCACAATACATCAGGTTGGAAAAACGACGGGACGCCTTACCAAGGGAATGTCTGAAAACTGGGCCGCGATGCTGCTCATACGTTCAGCTGGAACATCCACCGACTTGCAACTGGAGAGAAGATAACATGTGACCTCATTAGAGAGAGGACCTTATAAACACTTCATAAAGTTACCATATGCAGAGAAACCATAACATGGTCATTTCCCAGAGCTATACCTCAGAGACAGGAACACCTTACAGACCAGATATTAAACACCTGTAATAGGTGTTTAATAGGTTCTCAAAGTCTGGATCACGGCCTGGATACGACCGAACCACAAATTAATTTGGACTCGGTCGAAAATGCACCTTAAGTATCAATATGGTTAACATCAAAAGGCTTAACATGGTTAAAGTACAAAAATTAGTTGAAATGATCAGTGGAACATTAAACCAGTCTTTATGTTAAATTCCCATTATTGTTATATACTGTAATGATGTCAGTATAGACAGTTATTATTGTTAGTTCATTAAAGATCATGAAATGCTAACGAAAATTGTTCCGGAGCTGACTTTGATCAAAAACTTAGTGTGTACCTTTTTTTAAAACTGTGATAAGCCCTGATCTATAAGCAAGATCACCAAAACCCTGATCAGTTCACCAAAAGGAGTCCTCAACAAACACAAGGACACAACAAGAAACACTTCTTTATGTCTTAACAACGTACTCTGATTCATTTTATGATAAATCAAATCGTTGGCCATTTCAATTGAACAGCTCGCATACCTTACCAGGGTAGCACACATAGTACATAAAATGTGTGAAAATGACAGGTCAGGCCCACAAACAGAGGTAACGTGCAAAGTAGGGTTGCACAATTAGTCGTGAAAAAAAAAGATTCATACCTCCAATGCAATCTCATTTCTAAATTACAATGGTTCTTCTGCATTGTACTACATCAGCTGGATCAAAACTAGCACTCCTACTTTTCCCCAGAGTCTCAACCATTCCAAAATTCTGCATTCTCTTCAAAGGGTGCTTACCCACCACATCAGGGGCCTCATTTATCAACCGTTCTTACGCACAGATTTGTGCATATTTTTTGCGTGAGAACATTTTTACGCAAAGTGTGGAAGTTACCATCTTGTACTTATACGTAGAAATGTTCTTAAATATAAGAACAGCTCTGACCATGCGTACGTACAGAATCTAGTGGTAGAACAGGGGAAATGCAATATTGAAAGTCTCAGTCATCC
>JABFEB020000039.1:16014359-16030630 GCA_019775895.2 Stomatorhinus ivindoensis
TTAAAACTGCATTATTGTAGAATTAACCCCTTAGTCCATATTCTAAAAATTGCATTATTTAGAGTAAACCCAACAGCTGGGAGTAAAAGACGGGGTTCATAGTGAGTTAGGTACTTATGGGGCCAGCTCGGTGTTGTGTTTACAAGATGTTTGCCCTTCTGTTTTTGCGTCCAGTCGGACTTCGTCTGCGAGCGATGTAAGTTAGTGGACTCACTCATAGTAAAGGTTCGTGATCTCGAGGAGCAACTGACTCTCATTTAATTTAGTATACAATGTTAGGAAGGCTAACTTAAATGGTATGAGACTGAAACTAGAAACTGTAAATTGGATGGAGTTAAATAGCAAAACGGTTGAAAAGGCATGGGGATTTTTAAAAAGCATATTGTTGCAAGTGCAAGAGGACTTCATACCTGTTTCCAGCAAAACTAAATCTAGGAAACGACAACCAATGTGGTTTACTAAGGAAATTATGAATAAAGTCAGGAGGAAAAGGGCTTCAGTTCCACAATTGGAAAATAACTAATGATTTCAAAATTAAGCATGAGTATCTAAGTCTACACGTTGAGTTTAAAAATAACAGTAGACTCTCCAAGAGGAATGTAGAAAGAAAAATTACATTGGAGGCTAAGAAAACTCAAAATAAATAAATTGCGGGGCCCTGATGGCATCTTACCTACAGTTTTAAAAGAGATGAGGGGTATTATTAGCCAACCTTTAACTTTAATATTCCAGGAATCATTATCTGCAGGTGTGGTGCCTACAGATTGGAAGCATGCTAGTATAATGCCCATATTCAAAAAAGGGGATAGAAATAAACTATAGGCTATTCAGTTTAACTAGCATTACTGGAAAAATAATGGAAGATATAATCCAAGTGAAATGGTAGATTACCTGGATGCAAATAACAATCTGAGGGAGAGCCAGCATGGATTTAGGAGAGGCAGATCAAAGTAATCTACTTCAGTCCATGCAGGCAGCTAAGAGAAATGGATTAGAAAAAAGGCCGACGATGTGATCTACTAAGATTTCCAGAAGACCTTTGATGTTATCTCCCACATGGTTCCTAATTTACATTAATGATACTGACACCAATACATACAGTAAACTGGTCAAATTTGCAGACGACACCAATGTGGGTGGTGTAGCAGATACTGATCTAGCAGCAGAGAGGCTACAACGGGATTTGGATTTAATTAGTGACTGGGCTGATACCTGGCAAATGAAATTTAATAAATTTAAATGTAAGGTAATCCATGCAGGGAGGATAAATATAAAGTACAGATATTTTATGGGTTCCACTGAAATAAAGGTAGCTGATTATGAGAAAGATCTTGGTGTGTATATTGATGCTTTCATGTCCCACTCTCACCAGTGTGGGGAAGCAATAAAAAAGGCTAATAGAATGTTGGGTTACATCTCTAGGTGTGTGGAGTTTAAGTCAAGGGAGGTGATGCTAGAATTATATAATTCCTTGGTAAGACCCCACCTAGAATATTGTATGCAGGTTTGGTCACCATACCTTAAGAAGGACATTGCTGCCTTAGAAAAGATGCAACGGAGGGCTACGAGAATGATTCCTGGTCTTAGAGGAATGTCTTATGAGGAGAGGTTAGCTGAGCTGAATCTGTTTAGCCTCAAGCAAAGGAGACATGACCCAGGTACAGTATATAAAATTGCCCATAAATTGAAATTAGCGGGCTGCAGGAGAGCACAGTGTGTAGTTAGAGTATGGAACAGTCTTCCTACTAGTGTAGCGGAAGCTAAAACCCTGGGTATCTTTAAATCAGAAGTAGATAAGATTTTAACAACTCTGAGCTATTAATTAAGTTCTCCCCAAACAAGCTTGATGGGCCAGAAGGCCTCCTCTTGTATGTAAATTTCTTATGTTCAAAGCAATACCATTTTAAGAGGAAATGATTTCTACATTGACATATAAATACAAAGTATGGGACACACATTTATTCATCCATCTTCTAAAACAGCTTTTCTGGACGCAGTGCAGACTCTGTCACACACTGAAGGGAATTCATAGGCATTTGGCTATAGATTCTCTTATTGTTAGCTTCTGAAAGACAGTGTTTATTGTTTGTCTTCCTGGTAGCCTCTGTTGTAAGACCCTTCTGGTATGTGATCTGTACTGACCACAGAGCCTGGATCGCAGGGCTCAGCTGGAGAACCTGTTGTCCCATAGCAACCGGTAGTCCGGGAAGAAAGATGTGTCTTCTCCTTATTCATGATGGAAGAGCTTCCAGCAGGACTTTCACATCTTGATAGCTGGAAATAAATCCCACGGACTTCAATTGAAAATGAAGCACTGAACTATGGGATTGTTTACATGCAAACATGGATCACAGATTTATATAACCATATATATATATGGGTGTATGTGTGTGTGTGTATATATATATATATATATATATATATATATATATATGTCAGTGTCAGCAGTTGGCAGTATAAAAAAAATGTATTTTTTTCTTTTAACCAATCAGCTACTTTTATGTACATTCTACTCTCCTGTCTTGCTAGAAGAAATGATCTATCATCCTGTCATACCAGGATTGCTCCTTCTCAGGCAATTTGAACATTTTGAACATACAGACAGCTTAGTTAGTGAGCTAACTATAAAATTATTATGCTGAAAATCACTGAACTTTCACTGAAAATGAAACAAGCGAGTAAACTTGAAAACTCAATGATAACAGGTGTATTTGCGATATTTACACATGCCAGTGGTATAGGATAACATACGGAACGATAAACTGTCACTCTGAGTTGCAAAAAAAACACTTCTGTGCCTCTGCATGACAGAATTAATGAATACTGCAAGTCAACGCCGACAACAGCATGTGTCAGTTGTCAGTATTAATGTGATTGGTAGTTTATCCAGTCTTGTTAATATGTCTCCCAATCACCATGCAGAGAAGCCTGGCTTCCAGGCAGATCAAAAATATCTGACTGCATGTCAATGTGTCCAATCAATGTTGCCTAAGCAAAAAAAAAAGCTCCTAGTGAAGCACGGCGTCTGGACATGCTCCGAAAACACGTCACTGAAATATCTTGGCTTCCAGCGAAGCACGGTGTCAATGGGTGTCTATGGGCTGTATTTATTCTGGTTTCAAAGGGAAAATTAGCATATATGTTGTTGAAAGCAATTGCCATAAAACGATCAAATAAAATTCATTTTCATTGATACATTGACTAAAATCTTCTGGCAGTTTTATGGGGGAAGCCATACTTGCAGTGTAGTCTTAGAGCAATTGTTGGTGGTCCAGGCCCTGGTTCTGCACAATAACTACAGTATCAGCTACACAATAACATTTCATAGTTTCACAGTTATTTTCCCACAATCCCCACACACCTTTTTCTTCCAACGCTCATGTTCATCAGCTGCATACTGGTACTTGGCCTCATTAAGTCCAGCCAAACTGGCCAGTTTTCCCCCCATATAATCACAGGCTGACAAGAGATGATTCAAGTGAGACTCGAGTATGTTTTTCAAAAATAAGAGCAACTGACAATAGTGAGAGGAGTGTGTGGTACGCTCTAGCTAATCAGGACTCACTCCGTAAGGACTTCCTACGAAACTGCCCCCAAAGCAAGCGGGAGTATGTCCTCCATGACAGCTGAGCCTGAATTGAAAAGTCAGGAACAGCAAAAAAAAAAAAAAACACAACAATATTCACAGTAATGTCAGAACAGATGTGACAAAGGATGGCTAAAAGGAGGGAAATATTAGGATATTACGATCTGTTTACTTGAATTATTATAAAATGTTTATTTTTCATATGGTGGGCCAATGGCATACAATAACACCCTGTGGTTTTAGGTCAGTGTTTCTCAAGTCAAATCAAGTGGCAGATACACAAGTATGCAGTGGTACGAGGTGTGCAGGTGGTACGAGTGGTACAGGATTAAGGGACAACATACGACACACGAGGGGCGGTATGTATACAATCACAGGGGTTAGACACAGTATATAGATAGAGTGTGATTTGTAAAAAATATCTGCAGATACTACGGCAGCAGGAGCGTAGCAGCAGAACATAAATACTGTATGTAAACTATGACGTATAGAATGACGTATGTAAACTATCCAAGCATAATATTTAATATAAACTTTCTGTACATTATATATAGTATGTGGACTATATAGCATAGAGATGTAGTATGTAAGTGACCTATACATAATATAGTATGGTACAATGTCAGTGTACACATATTTGTTAAATGGCAATTTTTTCTGATGTAAAAAAATTAGACATTAAATCATTTCAAAATTTTTCCAACCTAATGTGACCTATAACCTGTACAATTCAATTGAAAAACAAACAAATCTGTTAGGTGGGAACACATATAACATACAGTAAGCTGGTTGCACAAGTGTGCACAGCTATTAACTAATGTTTTGTTCAAGCACATTTTGATTTAATTACAGCATTCAGTCCTTCAGCTGCCACATCTTGACTTGGCAATATTTGCCCACTCTTTCTAACAAAAGTGCTCGAAATCTGTTACATTGCAAGGGCATTTCTTATGTCACCCCACAGATTTTCAACTGGAATTAGGTCTGGAGTCTGGTTGGGCCATTCCAAAACTTTAATTTTCTTCAGGTGAAGTAATTTGTTTGTTGATTTGGCTGTATTATTGGGGTCATTGTCATGCTGACAGGTAGAAATTCCTCTTCATGGTCAACTTTCTAACAGACATCTGAAGGTATTTGACCAAAGGTGACTGGCGTTTAGAACTTCTCATAATTCCCTCCACCTTGACTAAAACCCCAAAGCACGACGCTGCCACCACCATGCTTCAACGTGGGTGTGGTGCTCTTTTGGTGATGATGCAGTGCTGGAATCGTGGCCAAAGAGTTCAACCTTGGTTTCATCAGACCATAACCATGTTCCCACATGCTTCTGGGAGATGATGTGTTTTTTTTTTTTTTTGCAAAAAAATAGCCGGGCCAGGATGTTTTTCTTTGTAAGAAAAGGCTTCCATCTTGTGTCGCTGCCCCACAGTCCAGATGTGGAGAATACAGGAGATTGCTGTCACATGCAGTACACACCAGTACTTGCCAGAAGTTCCTGCAGCTCCTTCACTGTTGCTGCAGGCCTCTTGGCCTTGACCAGTTTTCATCGTTCATTAATTTTGGAGGAACGTCCAGTTCATGGTAACATTGCTATTGTCCCGTATTTTCTCCATTTCTTGATGACTGTCTTCACTGTGTCCCATGGTATGTCTAATGCCGTAGAATTGTTTTTGTACCCTTCTCTAGTGATGGGACATATAATACCAAACCTTCGGAGCTTGCCTTGTGAAAGTGATGCCCAGCAACTGGAAGCTGGGAGGCAGAGCTTGCTTCGTTTATGCAATGTCACATGACTGATGACGTCCGATTCGTCATGAGGTGTCAGAGGTTTTGAAGCTCTTTGAAACTTTTATATAAGCGAGATGAAACTTTTGGTCATTGGGGGGGCTCTTTCTTTTGCGGTTGGAGAAATTTATTGCTGTACAGTTCGTGTTACATGCAACACCTTATGATTCATTATAGAAAGTGGGTCTGAAAATGGCAAGAGGCGATCCTCAAATGTTTGGAGGTTTGAGTTGATGGCTCCCAATAAGGTGAATGAATACTGATATGGCAAAATATGAAAATTGTTTATTATTATTAATTCCTACTGCTTGTTCAATAGGCCAATTCTCACCTGCCACAGGGGAGGCTGCATTTCTATTTCCTTGTTGTAAATCACCTTGGGTAGAAGCATTTGCCAATTGAATTAATGTAAATGATCACATTCGTATTATATCATCATTATTGCACTGGTCAGGTTTGCATTTTCCAAACATCTGTCATATAGCAATAACAGATCCTCAATGTGTTAAGTATCTTCATTGCCCCCGCGAGATTGTCAAGCTTAGTTTGTTTTACTTAATTATTTAATTACTTAGTTTGTCACAGATCCATCACAGTATCTTAGTGTAAATGTATAATGATTTAAAATAAATAAGTAAACTAAAACAGTATTTTTTTTTAGATTAGATTTAACATAACACAATCAGACATTGTTATGATTCCAGCCACATTATTCATTCGATGCAAACACATACAGACATATTCTCAGATTGTTCGAAGCGTTGCAGAAACCCACTTAGGGTCTCCCTATGTTCGAAAAAAGGGTTTGAATAATCAAAACATGTTCCGGCACTTCATAGGGAACGCCTGAAAGCTTCACGAAGCTTCACTGCCCCATCACTACTGTTCTCCTGACTGATACCTTTCAACAATGAGAAGCCTTTCAATCCTAAAAGGACAGCTGAACTTTATTTGGTGGTAATCAGTCACTGTAAATGATGGCAAGTGTGTACCCAAGATGACTGAACACTGTAATTAAATCAAAAGGTGTTTCAGCAAAGTATTAGTTCAAAGGTGTGCACACTCATGTAACCAGATAATTGCACATTTTTTTATATTATTCCCCCTAACAGATTTGTTTTTCAAATGGGTTGTACAGGTGATTGGTCACATTAAAGGTGGGAAAAGTTTTGAGATTATTTATTGTGGTCTCATGTTTTTGCATCACAAAAACCTGGCATGTTAACAGGGGTGTGTAGACTTTTTATATCAACTGTGTAACAGAGCAGCAGGCAATGTAGCAGCAGATAGCAAAAAGTGCAAACATGCCAATTAAAGAAAGTTAAAGAGGCTGGTGGAGCGAAGAGTTGGTGCTGCTCACTTGGTGAGGAACTGCAGGGAGTTTAGGAGTCTTACAGCTTGTGGGAAGAAACTGGTTGAGCAAACTTCTATTTATGCTACATAGGTTACATACTCCATATTTTGTACAGAGTTTTGTACCCGGATTGTTACTAAGTATGAATTGTTTACATACATCGCTCCGTTCATTACTCACAACTCCTAGATGATGGTGTACTTATGCAGGGTTACGAAAAGAACGTGGTCTTGTGCTAATCAAATTTCATTCAACGGTTTCAGGAAGATGACAAATGACCAAATGAAAACAATAAGGGTATAAACCTACACCAGCTGGGCACCTTGTGGACAGAAGGGGGGCTGAACACTTGCGAGACTCGCTCACCGTATCGACTGGCTCGTCGAAGAGCTCCTCTTCATCACTGGACTCCTCCTCTAGGGTCTCACCACTGACAAAGTGGATGACCCTTTTCTGCCTGGGTGACGACGGAATGCTGCCTGTCGTCCCTTTGGTAAGCCAGCCCTCGCTCTGAAGGGGATTTTAAATCCTGTATGACTATACCAGAAGACACTATACAAATCGCTTATATGAAAACGCTCTCAGTAGTGCAGTGGCAAATATTACACATTAATAAAACTGAAAGTTAGATTCAGTTCAACTTTTCTTAATGCTAAAATCAGAAGTACTTAAAACGTACTTCCATGATATCAATATACAAATAACTTGTTTTATAATTATAGTCACAAGCTGCACTTACACTTCTAAGTTCTTCATTCATCTTTCCCATTTAACTGTGGCTCACTTTTCCATACCTGAATATTTCTGCTCCCTCTGCCCAAAACAACCGAATCGAAAGCTGTGACACAAACACATAACCCGGATCCTTAGGTCCCTGACACGCCCTAGGAAACCTGACACTCATATACACTGGAGGCGTGTCCAAACATCAACATACACACCCAGCCGGTTCTTAAATATCAGCTAATGATTAAATCTACAGACCACATACTTGGTGAGGCTGACGCTTGTTCTTTGTTAAATGATCATCTCTCTTACTCTAACACCGGATCCTTCATTACAGGCTATTTGGTCTCAAAAGAACTTATGACAGTAACAGACTGCAGTCATTTTATTAACCACTTAATAACAATAATCCAGACAATGAATAGAGAATCTTTTTCATCCAAATTTCCAGCACTACAATACAGACTCAGCATCATATATATCCATACATAGATAGAGGAACAAATAGGAAGAGAGAGAACGGCCAATCAGGGCCTAGTTACAGTGGAATTTTAAAGTGACGCCCTTTGCGTTTCCTGAACGGTCAGCCGATTAGCAATCCTCCGTCATCAGATTTTTAAGGCTGATTTGGAGAAGGACATGAAAGTGCATCTATAACTGAACAAGCAAGGAGAACCTGGCAAGTTTCACATGCGGTTATATCCCATAATCCTCGGATACTTCTGCAAGGACGGGACATTTCAATATCCGAGTTACCCAAGATGTAGAGTACAATACAGTGAAATGCTCCTAAAATAAAGCGGTACCTGCTGTACCTTTAGCTTCTGGATTGACATCTGTGAGACGAGATGCACAAATTTACAGGACATCACCACTTAACAGAAAATGGATTATAAGAAGTTCAGAGGCATGTCACATGACTTGGTGTGTGTGTGTGTGTGTGTGTTTAGAGGCAGTGTTCATTGACTTCTGACACAACGCAGGGGCCAAACGTAACCCATTAATCACCAATCAGCTGTCAGATGAAAGCTGTCAATTGTAAAAACATGAACAAATGGAAACTAACAAGCAAAACAGACTCTAGAACAGCGCAGAATGCCGCCTTGTAGATCGCAGTTACAAATGACCTGTTCAGACATCGAAATGAAAAAAATATATATGAAATTCGGCCCATGTATGATAGCTCAAACTCAAAAAAGTCAAATGCTAATCTATGGCGCATCTATGCGCATTAAAAAGAGTGTGAATATAAACCAGGGCAAGTAATAGTGTGGATGTTTGTTCAGAAAAGTTCAAATGTGAACTGCCTAAGAAGTAAGGCATAAAATTGGTGTCCAGGTCAAGGTCGGTTGGCAATGATTTGTCTGTGGATTGTGAAAATGAGACCATGTAACTACCAGACACGCCCTGCCCCATTACCCTCCCTTATGCTTGCCAGAGCTCTACCACGTCTGTTAAGCCCATCACCTGCCAGATCATTCATTCAGGTGTTTCCTTGCTCTTCGCATTCTGTGCCCATTATAAAGTTGCTCTTCTGCACTGTAGCACAGCCATTTATTGTGAACCACCTGCTTCAAAAGTGTTATGGTCTGTCATCTCACCTGTACCTACACGAAACTGAAATCAAAAAGGTCAAACACATGGCTGTACTTTGCCTGGAGAAGTAGCTTTTCTATTTACACAGGGGTAGTGTGTCCCTCCCTCCATTTAGGAGAGGGTGCAGCCCGTGTCCTTCTGAGGCTTCAGGTCTGGTTCCTTTACTGGTTTCACTTCCTCTTCCTGCTTTGGTTTAGCCTGGAACGGGCATGTTATACAGTGGTTGTCAGATCAAAGCACTAAACGCACAAATAAAGCAGAAAAAGTGCTCAGAGGAATGCATACTGGCTCTTGGATTACCTTGTCATCTTTGGCACCCTTGGTGAGGTCAAAGGTCGCATACACCTCTGGGCTACACTGCTCACTCAGAGCAGGGAGCTCAAAGGGAACAGGCTCTGCTAGTCCGTAGCTGGCCTTCAGCTCCAGCTGAGGAGCCTCTGGAGGAATCTTATGGAAATAGCTGAGTAAAAAAACATCAAACAACCAATCTTCAGTTAAAAAGAAGCTTTCAAAATGATAAATACCTACACCTGAATGAAAGGTAGCAGACATGCTTTAGCCGCTCAAACACTGATTACCACTAGGGGCAGCACAACACAAGCACGTCTCCTGTATCCTTCGCTTCGCTTCTATATGATGCCCTAAATACTCACATAAATCCATTCTCCCTCTGGCACTTCTCCAGGGTGTTCTTGATCAGGCTGCCCAGCTTCAGAAAGAAAAGCTGTTCGGATGGCTTGGCAGTGCTGCCAGGACCCTTGGTCTGACGGTACTCTTTGCACAGAACCTCGGCTCTGGAGTAGCCTGTGTTAGGGGTAGAAAAGCACCCCGGGTAACAGTTTGACAATGTGTGAGGGGAATGCCAGGGTTTGATAATGTGTTACTACTGCCCCCCCGGTCCCATAAGGTCATACTCACACTTCTCTGCCTCCTGAAGAGACCGGATGGCCTCTCCGCACTTATCGCTGGCTAGCAGGGTCTGTCCGTGGTAGCAGTAAGCCTGTAAGAAACACAGAGAGCATTCTGAAAGTGCAATTAAACCGAATACACACAAGCCAACATGGACCAGAGGCCAGTAGGACCTTACATAGGCAATGTAGAACATCTGCTTCAGTTGGAGGTACTTCCTCCATTTGCTGCTATAGTCTGGGTCCAGACTGTTCAGGGTGTGGTCTGTATAAACAGACAACCTTCAGTCATTTGACAGTAAGCAGGCTTGCCCTGGCTCCTGACCGCTCCTACGACACGCACACTCACCAGCTCTTTGGTAGAAGTTTGCAGTCTCAAAGGCCAGGGCTGCTATCAAGGACGCATTATGCTTCAGTTCAATAGCTCTCGCAATCGTCACTACCACAAAAAAAACCCCAGTGCATTACATTACAATCAATATTGTAGTTAAGGTTTATTACACCTAAACCTGATCTCACATAGGGAACCATGTGCCCATAAAAAGACAGAGAAAATATCCACTAAACTTCCCTTAAAACTCATCATCCAACATCCATACAAGTTCACATGACTCCAAGGAAGACCAATCACAGCCCACCTTCCTGAGCCTCTGCCTGAGACTGAATTGTGTAGGTGTCCATCACTCTAGCTTCTAGATCTCGGCCCTTTTCAACTGGGGTGATAAAGCGAGGAACCTGGGCCTCCTAGTGGTAGGTTCAGGTATAAATACAACAATCACATCTCACATGAAAAGCTGATACCTAAGTATCAGATTAGTATGGTGGTAACAGTCAGATAATTAGGAATTACACAGGAATTAAGATGTAAATTAAATTAAATTAAAAGTTATGTTTAAGAAATGAGAAACTATAGAAAGGTTTTTTAAAATGTTCACATTTAAAGGATATAAACTATCTTAAGTTAATGTCTGTCACCTTGAGGTACTTGAAGATTCCAGCTGCGATTTTCAGGCTCTTGTGAACTTCCTTAGCTTCATCCTCTGTTATGCTACAAATGAGAATATTCATTACAAAGGCCCGAGTCAGAATCAAGGGGAAATCAAACCAAGGCAAGCTACAGAGCCAAAGCCAGCGCAGGGGTTATATTTTTGAATTATTTTAGCTTTTTGCGGCTTCGCATATGCAGTGCCAGTGTCTCAGGAGAATCACAAAATGTACATTGAAAATTGGTTCATTTGATTAGTGTGCTAATCCACAGCGATATGAATGACCACTACAGAGTGCTAGCAAAACGTTTAATGCGAGTTATAGGCAAACTGAAAAACAAAATACTATTTCTATAATTTAATCTATAGTAATTAAGGGTGCGCATAAATTTCAGCAAACCGATTAGTCACCACTGACAGAAAAAAAAATCAAGTCTGAGGTGTCAATTATAGAAGATTTTTATGAAAACATTTTCAAGTTTAAAGACAATGTAGGGGGAGGCAGCACTTACTTCTCTTTTCCAGCAAGCCTTGATGCAAATTTAGTGTACCACACTGCAACATTGAAGGCCATTGCAGCCAGTTCAAACACAGCATCTTGCTGGGCACTGGCAGGGAAACACAGAGTGGATTAAGACGGGCAATTGGGGGAGACAGTGCAGCATTCCTCCAAATAACTGCTTATTCAGTCAGAGGGCCTTCTCGGTTAAGATGAGACGTACTTTTAATCTGCCACAGGGGGATTAAGATGTTAAATTCACAAATCCTTATTAGAACGTGCTGCTTTCATCAACACATATGATTGACTTCTGTGGCTCACAACACTATCTGGTCTGACTGGAATCAGGACCATGGACAGAAAGCCTTCAGAAAAGCAACGGCAGGCTTGATGTTTCTGGGGTCCTACTCAAAATGCTTCCAAATCAAAATAAAGAGCTAGCAAGTAGAGTCAGAAGATGACAGCTAGCTAGGCGTTTAGCAGAACATGCTGCGTCAGTGTCTCCCAAATAAGAAACGCATTTATTTAACATTTATTTTGTGGGCAGCTGGGGGCTGGGAAACCTCATAATAACCTCATAAATGCATAGTTTGAGTGGTGATAAACAAGTCTGCCGCTGAACAGGGACCAGACTGCCCCCTTCTATGCGTGTTAAGCTGAGAGCTCTGGGTAGGATAACTTCATTATGAATTACCTTGCCAC
This sequence comes from Stomatorhinus ivindoensis, assembly GCA_019775895.2. Taxonomy (NCBI): domain Eukaryota; kingdom Metazoa; phylum Chordata; class Actinopteri; order Osteoglossiformes; family Mormyridae; genus Stomatorhinus; species Stomatorhinus ivindoensis. Next base: position 16,026,502 of record JABFEB020000039.1, read on the forward strand.
GTTCCCAAGTAAAGTGTCTGTCCATTTGAAGTTCTGAATGAATCGCATTTTATTTTCTTGTGTAGTCCCATCCAACGAAACAATGAATCCTACATTTAATTGAATATGAAACAATTCAGTATCACACAGAGCAATATATATATATATAAATCCCTCCAACACATTCACTATAAAGACATGAAATATCTACATTTCATTAAACGGTGTGAGATTTATCTTCTTAATCCAAAATCCTTGGGCCCCTAACTATGTCTCCATAATTAACATTTAATGATGGCTGACCTTGCAAAAGGGAGAAGTAAGCATCCGTGGCCTTTTTCATCATTTCGGGATTACACGTGACATCGGTGAACAACTCCAGAAGCCGGGCCCTGGTGGCCCTCAGATCACTGGGCAAAAAAACACAGGCATATCCGGTTACAGTATATTACTCTATATTTACAACCAATCCTACACAATATCAGTTACTGTTTGTTTACAAGAGCCCAAACTGTTGCATCTGTTCGTGAAGACTGATGTGGAAATTGGCACCTACTTGCATATCTTGTTGGCTGCAGGACTCGCAGCGACTCCATAAAAGTTGAAGGAGACGGGAGCAGTGGCTTTTAGGGGATTTCGATGAAACCAGTGCGCCATGCTGAAAACCGCCTGGGGATTGACAGCATGTGCACTGTTCATTTATGTTCACCCAGAAACATTAATATTAACACAACCTTATCCCCAATAATCTCTTGAAATATAGTAAACTTCTAAATATACCAAATGTTAACTATAAATATATTACGACTGTGCTTGTAGGCAACCGAAAACCACAGTTTAAGCAGATAGGGTTAAATAAAGAATAAGACTTCTATGTGCTGGTCAGATTACGGCGACAGCCATGTACAGTCAGCTCCCGAAGGACCTGCCCAGATCACCACATCCCGGCCTAGAGGCTGACATTTACCGTGTAGCTTTAGTGACGAACAGCAAGAGAAATTTTCAAATACTGCTAACAAATTTCTCATCAGTTATCAAAGCAACTAAATATAATGTTAAGTAAATCAAGTAAGTGAAGTAAAATACAATAGTAATAAAGTAAAGAAACGACTGTCACTCAGTAACTGGGTTACCGTTAACACAGATATTGGAATGCATAACATGTAACAGTACGAGCGCAGAACAAATTTATCAACAACAAGGTAACAATATCCACACCTATACTCTCGTAATCGCGTAAAAATAAAATGTAACTGTCACACACGCATTAAACTGTCGTACCTGTACAGCCGCTCAGCTCAGCACAGGAAATAATAACAATGAGAAAACGCTTCCGGCATTTCGACGCGGTGATGTCACGGTGCGTTTCACGTCATCGCATAGTGATTGGGTTATTCTAGGTGACGTAATGGATTTGCCTTTCTATTGGAGCGTTAAATGCACAAGGGCAGGACACAACTCGTGACGTTTTCGTACGGAAACGGGATGCGCCCGGAAGTCTCACACTAACATGATGTGACTCTGAAAACATAGGAAGGTGTGGTTCAGTAATAGTAGGGTTTTTGAACAATACCGGTGCCTTCATGGCAAAACCGGGCAAACAGCTTTAGGAGTATTCTTCCGAAGGTGATTTTTCTGTCTATTATGTATGTTCATTAAAAATGTACATAAACATACAATTGTGCCCACAAAATTGGCCCCGGGTTGAAGTATGTTGACATGGGTGTATCATATCTTCTGTCATTTGTCTTTGATTTATATATCAAGGCCTGTTGCAGGGTTCCCTCCGTGTTGTAGTGGGGTTTCCTCTAGGTACTCTGGTTTCGCCTCATATTCCAATAACAGGCTGAGGTTACTTGGTGTAGCCAAATTACCTGTAGGGATGCATGTGTGAATGAGTGGTATTTGAGTGTGCCTCATCTTGGGTTGTTGCCTGCCTTGTGCTCATTGCCTCTGTGATAAGCTCTGGACCCCACCTACAAACCGGGATAAGACAAGCAGTTATAGAAGATGGGTGGATATCAATATGGGGATTGTATCCTTGCTGGCTGCAGATGATGTTGTGCCTTTGGCTCCATCTGGCCTGGATCCCTAGCGCTGGCTTAAGTAGGCATATGACAAGGGTGAAGCAGCTGGCATGAGAATCAGCACTTTCAAATCTGAGCCTATGGTGCTCTTTGAAGAAGAGTGTACTGGCCCTCTCTCAAGGGATGGGGTTAAGGGTTTGCCCTTAGTGAAGGGATTTAAGAAATTTGACTTTGCTCTCTATGACAAGGTGAGGAGTTCAAGAAAGCAGAATGGCTTCCAAATAGAGCTGTTGTTCCTTCAGATCAAGAGGAACCAGGTGAGGTGGTTCTCATAAGGAAGCCACCAGGACGGATCCTAAGGGAGATGTTGTACTGGGCCCAGGGGGAGGTCCGGGGGAAGACTGAGAACATACATGAGGGATTAAATGCCCCAAATGGACTGAGAACATCTAAGGATCCCCAAAACAAGATATATTCTTTGTCCTATGAAAGAGTAGTCTGGTTTGATCTAATCAACATGCTGCCATTGTAACCCTCCCCAAGACAAGCCAGAAGAAGATAATGCTGACAGCGATGACTGGCATATTCTGGGATTAACCCTAATAGTTTGAGCCCAATAAGAATAGACTATACCTCTTTCTACTTTACCGCGTTTAATTTGTCATTTTGGATTGCGGCCCGGTCTGTGTTTCTGATTTCGGTCAAAAAAGAACTGGCGCGAGTAGTCCGTGAAATGTTTTGGTGCACTTCCAGATAACGATAATGTAAAAACAATAATTCATACCGTGCAGTCACACAATCTGGAATAACTTCTGTGAACCCCAATGTTTGCATTTCATATAGGCCTATATAAATTTAAAATATCGATGAGAAAACGAACTAACGAAAGTGCGGACTAGTATTCAGGCCTATTATTATTATTATCATTATTATTATTATTATTACACTGGGATAACGTAAATCGGATCCCCCCCCCCCCTAATAACACTGATCGAAGACGCTAGCGACTTCATTTTTTAGCGCAACGCCCATATCAGGATTCCCGATGCCTGTGTTTTCCTGACTGCCCTTAAACGTGAACGTTGAAGGCAAACCGGGAGGCGGAACTTCCCCCTGTTTTCCGCCGGAGAGAAGTTTAGGTGAGAGGACAGAAGGGCTTGGTCGTTGTGGAGGGTAGGACCGGGCAGTGTCAGACCCTGTACGCTGGGACGCGATCAAACGGAGAGGACGCGCGAAAAGCTCCCCGGCGATGTTAACCTGAAGCTCACGGTGTGACGCTAGGTTTTTTTTTTTTTTTTTTGCTTGATTTTTTATTTTGAAAATGTCAGATGTGACCAAGACCATCCAAAAATGGCATGCGAGTTTTAAAAAAGGCACGGACTTTGATTCATGGGGACAGTTAGTGGAAGCGATTGATGAGTACCAAATGTAAGTGCGAGTATTTCAATGTGTGTTAGTCTGCTGGGGAATGAAAATGGGAGGGGAAGAAAGGCTGCAATATCTGTCTGATAGGCTCCCAATCTCCTGTCTTAACTGCAATTTACTGAATTTGTATCATATAATTATGGTTTATTGAGTTGGAAACGCGAATGTCGTGTGAATTAGTCTAATAAGCACATCTTAGAGTTGATACCAGGGATAATTACTTGTGTTATCGCTTCCTTTTAGGAAAAATAACTTAAACTTGAGAACTGGGTGGTTAATTTGTTGCCGGCTGGCAGGCGGGTGCACATTGGTGGACAGAAGTTTGTTTTGTGTATTTTGGGGATATATGCCGGGCCAGGTTTAACACGTTTTAAATCCACCCTTTTGCACGGCCTGCCACACCCTAATGCTCCGGGTGGCCCTCAGCTGGGGCTGGCGTGTCACCACGCCCGCTCCCCGGCTCCATTGCGCTTGGATCCCCTTTGCTTTATTCCGGGACTGCAGCGCTGCTTTAATCCCATTGTTTTTCCTTCTCGTCGCACTTCCCACTCAGCATTAAGCATTTAGACCTTTATATATATATATAATCAGCAGCTTAATATGGACCATTCATTCTGCATGCGGAGATACGGCATCAATCATTAATCGATCCTTTCATTACCCTTCAGCAAGAAGTAACCTTGTTGTTAATAATAAAA
>JABFEB020000039.1:16038111-16048534 GCA_019775895.2 Stomatorhinus ivindoensis
AAAACACGTAACAAAAACAATTGGGGGTAGCATTTTTGGGGCTGGAACGGATTAATGGCATTTCAATTAATTTCAATTGGGAAAATTGCTTTGAGATACGAGCAAATTGTCATATGAGCAAGGTTACGGAACGAATTAAACTCGTATCGCGAGGTACCACTGTATATATAATACACACACACACAAATGAGGAAGCGGCCGCGACAGGGGCACCGTTACCCGTCCGCACTCCCGAGTAACCTGGCGCTAGATCGTCGCAGCTCTCGGCCCTTACTTACACCCGCCATCGCCTTCATCACTAACACATGCCCGGCTGCGGCTTGTTCCAGTCCGGGGGCAGGTGAGGATATCGCCTCTTTTCCGTCCATCACGCCCGGGCACCGGGAGGCCGACTAGCTCCGTAAGGCGGCGGAAATAAAATTCCTTCGCACTGTAGCGTTAAACTCCGAGGCCTCCGGAAGCTTTTTAAACACACCGCTGGTTTAACTGTATAAATGAATACTGGCTACTGTCTGCCAGGGAAGGCGCCCCGAGACGGGCTGACAGCTGCAGGTACCGCTAAGCGCCGAAGGTTTGTTTTCGATACCAGCTGCTGCAGGCGGACTTCGGCCTCGCGCTGTTTACACGTATCCTCTGGGAGGCGCCTGGCCGCCTGCGTCATCGGGAGGCGACGCGTCGCCGAGGTTCATTTAGACAACAACGATACGTATTTTACAGTACAGTATTTAATGTAGCAACAAGCATTATATAAATTATCATTTTTAGAAAATTCAAGTCAGTTTGTACCGACACCAAAATTGGGAGAGATCGAGATAACCGAATTGGAGACACTATCCACCGTTCGAAAGATTAATTGTAGGGATTGGTAGAGAGAACGCTTGTGCATAGAGCTTCTGTAAATCAGGATGTATTATGTTAGTAAAAAAAATCTGTTCGGCTGTGCCCAGACACCGAATGGAGCGTTTCTATCACGAAGTGAGATTTGTTGGTTAGCTAGATAACTTGTTGGAATTAGGTACCACACTTTAAATGGACTATCTTGCTAACCCAAAATCGTGCTTCGTGATGAAGCCCCCAGGACAACGTTCACACACAGAAGCGCTTCGAGTCTGCCATCACTATCATTTTGTTATTTAATAACAAAATATATGAGCCAGCACCTTGTAACTGGCTAACCGACTGGAAGAATGGAAAACAAACGTAGTTTATTTCTCTATCTGCCCGACTAATTTAATCATCTCTGCTGAATTTCACTATCGTTTTATTTAGTGTTACGTACTAAACGTTCAATGTGGTGAGAAAAGTTACAATATAATTTCAAACGATACGGTGAACATACGGGTAACACAGAGACAATAACTTACCCTTTCAGCACAAGTGTCCAAATAACTCTGAGCGAGAATCACAGTATTAACGAAGTCAAAAAAGTTAATTCCAATAGCATGACTCCTTTGCTCTTCTTCATGATAATCAGAAGTACTGTGTGAATCCAGAGACCCTAAAGACACAGGATTTGGGTGTTACTTTTAAAAACATCATATTCTTTTTAAAAAAAAAGTAATCAAAAAATACAAAATACTCCCAAACTAAAAATACATCTTCCAAGAGCAATGTGATACCTGAAGATGGGCTTTCAACATCAAACCCAAATCCCATATCTACTGGACTCTCCAAAATGGCTTGTGGGCCTCTTTGAATCTCTGCAGAATCTTGAATTGCCCCTTGAATATCTTTGTTCTTGTTGAAGTGACCCCCATCCTCCTCAAAACTCTTGTCTGAGCTGCTGTCAAGGCTGCCATCCAATGATTCACTCACATGCCCATCCTCGGGCTCATTTTCTCTTTGTGCACTCCGAGTACTTGTAGTGACGTTTTCAAAGGTGTCTTTTACAGCTTCTGGAATTTCCTCTTCACCTGTAATATGTTAAATTTGTATTATAGATACAAATATTATCAAATCTGCTACATGTTTTTATTTTTTGCATTATTTCCAATAGATTTTGCTGTACATGTTTTTAAACATGTATACCAGAAGACAGAAAACAATGTAGCATCTTACCAGAATCCAAGTCAATCTGATCATCAGATAGTAAAGGAGTACTGTCACTGACTGTCGAGTACTTCTGCCGAAGCTGAAAGGCCAGCTCTTGGAAGTTATCCAAGATTGCAGCCTCTTCGTCAAACGCATTTCCATCTACCTGGTGTTGGTTGGCACTCTTCTGCTCGCGAGCATCCAACATTCTTTCGATTTCATCCAAAATGGATGTCTCTGAGGCTTCCAAGATGTCTTCCAATGACTTTTCAATGTCTTCACTGGTGCCTGTTTGTGACAGCCTGGTTGCTCTCAATTCCTGCTCCAGGTCAATGAACATAGCTTCCACATGGAAAAGATTTTGGGGGCCTAGGTGTCTGTAAAGCCATTCGAGATCTTTGTTCTCAAAATGATTTCTGAGAAGAAAAAGCTGTTGTACACATTCATCATATTTAATCTCAGTCTCTAAAACTGTTTCAGAGTCCACATCTTTATGTTCACTTTCAGACTCAGATAACACATTAATTCGATCAAACTCCGAAGATGCCAAGTCTATCTTTTTTTCAATGTTAATATCCTCAGGTGAATGGGAAACTTGGCTGGATTTGTTTTCCATATCTGTTCCAGCTGTAGCTTCCACATCTTTGGCTGAGAAAGAGTCCTCTAGGTTCTGAACCTCTGGACTGGTGTGGATTTCCACACCTTCTTGTTCATTCAGACTGTCAGGATCCAGATGATTTGAATCATCCTCTTTGGATGCCAAATCATGTTCTTTGGTTGCTAACTCTTCTTTGGATGCTTTGGACAACAGAGCATTTTCATCTTCAAGTAACATTACTTCTTGGTCTGCTTCATCCAAGTGTAAATGAACTGATACATCATGGTTTTCTATTTCTGCTTCTTTTCTGGACAGATTTTCTTTTTCCAATGTTTGTCTAAACAAATCCATGACCTCCTCCTTCACTCTGTCCACCTGTGCAGTCACTGCCACATCCGGGGCAGTATCTTTACTTGCCTCAGCTGCATTTTTATATGTATTTTCCAATGATTTGACACCTGGAAATGCAGACGGTTCAACGGCAGTGACCTCAAGTGTCACGTTTTCTTCCTTTGACGCGTCAATATATTCTTGGGTGTCATTGGATGTCTCACCTCTTTCAGCTTCTAAGATTCCATGTTCGTCACTAAGCTCAATGAGTGAGTGCTCAGTTACTTTTTCAATTGAGGCTTCTTCAAAAATATCTAAAGATTCTTTGTTTTCTGCATCAACTGTTGATAATTCAGACTCAATAGTTCTGTTGTCATTTTCAACCCCTTTTAACCGACTTTCATCTGATAAATCTTCACCTGTTTTTCGATCAGGTAAATTTTCAGGTAAATCAGTATCAGACAAATTATTCACATCATTATCATTAGATCCTACATTTTCCTCAAAAATGGCATCTTCGGATTGTCCCTCACTATGTGCCATTTCCTTGGGCTCTTGTTGAGAATCAGAGTCGAACAGTGGTGCATTTTGTTCCTCTCCGCTATCTGGTTTTTCAGGCACAGATTTGTGAAATTCCTTGACATCCACATCTTCTTCAACCTCCCGTTCTAAACTAGTGACCTGATTTGTACTTTCGTCACCACTGACAATGGCAAAATCGGTATCTCCCAATGATGTTGACATTCTCTCATCTTTGATGTCACTGTTCTGATTTTCAGACTGATCTGTGTTAAAGTCATTGTCTTCCTCTAAATGAGAAGCTTGCAAAATGTCTCTATCAGGATGAGATGTCTTATTCTCAGTAAAAGCAAGTAATGGTATTTTCTCTGAATCACCAGCATCATCTAGTTGGTCTTCTAATTCCTTGGTTTCTTTTTCATCATAATTAGGAGTGATGCGCCAAGTATCTTCATCATCTGATGTAACAGCATCAAATGTTGACCCAAACTTTGTTGTCAATTCAGGAACTATTTTTCCCTCTGAAAAATGACTTTCTGTTTCAAAATTAACATCAGCTGTAGTTAAAGACTGATCTCGAACCTCTGGAGGTGCAGATATGGTTTTATTTTCCACTGGATTAACACTGTCTAGGACAGAAGATCCCACTGACTGATCATGTAGATCATTTTTGGCGCCTTCATCTTGAGCCCCAGTCTGTCTCTCATGATCTAGTTCATTAGCTTCTAAAGTTTCTGCTGGCATTTCTGTTAAATGAACAGAAACTTTAGGAGACAAATCACCAAGATATTTCTCTTCCGTGATATCTTCAGCAATCCTCTCGCTTTCAAAGTCCTTTGGGTCATCATTTAAAGATTGTGAGTCTGTATCAGACGTGTGGTCCTGGTCTACAGGCAAGGATTCCACAGGTGCCTGTTCCCTGCTACCTGAGTGGATCTCCGCATCTTTGCCTGGATCCACATCATTTGATGCTTTCTCAGCAGGATTTTCACTTTCTGTTGGCAACATCACTGCCGCCAACAGAGAATCTACATCATAATCTTCAAATGTGCTGAATCCCGTATCAAAACATACAAAATCTGTTTCCTGCATAGACAAAATACACTTTAATTACACTCTAAATTAAAGTCTTCTCAGGGACCACTTTATCAAGAAGAAATCTAGCATGATTTGTTTTTCAGACCCGTTTATCCGAAGCTGTGTATAAATGAGACAGACATTTCATTATTATCATATAGCTGTTAAAGAGCCAAGTTAGCCGTAAATGCCACTAAGCTGAGCTTCCAATGAAGCAAGTCAGTGGAGGAAGAACTATATGGTATGTTAGAAAACACTTTACAGAACCTAACCTTAGAAAAGCAATACAAAGCTATACAACACCACGAGGACTAGAGTATCAGCCTGAATTCTAGCCTTGAATCACTGTGCAATCATGTGGAAAAAATTCCTTCTGAACCATGGATATACAGCATACAGACAACTTACTTCTGTAGTAACTTCCACCTCTTTCTCTGTGTATATGTGATTAACTGTGAGCAGATCCTTTGGGAAGTAACCAAATGCTCTTCCAACCTAGAAACATTTGTGAGGAAAAAAAAAGTTTTTTGTCTTGTTTTTCCTTGGAGTAGATTATCATGGCCTGTTATTAATTTGATGAAAACACATACAAGGCTGACTCTACTCACTGTGATCTGGACTTCATGTTCAAATTAAGGCAAAACATTACTGTATTTATTCATGCCATGCAAGACACAAATACAATGTACTAACTTTAAACAGACAAGGTTACATATGTTGTATTTGTTCTACTCACCTGTACCACCCACAAACATCTATATCCCTTTTGTATATTGACTAATTTTAACTCATACTTACACTTCCAGCCCAAAGATCGCTCCTTTTTCCGGCGAGTTTATAATACACGTATACAGTCTCTCCCTTTTTAAAGGGCAGGAACCGACAATCCGGTCCAGTAAAATCTTGCGCGGCTTTTCCTCGACACAACAACACTGTAGGGATTAAATTAATCAGTTACTCGACCCGCCTCCCACAGTCACACAGCTCTTCTGCGAACTTAAGAAGAAACTACGATACAACCATCTACATCAAGGCCTACATGCTGCCGTTATCGTTGACAAACTCCGAAGCACCACAGGTTAAATGTAAATCGTTTAACGGGAAAGTTTTATGACATATCTCGTTATTTCTTAGCCATTTACTCGTTTTATCAATGCATTAAATGTTATGCAATATAAAAGCAATCCTTTTGAGATACACAGCAGTAGTTCTTGCGCATATCATTGTTTTGTTACCTATACTCTCATATGTAGTGGCTATCCCGATACTGAGAGAAATAATATCATGCTTTGTCAGTAGTTAAACGGCACTTTTGGTAACCTTAACTTCAACGTAATGAGGTTATCGATATTGCCCGAAACGTTCAATCAAATGGGATCCGAGAAAGTGTATGAAATTAGACCTTCGTGGCAGGAAGGCACCCTAAATGACTAACAGAATACACCCCTTACATAACAGCTGTAATATACGTAGGGTTAGGGATACTGCGGCGAAGGTAAAGAACAGCCTGGGCCAGCAGGGACATGCAGCCTTTTGGATCAGGGCTACTGGGAGTTTCGTTTCACTTTAGATCAGGAACGGACCGAATTCGCAAAGCGGATGGGAAAAGCTGGGGGGCATTACCATCCGAGTAGGCTCGGTTCGGTGCGTTTATTACGCCTCAACTCTACGTTTGCCGTCTGTTTACAGCGTGTCGCGCTTCCAGCATCTCGCCTACACCGCACTTCGTTCTTGATGAGACCCGCCGCTTTCTGTCCGCACCCCGCCGGGCTGCGCTTCAACGCAGAGAGTCGGCCGCTGATCACAGCAATAACAGCGTATGTACTGCATGGACAGCGCTGGTGGAGCGCCGGCGCACGGCCGATTCCAAAGTTCACCCGTCCGGAAACACTTACTGCTACATTCCTCGTCGGCGCACCGTTTGAAGTCCGAAAACCTCCTATCTACGGCTGCGGATGTTGCCGTCGCGCATAGGAGCAAAAGCTGCAAGTATCCGGGAAAGCCGGAGAGAGCCATGCTGGCACGCCGATCCAGGGCTCGCTGCTGGTCGAGCATGTGCAGTGGGGGCCCGACACGTCAGCAAATCCGCAGGCTGCACGGCACAGCTCACAGATGCAGGATGTTCCTGGAGGATGTTGACCGCCGGAGTCGGGTTACGTTAACCCGATCCAGCAGGGAGGGATCGCCCACGCCCAACGCAGTTGCTTTTTCCTGCGTGAAACTCCCACGCTTAATCCCGCCACGTTCTCACAGTGCCAAAACGTATTTAACATTATTAGTATTAGGTATATAAAGTTATTAAACTATTACTATTGTTGTGAATAATTTAAAATACAAAACACTGACGTTTCGTTCTACGAAAGATTTGTTTACCAGCGACAGAAGTGTAAACTAACCACACCTTGTCAGCTGGTTTTGCCTCGGTCACACCTAAGAATTTTTTTATTTATATGTGCGTTTATTTTTTAAGCCTATTGAATTACAGGTCTAAGTAAATACGCGTATATTTTGGTTTTATTAGTGCAGGCAGATTTTGGTTGTTACACTTCAAACATGTGAAGGCAAGAATTTTATTATGGGAGAGGAGTTTAATTACTTTGTAAAGAGTTTGGCACAGAATAAACTTAAATATGTTAAAGAAAACTATAATCCGGTCTTTCAGGTAACATGGAATGGGACTGCCTGGCTTTTTAAAGTAATAAATAAAGTCTAACCCTGTTAAGGCATTTTGTATTGAGTAGGCTGGCTCTCCCCTCTCACAGACGTGCGCCCTCTAGCGGCGGGGTCCGTAACGCCTTTGGGTTTAACACCGGAACTTGCGAAACATGTCCGTCTTACATCTGGGAGGATCATAAGAAAATTTATTGCATTTCTTCAGAAGATGGGTGGAGATGGTTCACGCAGGCTACTTATTTCACTGAAACAAATAGCTTGTACAAACAACTCCGTTTTAGCTATTAAAGGCGTACAGTCTTCTGCTCCTGCAAGCAGGCGGTGTGGTGTCCACACACACACACGCGTGTTATATATTAAAGTATATAAGTATATATTAAATATTATAGAAAGCAAATCGTTGTGGCTTAGAGCATTTGGACAACCGGCATGTACGCGTAAGTCAATAAAACAGCATATAATCGAAGGTTTTATAATCAAAGGATTCTAACAGAAAATGTATGCCACATGCGTCACCTTAAAATTCACAGGGCGATGTGGGGAAGCAGCGCGAATTGGTGAGCTCAGCCATAAACGTTTTCGGTAAAATTCTTCTGGTATCCTGAAAGCATGTAGTGCATTTCATTATTTAGCACAACAAGACCACAGTGGATTACATTAGCAACGCTGACATGTAAATGCTGTTAGCACATACATATGAGTGTGTGTGTTTTCCGTACCACTCTAAGGAACAACCATAACGCTTAAGGATTTGCGTACTAATAACAGTGAACGTGAGTGAGGATCTGTACCCCGGATGGCCAGTTTTCCTGAACCCCTTTCCCTAACCAGCAGACAGGTTTAATTAGACAGTTTGACCCTCCCCTGCGCTAGGGGGCATGATTATAAATGGCCGTATGTTAAAAAGCCTTAAAGTCATCGAAGAAGAAGGCAACCCCACCCCCCGCAAAGGGAAAAAAATTACAGAAATCAGTCCATGCGTACTGTGGTATGGTACCGCTTACGGAAACTTGCTCGTAGTAAATAGTTTAGCGATTGTTTTTAAGATACACATGCATATTTATTGCGTCTTATATATTGTAAGACGTGCAGATGTAAAATATGTAATTAGACTGGATTTATGCTGAGATAAACTTCGAAAAGAAAACATCACAAATATATTTTCTTCTTTAGGCTGCTTTGTGGGCAGTATGTCTGTCTGTCGGCCTGCCTTTATAAGGACTGCGAGAGAAGCTGTTAATCTTATACGGGAAATAAATAAATAAGCAGGTTGCCAAAACTTTAAAGACGTTTATAGTTGTTTGAATTAGATATTGCATTAAGGTAAGTGTATGGTTAAGTGCTTTATCATTTTCGCTGTTAATCAAACCATTCAGGGTCTTAATGCTCTTCATCCATCCGGCCGTCTGTCTGTGTCCGTCCGTCCGTCCGTCTGTCTGTCTGAGTAATCACAACAAATTATAGCATAAATAAGCCAATAACCGTGTGGTTTTTTGATGCGTTACTCAGCCATGGATGACATCAGTGCGGAATGGATGACAGCACCTGCGAGGGACTGCGGCAGTGATAATGATGTTAACGATGATGATGATGAGGAGGAGGAGGAGGAACCGATTCGGAAGAGGAGCAAATTGCCGGACCTGCCTATCCCAGCACCGTGGTTTGGAGGTCTGTTGGAGGCTCTTCCGCCGTTCTTGCCAATTCCCCACGTTCCCCATTGATAGCTAACATGCCATGAAACTCCAGGCAAGTGTAATGGCCTGAATGTTTGTGCGCCATGGATCTCAAAGTCCTGGAATATTTAGTTTATTGTTCCCCCGCTTCCTCCCCCAGAGACGTCCAAGGAGACTGGATTTCACCGAAGTGCCAGGCTTTGCCTGAATCGGATTCGGGAATGTCTGCTTGAGCACCGTTGGCAGGAGGCAGCGGAGTACTTGATCAGCTACTTCCAGACTCTGGAGGACACAAGCACACACAGGCAGCTGCTGGCCGCTGAGGTGCGGTGCTTTGGGGGTGGCGTGGAGGACACTAGCCTGAACCAGCTAGGTGCTGGTTCTAGTCCCAGAAGTGCTCTTACTGGTGGAGAAAAGTACTTACTGTAGGGCCAGAGATAGATTGCTAGAAAAGACCCTTGTATATTTGAGGGAGCTTCTTAATAGGGAAATGCTTCTCCAGTAAAAGATCTTGATGGAAGTAATTGGATAAACACTGTTCAGGTGGAAATATCTAAACGCCAGAAATTAATTTGTTGAAAAATCCAACAGTATTTTGATGTAATTCTCTGCCCTAGTGCATCTTTGTAAAGTGGTAGATAGTTGTTAATATATTAATTTCTCTTCCTTTTCAGATAATTTTTAGATTGGGCAGTGAGATTCTTCATCAGCACCCAAACTCCAGACTTGGAGATGTCAATCATTATTTTGACCTAATGAAAAACATCGGAGTGAGAGGTTATTTGAAGGTAGCTTTCTGTATAGCTGTATGCAACCCAGCTGCTGTGACGTTTGCTGCAATGCATCCAGAACGACTTGCTTTAAAGACACTGATGATGTGTATTTGGGTATATTGTTGCAGGTTCTGTGTGAACTCTATGCTGCCTGTTGACTTCTTGCGCGTGTTTGCAGAGTGTAGAGGTCTCACCAGTTATAGTTACTTGATTTTGCTTGTTTTCCTATTGCTGAGGAAAACAAGGTTCCCCCCATAATGACTTATGGTCTGTTGTAATGATATTTCAGATTCCTTCAGATTTGTCCTCATTCTTTCTTCCTATAGAGTACCAGTCAAAAATTTGGACATGTCCACTCATAGAAAGGTTTATTTACACCATTCTTTACATTTCAGAATGATCATAAAGACATCAAAACTGTTAAATAACATATATGGAATGTTGCACCAAAAAATATTTTTAAAATAATTTGATGGGGCCAGCTCTGTAGGTTGCTGGTTCAGTTCCCTGGGTCGGCAGCATGATCCCACCATTGGGCCCTTGAGCAAGGCCCTTAAACCGATTGGTGCAGGGACTGGCTGACCCTATGGCCTCCTCTGTGCCAGTTTCATGATGTGGCTTCTTGGGATGGTTTTCCAGCTGCCCTGCAGGAGGTCGCACATGTATGCTGAACACTGATTGGCTATTTTCCTCCTGGGCAAACCCCTCCAAACAATTTCTACTGGCTTTTGGTCAGGTGGCCAGGTCAT
>JABFEB020000039.1:16058484-16070864 GCA_019775895.2 Stomatorhinus ivindoensis
ATCGTTTTTGAGCATGGTTGCCCCCCCCCCCCACTGGTCTGCGCGCACATTGTGCTTAAAATTCCAGACCCGAGTGCACTGTTATCACCTCTGTGCGACACTTGGTATCAAAGAAAACAGCACAACTGCACAGCACAACATGTACTTCATGATTGACGTCCTTATTTTGTGGCTTATTTGGGGTCATTTTGGCCACGATGACACACAGGCCTCGTAAATTCATCAGTAGGCAAGCAGCGATTTTCATGTAATCAGGCTGCATGTATAAGAAGATGTTTTGGTACTTTACCGAATATCTCAGAGTCTTGTGTGCTGCACCCAGTTGATTCTCGATGCTCTCGTCGGCCCAAATTCCCAGCAAACACTCTATCTGCCATAGACCGAAGTGACCTATGTGCTGCCGTGTTTAAGTTTTTCTTTAAATAACGGACGTAAAAAAATCAGTTTAGACGCCGGCTTTTCAATACCATACGCCTATAATATTAAGAAGAAGTGAATTGTGATGTCCAAAATGTGCTGCATCCTTGTGTTTATTAAACCCAGTTAGTGGAGCATGGCAGAAGCTGCTTTGGTGCATCACGAAGGAAATACGGACGCAGGGAAGAAAGGAACACCCGAGCTGGACTTTGGGGGTCAATTGTACTCGGGTGCAGTATGGGTCACGCCTTAAATGTTGTCTTTGCAAAAAAACACGCTGCAAATTTGCTGTGCTTCCGGAAGTAAACTTTCTCCTTGTCAGGTGAAGCGGCTGGAATTTAATAACCCGAACCCCGTGAGACAGTAGTATTGCTCCCGCTGTCATTAATAAGACAGCATTACCCCAAACCCAAATGTGGACTCCACTGATCGCTCCATGGCTCAAGCCTCCAGCCCTCCTAATGTCCCAGAGCTCGATCCAAACGCACGTGACCTCCCATGGAACACGCTGTACAATCAGGTATATCATGATTTGCTCCTTGCTGATGGCCAGGCTGGATCTGCTCTCCTGGTCCGTCTGTTCGACCTGAGCAGGTGGACTCTGAATCAGGCCGTCGCGTGTGGGTTACACACAGGCTGCTCCAGCACCCGTCAGTCACCCACGCAGTGCCTACGCGCTGGAATGTGTCACGAATTAATCATCCCAAAGATGCTGTGAGCCACACACACCCACACAGACCATCGCTACGGCACCAGCTGAATCCCGCGTCCATCCTGCTCCTCTGCTTTCTCCCTATCAGTCGCCTACAGGCGCTTAGGGTCAGAGAAGGTCCCTCTGTCGATGGGGCCCAGCTGATCGACGCCCCGCTGCGTAACCAAGGGCACCGATGCGCAAATGTCCTTGTCAGGGCACTGTGCTCCCCAGAGATTTTCTAGCTCAGCATTACAGTCTTCGCAGCTGCTGCTGTCTCTCTCCATACTGTATATATATCACCTAAATCACATAATGACACCTAATGCCCATTTAACACATGGTGCGGATCTCTAGTGAGTGAATAGGTCATGTGACTATCAGGTCACATGACTGACATTCCCAGCTGGCTGGATTTTGACCCTTGTCAGCTCAGGCCATTTCTTTCTGTTCCACATTGGCCCCGCAACACAGCACCGGGCCACAATGTGGCTGGATGGAATGCAAGCGTTTGCCCAGGATGGCGCTCGTTTGGGGAGATGGGCTGAGGTCTCTGGCTGCCACCAGAGTGAGGCACTTCCCCTTATTCCTCAGGAGCTGTGAGCCCAAAAACTGGCATGTGACTTGCCGGCACCAATAGGCCACATGTCACCTCACTGGTTCCCATCTCCGCCCCCGACAATCTGCATCACGCACAGTTCACTTCACCCATCGCCTACCATTACAGGCCAGCTGGGCACCAGCAAGGGCACAAGCTCTTAACTGAAAGAGGAACCTGGTGCCAGTTCCGGTCCAGTTTCCTGCCACCTCAGGCCTTTAACAGACGCCATTTATCCTTAAGTTTAGCCACTGTGGGGGTGGTTGGGGGGGGGGGGGGTCAACTGGTGTTTCCTCTGGGTGCTTCAGTCTCCTCCTTCTGTCCAATGACATCAAGTCAGTCTAATAGGCATCTCTACATCACCCATAGCACTTCTAAAGTAAAGTGGAGTTCTGCACACTAAAAATCCATTTATCTATCTGCTTATTCTGTTCATGGTCCTGGGGGTGGGGGGCTGGAGTCTTTCCCAGGCAGCACAGCGCACCAGGCAGGGCTACATTCTGGATAGGATGCCAGTGCATTACGGAGCCTTCACAGCCAGAACTCACTTCAGAAGTTCAATTTTCATCTTTATATTAATTGCAATAAATCATCATAAATTGGATTGAAGATCAGACCTAATATGTTTATTGAGTCAAAAAGGATAGATATCTTGCCAACTCACAGCTTTGGGGATTGTGGGTTCGCTTTGACCTCCAGTGAATTAGCGTAGCTTTGCTGTGGGCTGTTTCACTTAACATGTGTCTGATTGACTGGTGCAACACCCTTGAACCGTTCTGTGTTTATGCATGATTTTATATATTTCTGATTCATTGAGTGTGATGAAGATTCAGATCTGCCTGTTGTTAAAGCACAAACTGGGTGTTTTTTCCAGATACATCAACCCTGCTGAGCCACACACCGCCCCCATTTTCATTATCAAAATGTTAAGGTCAACACAACGAACACAAATGTCCTGTTTCCAAATGTCACTTGTTTTGAGTCATCAGGACAGGCGGTTAGATGGTGGATGGATGGAATTCACAATTCGCAGAGTAACATGAATACCGGACTCAGTGACATCAGGAATGACACAGTAAATCCATTCCCTAACCCCCCTGTCGTATAAAACATTTCAGTTTCATGGCTAAAGACCTGCACTAACATGATAGGTGTGACTAAGAGATTAAGAAGTTTTTCACGCCATTATAATCATCATTAATCTTTCTTAGAAAACAGCTATTGCGTTACATAGAGTCAAATTGTCTGGAGCTGGATTAAGCCTGAAGATGAATCTAGGGAGATGTCCCTTTAACATTTTAATTCAGCAGACGCTCTTATCCAAACCGATGAGGAAGTATGGTCAGACGGTCCCTGGAGCAACTGGGGGTGAGGAGCCTCGCTCAAGGGCCCAAGAGTGACATCACTTTGTGGACCATGGGATTTGAACCAGTAACCTTCCGATCCCAAGGAGAGCACCGTATCCCACCAAGCCGTGTTTTTTTATTTATTTAGTGTTTTATTCCATTTATATATTTGAGGGTGAGCTGCATGGTCGTTTGTCCAGTCACAAATGAGCTGGGGTTCGGCTCTGTGCTTTTGATCAGAAGGTCGTCGGTTCAGCTCCCGTGGCTCGCTGGGTGATGTCACCGCTGGGCCCTTGAGAAAAGCTTTTAGCTTCTGTCGTCTGAGAGTTGCTGGCTGATACTCCCTTAGGTGCCGTTTGCTAAATAAAGCAAGGTGATTAATAATTCACTGGGGTTATGCCTGTCATTCTTAAAAGATCACTCACGTGTGACTTTTGTTTCTGTCTGGTTATCAGCAGCAGAGCATAGCTGGCTGAATGGTGTGGTGATCTAACAGCGTAGTGATTTAACGCTTTGCCCAACCCCCACCTGTTACCCATTAGCAGGGCTGAGGCCTAAATTGCGGGGTCCTTCACGGTTTGTTAGAAACCTTAAGCATGTAGCTGCGCTAGAGTCCTCAGATGGGTAGCACTGCTGGAGAAAATGGGAGCATTGCACTCAGTGGTGGTGTTTGCATGGGGCCCCTGAGGTTTGCCCCCCTGTTGGTCAGAAATAGTCACTACATTTTTTATTTAGGAGATGCTGAAGCAGCATGTTCTGCTAACTAGCTGGCTAATTATGATCTTCTGACTCCGCTCGCTAGCTATTTATCTGAGGGTGTCTCCAAAGACAACAAACCCCGGTTTTGGTGAAGGGAGCTGGGCCAGGCTCATAGGAGACCTGCCACAGTCTGGTGGACGGGCTCCATGGAGGAACTCTCTGTATGATCTCCTTCCAAAGCTGTGGCTGTTAATGGACTTCCTGAAGTAAAGAGGTTCTCAGTGATGCTGTATCAGGTGGCTGCACGTGCCTGGGAAAGTCCTGGTAGAAACCTGGCATCATATATTACATGGAGTTGGAACGTTTCTGCAGAAGTATCACTTCATTGTTAACTCTCTCGGGGAGTTTTTTCAGTGACAGGCACCAATACTAAGCAATAACTCATTTACTAATGAAGTACAAATCATGATCAAATTATGAACAAATATAGTTGCTGCTCGAGACAAAAGGTAAGTCACGATTCGCTAATGATGAGCAAATATGAGATCAGTATTTCACTTGTGTTATTCATGGCTTGTTCCTTCAGTAGTTCACAAAGGTTTACAGAATGAATACATATTGTAACAAATATGGTAACTGCCTGAGATAATACATACATCACAATTAATCAATTATGAATTAAGGTGAGATCAGTATGTAAGTAAGACTTGTGGTTAATTAATACATAACATAACACATGTTACCGTTTTTTTTTTTCTCCGCACACTTGGATGAAGGTTCATGAAGCAGGTGAACATCTGGCAAAATGGAGCCACACTGAGCATCATGCCTGAGTCCTGGCTTGAGCAGGTGGACCAGAGGAGTGAAAAGATGAGGAAAGACCTGGCAAATACTCTGGATGGGACACTAGGGGCAGTCAATGCTCAACCCAATGCTCTCTCAAGGTGAGGCAGCGTTTACCACCACCATGTATTTGGATGGGACCCAAAGGTTTGGGGGCCCCTGCTGGCCACAAACAGTCATTACACTTGAGGGAGCAGAGGGGCCCTCAACATTATGAATTGGACCCCAGAATCAACAAACCTGCCTCTGCAGCTCAGACCAAGTCCTCTTAGGCAATCATCGTGTGTCAGTACGATTCTTGAATATTTCACCGGTCCAATCAGTGCTGTGCACAGCTGGTCACAGGAGGAAGTCCAGAGTATGGTGAATGAATACATGGTGGAATGTCCGCCAACATGAAGCGCTCTCCCGCTCTTTGGGATCATTATTAAATATAGCATATCGCAGACAATGAAATGGTATTTTAATTAAAGCGAATAAAGAATCTGCACGGTATGAGGCAGGACCTGCAAACGGTGATCGCTCACTAAACAGCGTCTTTGTGAGGCAGCAAAATGATTCACCGTTTCCCCTTCTTTCCTGGTGACAATGTCGCCTTCCTTTTGTCGGACGAGGGTGAATGGAAAAGACGCTGTGGAACAAGCGTCCCCTAGCTAACACTAGATTACATGGGTTTAACTGATTTTTACTTTTCTATGTCAAACAACCTCGGGCAAATGCCAGAAGTTGTTATAGCATCACAGGCCATTTTGTAACAAAATAACGAAATACCACCTCTAACAGAAAAATTCCCTTTTAAACTTTTGCTGAATCCTAGTTGAGGCTTTTCTCTCATGCGGTGTGTTGTAGCTCCGGAGGTGAGCTATCTGTGCCGTGGCCGGAAGGTTTTGGGTTCAAACCCTACAGCTGAGTTGGGGAAGGCTCCAGTCCCAGCATGCTGCTAGCTGAGCATGGATGCCCCTCCCACATGTAGTGCCTGCTAAAATAATCATTAATAATGGCCCTTTCTACACTTCTTTGTGTCTGCATGCTTGATGTCTTTTCAGGAAAATTTGCACATTATTTGAGTAGATGCTTTGTCTCATACCTACAGACGACTTGGCAAGTCCAATTCACCTCTGAGTGTTCTTAGAATTTGGGGGGGGGGGGGAACTGAAAAACCCAGTGGAAACTCCACAACGACACGGGGAGAACATGCAAGCTCCACACATGAAGCTGGGGCAGAAACTCCCACTCTGGTCTCCAGAGGACCTCAGGATGCTGCCCTGCAAAGGGTTAGTGCGCCATCCCTGGTTCTTCACTCCTTCATGCCTGGATCTGCTTGGATGGGCTCTGGACCACTGCAGCCCTGCATAGAAATAGGTTTGATGGATGGACTGATTTAATTATGTCATGAATAGCAGAGGAGAACTTTCTCCACAGCCACCGAAGTTCCGGTTTATCCCGTCCACCGTTCCAGCAGGAGTTTCCTGGCACTCAGACTGTTCAGGTGAAGTGCGTCAACACCGCTTGACGGTTGATGGTGTGGGAACGCGGTCTGTTGCACAGGTTGACGCCCACGTTTGGACTTATGCAGTAGGCTTGCGCGACCTTTTCTGAAACAGCTACACGTAGCAAGAAAGACACACAAACTTACTGCGGAGGCACATTATCTCCAGCTTAAAGGTCATGTTTAATTTGCAGTTTAGGACGACAAACACAAACAAGTGTTTTTCTGAGTGACGTCTACCATATTGCCTCAATGTCATCAACACAGCGGGTGGGATAAAAGTCAAGCTCATTATGGAAAGGAAAAGACATTTAACTGCATTTAAATGCCGAATTACTGTAACATTGTTCCTTTCCAGTTAGTGGAACACTTGACCTGACCTATGTTTCATTTTTAAAAGTTTATTTTTCTCTGACTTGCCACCGTATACAACGGCCTCTTGCTGTCAAGTCATTTGCTAAATGACTGTTCATTACAGGGCAATAATCAGCGGCTGGAAAGTGTTTAGCTTGGCTTAACGTTTTCAATTGTGTGATGCTGTGGTTCTCTAGCCCATCCATCAGGCCCTTGGCGAGTGGCAGTTATCCAGGCCTGGATTGGGGAACCTGGGAAATCATGTAGGAGGCAAAGAGGTACTTTTTTCATGGCCTTTGCCTTGCGGCAAGACAAATGGATATTATAGACAGTGTAACCCTGTATTACACAGATGTAATTAATACACCACACCCATCGTGCCTAGCTGCATATCAACATAACATAATGTCAGATAGCTAATCCTACCTGTAGTACTTCACCTGTACTGGCGATGTCCCTATATTGAGATGAATTAATATCTGTTAACTCTACAGGTGGACAGTGGGACTAGCAGTATGTTGTTGCTGTGAATAATGTCCAGATTTTAGGCCAGAGTGAGGTGGTGGGGGGGGGGGTCCATGGTGACCCCGCACCAGAGAAGGTAGTGTACAAAGCCCTTATCCTATTGGAGATCAGTTGCTGATTAAATTTCACCACACTGTTATTTGATTAGTTTGTTATTCATTACAGAGAATTAAACTTCAAATAAGTATAAGTGAAAGCATACAATTACTGAGACCCCTGCATAGGATAAGTAATTATGGTGGTTGGGATGGAGATGTATAGAATTATGAAAAGCACTTCAGATTTTGAATAATTCATTGTTATGGAAAGCCTGCTTGCCACCCAGGGACATCTCATGGACATCTTGAGGCATATATGCATTCACAGTTAAAGAAAATTACATACATTTATGGCCAAAAATCTAAATGGAAAAAATAAACTCTATGAGAACCTCCTGGTAATTCTGAGATCAACACTGTGACACCGTTCTTCCTCTTTATACAGTTTCACATCCTGCTACTTCACTTTCAGAATTGCCGTGTGACCTTTAAATAGGTACACCTTTTCCTGAAATAAAAAAATGTAACAGAAATGAGAATATCACTTCCCCTCTTCAGCGAGTCACATGGAAATCACTGACATTCTTTATTATGTTACATAATACAAATTGGCGATTATTAATTGCCTATCTGAGGGCCTTTGTTGGGGAAACTAATCAGTGCTTGTAATGACATAGCTTAGCTTAATGAAGCTTTATAGTGGCTGATGTAAGAATCACATCTTCTGTTAGCACTTTTTATTGCCAAGTGGGATGGAGCTAAGGTCATCACTGCTTAAAGCTCACCTTAATAGACTGTGGTAGACACACTCACGGAGAAAGGGGAGAAATGACGGGGGCAACAGACCCCATGGCTGTAACAGAAAGACCTCACCTGCTTCAAATCTGCCCTCAAATGAACTTTCACAGTAACTTTTGGCAATAGCTCACATGACTATCTTTGTCTGTTTAGCTTTCCATTTCACTTCAAACATTGAGGCCCAACTTCTAACTTAACCAGCTAAATTTTCGAAGTCATTTCCCTAAAACTGCAGTACATACCGTCATCTGTGAATGAAGTGCTTCTGTATCTCTGATATTATTGATTTTTGAATAAATCGAATTAATATTGACGCTGAGACGGTTCAGTAGATTTATGAAAGCTAAGTTTTCACCCACAACGGCTCATGTTCACCTACTTTTCATAAATAATGTGACGCACAGAAGTTCGAATGACAGGGATCTGAATGACATCATATAATGTGAATCAAATTCAACTGGGAAGCGGTTCTCTGAACGACTCGTCGAACCCACTGGAGGCTGAATGCCCCATTTCTCCACTCAAACTAGCCAATGAGCTTTGTTCATCCTACCGAGCTGGACATTTTGTCAGATGAACTAAGAGTTCCCACTGTCCCTGGATGAACAACTGCATTAACCATGACACAACAGGCCTAGTCAACTAGTGCCTCGCTTGGAAAGCCAGTCTGATAGGCTGCCGGGCTGATGTCACCCCCTGACTCAGATGTGTGGCGCCGCCCACCAACCGGCAACTCAACCCTGCTGAAGTCAGTCTCTCTCTCTCAGAAAGCTTCTTAAAATGGTCAGTTTGGAGAAAACACAGAGCGACGATGTGATGACATCACCTGGGTAGCTGTGAGCCAGCTCAGCTAGGTTACACGGCGTTCAGAATGGGGACAAAATGTTCAAGCGCATTGTCTGACTAATGCTTTCCTTGAAAAAACACAACCTGAAACCATCAACAGTGAGTGGTCGGAGTAAACCATTGAACAGAAGATTGTACAAACACCTGTACTTCCTAAAAACACAGCCGTCCTCCGCATTTGGGGATTATAGTACAGTACAAAAGGCTATAGTAAACAGCACAGACGTCGTCATTGGAGTAGACAGAGAACAGAGGTGACCAGTCTGTTTATTAAGCTTTGCCTAAGTCTCCTGTCCATGTGATGCCTTATGCAACCAGGAATCAAATGTAGCAGCCAGAACACCGAATACAAGCCTCTTAACAATGTCTGTAAGCCATGATGGAACTTCTGGTAAGAAAAACAGCAGTCAGTCCTTCATGTGAGGATGGGAACAGCTTACCTGCATCTTACATCCTCATACCAGCCTTCCAACTAAATATTTCTCACAAGTTTTATATTTTACACCTCGATTATAGCTGTTTATTATTGCCTCACTTGTTATAATCAGCCTGTGAGTAAACAGCTCGCAATGCTAATGAGAATAGCCTTTAAATAGCCATGTGCTTTTCTTAAAAACCGACAGCTGTGGCATGACCACCTCTGCATCCTGCTTGTGTGTTTATTGCTAAATTCCACACATTCATTTCAGTTTTACTTCATCGTTCTGTTTTCGCTTGGAATCCACGCCACGCGTAGCGGGACCAGGCTTCGTGGAGATTCAGAGGGTCGCTACGTTTATATTTCTAGCCTGGATAATGGGTCACATGGCCCCCTCCATCCTGCTGAGGGACATCACACTATGCTTAAAGAGGGAGGGGAGCTCAGCACACTGTCCATTTGAGTGAACTTCATGAACAGGCATTGAGGCACGTTGGCCTTCCCTGCCTCGGGACCCTGGAGGGCGGGGAGAAACAGCTGTACGCTGCGGCTGAAGCCGGGTCCCTCGAGGCCAATCTCACATTTAAAGGTTTAAACCCCCCCCGCACACATTTCAGCACGTGATCCGCTGTCCTATAAACAGCTGCTGCTTTACAGTGTTATTAATAACAGTCTATTAATTTTCTGATTATCTGGGCAGCATAGCTATTGTGCCTATTTCACTTAAAGACCACCCTCTCTGCTCCATGAAGCTGGTCTCTCTCCCTGGCCATGCACTTCCTTCACCCATCGCAAAACAATATTTGCTTGTTGCCTAGCGACCGTGAGGATGATTCACCTCCTGTTCAAGGCAAAAAAAACATACCGGTTTTGCTGAATAATGACCTGCATACCTCTGTAACATAAGTCAGGACGGATAAACAGATATTATGTCAATCTGCACAAATTTTCTACAAGTACACTTTGTTCTGCAACTAAGGTATTATCCAACGGAGTGCTAAAGAACTATGAAACCATTCCACTGTAATACTGAATTTTGAAACTTATGAATCAACAGCCGAAAGATGAACTCAGCTCTTACACGGATAATAAACAAAGCGCATCTTCCTGTGTAGAAAACAAAAAAGTTTCAGAAGAATTTCACAATGAATTCAGTTTTCCTGGGTTGACAGCCGAGTGGCTATAATCATAAGATGATTCAACCGTTCCAACCTGTAAAAGGCGGGGATCTTTATTTGGCACTCCTTATTTATAAACACAGCCAATTCGACGTCATTCTCCACGCTGTGACCTAGCTGCTGCCCAGCATGTTGGCCCCTCAAGACCATTCTGCTTCTAACTCAAAGGGCTTTTGCTGTCCTTGTTACACATCACAGTGGAATCCGTATTAGTCACTTTTCTGACATCATGTGATCAAACTCAATCGTGCCATGCAGCTGGCAGGAGTGAAAGATGTCAAAAAGTTATTTGTTAGTCAGATGTGGAAGACAAGATGGTCACGGACGAGACATGAAAAAGTTCTGTGTGGTTCTGCAGTGTGGGGAGGAAAGCAAGATTACAGGGCTGGGGGGGGGCTAGTTGATCGTTTTACCATTCTTTAAGCAGTGACTGAAGCTCACTGGTCTAGGTCACTGTGTCCCTGAGTAGGGGGTCACCAGTTTGAGGTCTCAACAGAACAGTCACATGTCTATGGACTCATGAGCAAGACCCTTAACCGACCCCAACTCCAGGGGTGCTGGATGATGGCTGACCTGTGCAATCACCCATGAGCTGTGAAAAGCAAGATGGGGTAGGCAAGGAAATGATTTCCTATATACCTGTATTTGTGCAATGACTAATAAAGGATTATTGTAATATGACCATGGTGGACATCAGACGAAAGGCATTCCAATATTTCACCTGACCCACAATTCTGGCAAGAACATTGATTCAATTCTGATACCCTGTGAATTGTACAAAATACAAAAAACTGAGTAAGGGGAGGCAGCCAGGAGATGCTATAGGTCTTCCTCATTCACACTGGAAAAACGTCTTGTCTAAGTCGCCATTAAGCCTATTAATCAGTGCTGGATAATCATTTTCTGGGAAGATTTTTTCCCCATATATTTTTGCAGCCAGAGTCAGACATTTCCTTAGATTCTTAGACGATTTTTTTCTGAGGTTCTTTTTAACAAGTCTTTGACAAATTTAACAAACTGTCAAAAGTTTGCTAATATGCCTGACAGCAAAGTTCACCCCAGAAGTGCAATGAGGAATGACCGCTCTGTTTCCTTACCTCTTGCTATCAGATATTCCTTCATGCTGTTTTTGACAGGTAGGCAGGGAGTCCTGCGATGTGTCTATTACCCACTCTACCAGATTTCCTGTATCCCCCGTACATCACCTTCCTCTTTCAATGAGCAGGGAACAACTTGTACAAAAATGAATGCCAGTCCGCTAGCTTATTATATGATCTGTACTGTAGTCAGAGGATATCGGACAGCATCTGATATCATCCTCGAGCTGATTTCCCAGCCTTCCTTTACCTGTGAGCCAGGTGTGAAGCCTCTGTGGCCAATCAGAATCAGTAATTATTAAGCTAATAATGCCTGGGTGAACTGAAAACAGGGCCTGGATTTGGAATCAAGGGCCAAAGTTGAAGAGGCCTGACCTAATGGGGTTTGTGAGAGGGTGATCATCACCTCCATTCATCTGCAGTTATCTATGTAGTAAAACATTGTTCCTTAGCTGTACTGACGTTTAAAATCTGACAGATCAGCACATTCCCCCCGGTTTCGCAATGGATGACATCCTCCTAACCTTAGTGAAAAATGTCATCATTAAAACAAGGTGACTCCGTGCTGAGGATAGGGATCACACATGAGACTGGTTTGTGTGCTGGAGATGATATTACCTTTAATCACAAGTACGGTAATGATCCTTGCTTTTCGCTAACTAGATGGAACTGAAATATACTAGTTTAAACCAAATAAGCACCAGTCCCAGACTCTGGGTGACCTTTTAGACTTCAAATGAATGAATTATTAATTTTTGAGTTATAACTGAAAATGAGCTGCTGCTTAATCGGTTTGCAGCCTGATCTCTTTTCGGGACTCTGCTGTGCAGAATTCCCTGGTGAGTGTCACAGAGCAGAAGATCACCGGTTAACCTGTATGGTTAACCTGTATGATTAACCTGTATGATTAACCTGTATGGTTAACCTGTATGATTAACCGGTATGGTTAACCTGTATGATTAACCGGTATGGTTAACCTGTATGATTAACCTGTATGGTTAACCTGTATGATTAACCTGTATGATTAACCTGTATGGTTAACC
>JABFEB020000039.1:16082773-16100061 GCA_019775895.2 Stomatorhinus ivindoensis
CTCTTTAAAGGAGTCCTATCAGGCAGCACACCATACTGACTCTTTAAAGGAGTCCTATCAGGCAGCACACCATACTGGCTGTTCACGCTCTTTACTGCCACCCTTGTGAGAGTGTGACGTCTGTTTGACGTGGTCCAGGGCGGTGGGGTTTACTGGCATGCAAACCATGCTTTTGCATGGGAGCCCTTGATGTCTGAGGGCCACTTGTTGTCCATATACAGTCACTAGCCTGGGGGGGGGGCAGGGGTCTCTGAAGTGACTTTTTGAGTGGGCCCCCAAAATGCCAGAGCCACCCCTGATGGTTCCCTCTCACTCCCCTTCTATAGGAGGCCTGAGCAGCTTCCGGCAAAGTCATGAGAACCTGTGTGAGAACTTCCTACAGCTGGATGAGGAGCTGGAATCGGGCGGGGCCTCTGCCCTGCCCCCCTCCCTGCCCGCTACGCCCGACATGGAGAGCGCTGAGCTGACCGCCATCCTCCCCTTCCTGTACCTGGGGAATGAGCACGATGCGCGGGATCTGGAGCTCATGCAGAGGCTGAACGTTGGTTTTGTGCTCAACGTCACCACGCACCTGCCCCTCTACCACTACGAGCAGGGCCTGCTGAAGTACAAGCGCCTCCCCGCCACAGACAGCAACAAGCAGAACCTCAGGCAGTACTTTGAGGAGGCGTTTGAGTTCATCGGTAGGTAAAGCTGACATTTGTGCTATTTCCCTCCAAAATCTGAATCAGAATCTTTGTTGCCACATGACAAAGGCCAGTGGAAATTTTTTTTTTGGCACCGCTTGCTACAGTTGGTGGCCCCGTGACATTGGGCAACTAACAATTATGAAATAATGCCAATAAAGAATAAATACAAGACACAAGGAACAATGAAACAGAAAAGTCAATTCGATGTGTGTGATAAATACAGTAGTTTTCTGCATATTCGTTTACTTATGGGCTTGTTCACATTATCGGTGGAAGAGAGCTGATGACACCAGAGAGACCCACGAAAGGATGAGACATGCCCTTGCTGGGACAGAACCTTTCCCTAAGCCTACAGCTCTTCTTCTGCCAAAGCGAGTAGAGTCAGGGGGCGACAGGTTCTCAGGATATCCGTATTTAAGCCAGAATCTCACCGGAATGCCCTTGAAGCACAGCTCTGGTTTTTTTTAGAAGGCAGACTCTATGGGGTGCCTCATTTTGTAAAGTCAGCCTTTGAGCGTGAAGGATTTAAAGATCCAGTCGTTTGTTCCTGAAGCTTGACTTTATGTGTGTTTGTAGACATTAGAAGCTCACCTGAGCATGCTAGTAAATGCCTGTCGCCTGTAGAGGGCACAGTGTGCTACTTATGCTCCCGCTTAATCCACTAAAAATTAAATATGATGTGTATGAAACTGACTGTTCTGAATAAGTTGCTGTGTGTCAGACATCACTCCTCCATGCAGAGGAATCCTCAGTTACCATTAATTCATCACTGTGTTTGGTAGTGTTAGTAGGGTGTAAATTTAGAATTAATGTGTTTTTTAGGGAATTTGTAAGGAAACATTGTGCAGATATTTTCTGTGTTAAAAAAACCACCCCTTGTGGCCATCCATCTGGTTTCAGTAATTGCTTATTCAGTTTGGGCGTCGCCGATATGAAGCCCTTCCTGAGCGGGACTGCACTTCATAAATTACCACACACCATGATGCATTAAGGATGGTTTTGCAGAGGCTGTTCTGAGTTGTTTGGATCGTGGTGGGAATTCGGGGTTACCGTGGGAAGCAAACAGAAACAAGCTTATTTATGTTGCTAAAAATGGTCCATGAAATCACAGAGTTGTGTGATCATACTTTATTGTGTGTTTTTGCCCACAGAAGAGGCTCACCAAGCCGGACGGGGCGTCCTCATTCACTGTCAGGCCGGCGTCTCACGATCGGCCACCATCGTCATCGCCTACTTAATGAAGCACACTTGGATGACCATGACGGACGC
Source organism: Stomatorhinus ivindoensis (assembly GCA_019775895.2). Classification (NCBI taxonomy): domain Eukaryota; kingdom Metazoa; phylum Chordata; class Actinopteri; order Osteoglossiformes; family Mormyridae; genus Stomatorhinus; species Stomatorhinus ivindoensis. The sequence continues at coordinate 16,084,732 of JABFEB020000039.1, forward strand.
CTACAAGTTTGTCAAAACGAGGAGGCCGATTATATCTCCAAACCTCAACTTTATGGGACAGCTGCTGGAGTTTGAGGAGGACCTTAACAACGGCATCACCCCACGGATCCTGACACCAAAGCTCATCGGGGTGGAGACCATCGTCTGAAAAAAGAGCTCTTGAAGATGACATGGGTCCTTTTGTGATTGGCTATGAAGGTGAACACGTTTGCTGAGCTTCCTCAGAGCTTCCGGTACAACTCGAGCTGGGAGAGATCTGGATCTGAGGTCTCGAGAAGACTGGGGCCCGGTCCAGAGGCCTGGAGTGCCGGGGCCCTGATCCAGAGGCGTGTTGTGCGTACAGGAGCACGCCGAAGCAGACGTGACCAAGCAGGACCGGAGTGTGTCCTCCTCTCTGCAGTGGGAGACCTTCCCGTCTCCTAGTGGCATTGGGAAAACTGGTTCGGTCTTCACCAAGAGGGCAAGCGTGCCCCCCGCCAAAAAAGCGAATGCATTACTTGGTGTGTTAATGTCCTCAAACTATTTTTATATGGGAATTGAAACGCGGGGTTAAGGGGCAGTGAGCAGACTCAGTCCTCTGTGGCTTCACTGTGCAATAATTTCTGTGTGGAATGCGACAGGAGCTGGACCTGTGTATATAGAGTGCTCATTAAACATATCCAGCTCACAAGTGATTAAACAAAGTTTTGTTGTTGTTTTCAGTTTGGCTTCAGATACTGGGGCTTTAGCCGAATTGCGTGGCACAGGTGTATGACAGGAAGACAAGGAGATGTTACTTAATTTCTTGGCACTTCATAGCAGTCGATGGCTTCATCTGAACACTCCACATGAAGAAGTTGAACCCATTCTCGATAAGCCGTGTGTCTCAGTAGCGTAGTGCTAGTCCCATAACAGGCGTTCCCCAGATATTCACTGTAGGGGAATTCCCTTGTTTTCCAGATGTAAAGTTCATATGCATGTCAGTAGCAGGCCGAGAGACGGAGGTGTGTAGAGAGCAGCGCTGGGCTAGGCTTTAGTCTTGTACAGTGTGTTAGGAGACCACACACCTCAGAATAGTCCGATTCTCTGCTTGTTTTGCCATTCATGGCTGCTTTTCCTCTGGTTTATCCTTGTGCCTCTTATGACAGACGTTCAACACCCTATTTTTAAAATGCTTCGGTTTTAACGTGCATATAATATATATATTTTTTACAAATATAACAAATTATGATCCTGGATGCAGACACCCACAGCTGTGATGTAACCTTCAGCGTTTGGGCTCTCGGGTAGGGTTGGGGGATCCGGGCCATCATACCCCATCTTTGAAGGCATTGGGTGCCTCTACGAGGCTGCGTCCGACTTCCCAGCAGCCTGCACTCTCGCCGCTCCCTGCTAGTTGCCTTAATTTATACCGTACCGCCTCACCCAGCCTAAAAATGGCAGGAACTAAGAACCCCAGTTTGACACGTCTTCCCAAAAAATGTTAAACGTTTGCTGCAACTTCTTAAAACAACGTCACGGATTTGCATAAACAGAGAACAACAGTAGCTATGGGCGACTACAGGTGACCGCACAAGGTCAAGAGGCGTCTCCAGGGTTTTCATGTACAATCTGCCTCCAAAACAAGAAGGAGAGGTGTAGATGATCATACTTCTAAACCGTTGCTGCTGCGAGCCCCAGGACTGCCGTACACCTCAGATTTCCAGGCTTTGTTTTTCGGTAGCTAACTGCCTATTTAGCTTGTCTTAAAGCACGCCGGTTCCCCTTACCGCCCTGACTCTGCTGGTTATTTCTGGCCAGGCTCCTGCCGTCTTCCCATTGGTTGTGAGGGCGCTACATCACAGCGTGCACCTCTCGTACCGTCTGTTGTAGCGCTTTGCATGCTAGCTTCACAGGCTGTTTGGATTAAGTGTCACGGTCTGGGAAGCCGCCGTGCTGGGGAATGAACAGCTTCTGGTACGTGTAGCAGTCGCAAGGCTCATTCTGTGAGCTGCCATAAAGGCTACCAAGACCAAATCTGGTGCAAAAAAAAACACACAGTCCCATTCTCTATCCTACCATGCTGAAGTGGGATGAACATGACGGAGGCAGGTGTGAGCTCACAGGCGATGCGTGTGTCCAGAGGAAACTGACAGGCACCTATGCAGTTTGGATATCAGAGCACAAACCCACTAACTACCGCCAGAGAGATAATGCAACACCTCTCTGGCAATCAAGGGCCAAATATGAAGAAATGTTGACGTTCTACACGCTAACATTCCCTCGATCCCTGTATTTCTATTTGCTTGAATCCATTCAGGTTTATTTTAGCAGATGCTTTTTTTCCCAAAATGATGAACATTTGAGAAAGCAGAATCAGCCAGTCCCTGGAGCGATTGGGGATTAAGGGTCTTACTCATGACCCCAACGGTTAGCAGTGGTAGTCCCACACGCACGTGAGAAAAAAAAAACACATTGATGCTATTTATTTGCTTGCACGCTAGCTACTGTGACGTCGTTTGACCGCCGTCGTCTTTCGTAGCCGTATCCTTGTTCCCGGTGGAGGATAAGAGAGCTAGCAGGTCATCATCAGCATCCCCTGGTTTCTCTATAGAGTCGTCTTCTTTAAAGGAAAACCGACACACGTTTAGCATTAATCACACCCTGGCCAACAAGGCGACGTTCGCGAGCGCGTCCCCCTTACATATGGAGTCGACGCCAGAGCACCTCTGCTTTGCAGAAGAACTATCAGCCTGCACATATAGTACCGTAGATAAAAACACAGCGTGTGATTTCGAGGGAGGTGACCTAGACCTAGGAGAGACTGCACGATTGAATATTTTTTAGCGGATTCAGTTTCCAGTCAAGCGTCTTCATCTTTCAAGAGTACATCTTACGTTCTGTCTCATTAAATACACTTTTTCATGAATTGAAATGAGCCCATAATTGTAGTGAGTGAGATGTCCTGAATGTAGGGCTAATGTAAGCTTGCGTTTGGGAAATGCTTTAGCAGTAGATGATAGGTATTTTATCTGCCCAAGAGGTGACCATCCGGACATATTTAGCCGCTTTTGCTGTGAGATCTGGATACACACTCTGACTTTTATGCGCTGTCTGTTTTCGCTGGTTTACATTTCATTCGTTGGCACAGTACACTTGCACTTCGTATAACATCCAAAAATAAGCAATCCAGTAAAGATGTGCTGACTAAAAAAGTGTGTCACTGTACACATGTCTTGGGGGAGATGTTACATGTAATTCATTTTCAGTCTTTAATATTGATGTTCCTGATATTGTGTGTCTGTGGGCAACCAGTCAGATGTGACATTTCTGTCATCCATGTCCCTTGAAATAAATGCAAATATTACTGTATCATTGGCTAAAATATATCTAGCTGTTGCTTGAAATACCACGTAGGTAAATTTTTTGGTTTTGTGTGCAGATGGGTGGAGGCTGAGAGTGCATTTGCCATTTGTGTGCCTATGTAGGTTTTTAAAAAATATCGTTCGAAGGATTTGACGGTAGGAAGCAGGGTGGAACCAGCGGTGGATGTCATGTGACACCGGTCATGTGCTTCTTACCTGCATGTTGTGTCGTATCAGTGTTCATTTCCTGGGAGATTCCCCAGCGCAGATGTTTGCTGTGAAAGCTGTTGAAGGTGGTTGCATTTTAAAAGCTGTTAGACCACACGCATATCACTTGGGAGCAACGCAGCTGCCCCCCCTGCCGGAGGTGCGAGGGCATTGGCCACCGTGCTGCCTTTTCCGTCCCCTTCCAAGGGTCTTCGTGAGCACAAGAGCTTCCTGTAGACAAGTGGGAAATACTGTGTCACTATTTCTTGGGTGCGAGGCATAAACTGCGCATTACGCAGCGGCAGAGATCACGGTGCATCTGGCGACGCATTAACTGTCACAACGCGGTTTATGCAGACTCCCCCCAGGGCTTTAACCCTTCATGCGTCTCCACCGGAAAGCCGGCGAGACCGGTCACTGTGGTTGGGGGTGTTTACCGCTCCGCGTGCGCCATCCTTAAGGTTCTTGTGAATGGCTTGTGTTCGTCATGCACGTGCAGATACAGTAGGTGTGTGTGCATATATTGTGTTGTTGAGTATATTCTGTATGTCTCCATGACTTCATTTCTATGCATAAATCATTACTATTTTTGCACTGACTTATAAAACAGCAGGATTTATTTTTTCATAAAGGGTGCTATATTTAAGATGAGGCCTTCTTACACATCTCCTGCATGACCTGTTCAATATTTCCAACTTATTTATCCCTTTTCTTAAACTGTCAAAGTTTAAGTATTGTAATTTTGTAGTTCCTTACCTTCCTTGTGGATTTTGAAATAAAGGGATTAAATGATTCCAGACCTCTTGTGTGCTGGCTGTTATTTCATCGAGCAGAACCCTGTTCTCATACAGGCTGGATATTGTCACACCCCCACAAGCTCCAGTGGAATCGCCCGCAGTCATCTCCTCCAAAATACTGATTGGATTAATCCTGTCACCTCATTGTTTTCACCTGTGCTATAATTCCAGCATGGTGATACACTGATGACTCTCATTTCAAGTTTTGGTCTGAGAATTTCTTATTTTATATTCTTTTGATTCTGAATCCTCTCGATTTCGGACTCTCTTGTGTTTGGCCCTTTGTTCGAGTCGCAATTCTCCCCAATACCATCCTAGTGCCTGACCTGCCCTGCCTGGCTTCTCACCTTTCGACTGGCAACTCGGCTCACAGGATTAAACTCTGATAACCTGTGAGATTCTGACCAATGTGAGGAGGCTGGCGGTGGTTTGCTAAACAGTGACGGCACCTTCGCAGACAGTGTAGGTAAAATGGGACCTTTAAAATAACCCAGTGAGTAGGTGAGCCACAGGCAGGTGCTACGGAGAAGGACGCTGCTCTGTCATTCTTCTTGATGATCTCTTCACAGGAGACCAGTGATGCAATTATGTGCAAAGTTGCGAGGTTAATGCAAAGCTCGAGTACCTGAATCACATCCCCAGCATGAGGACAGAGCAAGAATTCACCAGACACGGACAGGAGGAATCCTTCAGTGCCCTGCAGTAAGAAGGAGGAGCTGCTGAACGCCGTGTTCAGGCTGGCGGGGTGACAGTAACCGTGCAAAGCCTAAGGCTGGCTGCGTTGACCACCCACTGTAGCTGAACACCGCTTTCAAGTCAGCGGGGTAACAGTGACCATGCAGGGTCTGGACCACCCACTGTAGCTGAACGGCATGTTCAGGTGACGCAGCCTGACCGGACCAACGCTGCCAAAACAGTAGATAACCACTGCTGTGATAATTGGATATTAATACCTCTAAATATTTATCTGTATGTCCTGTTTGTATCCTGGTGCTGGGGGCGCTGCTGCGTCTGGGTTCACGCTGTAAATAAACATCACCTGCTTGGATGAGTCGGCGTGACCCCACAGCGTCGCTCTGCCCTCTTGGCCCTGCGTGTGGGCCATCAGCCCCCCCCCTCCCCCCAGCCATGCCACTGTTATGTACCAAGTAAGTCGCATGCCAGGGTGGACCGTCACAAAAACAGCAAGGTCAGCTCCATGAGACAGGAAGCAGAGCAGCACTGTCTGCATGCTAGAAACAGGAAATGCTGGTCTGTTTGGCAAGCACACTTCCTGTGGTAAACAAGACCCACGAATGTGGCCAAGAACTATTCTTTCACTGGAACCAACATTTTATTCACAATTCATTTATACTATACTTTTACAAACTGTGTCAAATGTCAGTGACATCTGATTACTCGTTAAGCATTTCGAGGCAATTACACTGGAAGAGGTAGTGTACAAACATACAAACAAAATTCAATGAAAGGAATACAAAAATGTGGTTTTGAAACAAACTCGAGGCAGCAATGAGGGGCTGATCGTCATCCTCTGAGCCCTGTGTCATGATGTACACCCTATATTTACTCCCGACGGACTGCAAGGCCGCGTTTCACCGAGGAGGAGGAGCAGAGGTACGGAGGCCCGACGCGTGGCAAGTCAGCTTCACTGCATAGGAACAGGCCCTAAAATAGGGGCTGCGTTGTTTCTAATTATGACTGAAGAGTGGCTGGTCTCGTTAATCCATCACCATCAGCACAACGCTCGGACCGACACCAGAATAGCCCTGATGTTAGCGGGTCTGTACGCCGCCTCTGCCGGCTTTTGTACGTATTAGGAAAGGCCGGCATGATGTGGGCCGGGAGGAGGTCGGATCACGGACGCCTCTTTAGAGAGGTCCAGGGGGAAGCAAACGGGGTATAAATAACCCAGGGAGGACCATCTATTAGCAAGATGCTAACGTCCATCAGCACCGAATACGCACACGTGATACACACGCACCCCTGACACGTGATACAGGCTTGGGCACGTGAACCCGCAGCTTTGGGAAAACCGTCCGCCGCACAGAGCTGCTGTGGTCATCAGTCAGGCCCTTAAACCACTAGTTCGCTGCAGACGGCAAAGACTGAACGGCACACAGCTTAACTCATACAGTCCAAATGACTGCTGCCATAAACCACTGGAAACACAATGAAGTCCGTATGGCGTCTTTTGAGCTGAAGTTTATGCTGAGAAATTGCCGCTGGTTTAGGTCATTACCTGCAGGAAACAGAGGTTAAAAAATATAAACATTTAATTTGAATATTTCTGTCAGTGCCTTCCCGCCATTCGCAAGGTCAATTTTTTGGATGTTAAATAGAAAGCTGTGCTTTGCTAGGCATTGAGTCATTGCTGTGGCAACTGTCTCTGAGTCTCTGTAACCAGAGTCGGCTGTCTGTCGAGGAACAGCAGTTAATCCCGCAAAATCCCGGGAGCCGTGAGCAGTACATGAGTCAAGGTAAATGGGAGATTACAGTGCGAATACAACAATGACAATTTAGTAATATAAACGTTTATTTTCATTAGTCATGTTGCTGCCCTGAGCAGACACCATAGTAAACACTGCTGGAGGCCAATCAGCATCCCTCGATCAGTCGGCATTAAGGCCTTTTCTCAAGGCCCAGCAATGCCATGATTACTCTGCCAGTCACAGGATTTGAATCCACACCCTCGCCGTAAGTAACTAAACTAAATACCAGACTTTTGGCATTTCTAGTTTTTTCACTGAATTCACAGATCTTTGTGGGGACATGAAAAATGGTCCCCACAATGTCAAAATCATTTTATGTATCCCTACAATGTAATACAAACCTAATCCACTCACACACACACACACACGCATAGTGCGTGATGTACTCAATAAGCACTGTTTTGGCTCTAAATGTGACCCTTTTTTTGTACATACACCTGGGCCTATGCTGCTGTACAGATTGACTGGGTTTCTATGCATCACTGTCCAACCTGCTGGGCCCAAGAATACAAGAGCATACCATGTGTATCATGGACTGTCCGCTTACCTGCTGGTAAATGTCTGGTCTGGTTCAAGTCACACGTGTCATGACTGTGGACTGCAGCAGTGGCAGGGGGCTGGATCTGGGTGATTCCACGTTCCCATGGCGAACGATAATCAGCCCTGTTGCCAGCAGTAATGACACCCAGCTGGACCTAACTGGAGCGATGACCTCATCGCAGACAAATAGGGCCACCTAGGCAGATAAGGCTGAGGCCCGTGAAGGCCTGAGAGGTAAGCTTTCTTCTGAAAGATTGTATTTTTCCTGGGCTATTGGCTGGCTCTCTTCCTGTAGTTTACTGTACGGCTCTCAGGTCTGCCATTTAAAGGAGCCGTGACTGGGTTTTATGGCTCCGACTGGCTCTCACCCACTCGCCCCAGAACACGCCGCGGCATTTAGCGAAACATCTGTCCGCGTGTCTCTGCTCTCTCCGCTCCATTACCTTGCAAGTGGAATGGAGTGGAGTATGGATTTTCTTTTGAAATCACAGTGCCTGACGTCAGACTGAAATCATTTCCCTTGGCCGGGGTAGATACACGGTGCATAGCTGTGTTTCTGGATTAATCCTTTCTCTGTGCATTTAAATGAAAGTCAGTCAGGACGGAGACGTCTCATTGGTGTGAAGTCCTTTTGATCCGTATCTCTGTATCACTGGCAGGTGTTCTTCCTGCTTCAGCGGGCAATCATCAGCATATTTGCATATTTGCTAGTCCTACACGGCTGCTGTTTGGATGGGCATTGATTGTGATATAGGTTTAGCTCAACTAGCTGTGTTTTCCCAGCAGCATGGGACAACACCAGCATCAGGTCCACATGTCATGCCCCAGAAGTGCTGTGGGAGTGATTTTCAACACTCAAACCACACATCTGCATGGGGCCCCAGGGGTCTGGGGTCTCCCCCATTGGCCGCAAGGAGTCACTATGCTAAATATTAAATAAACATGCTCCATATTTGGGAGATGCTGAAGCAGCATGTTCTGCTAACCAGCTACCTACAATTATCTGACACACTAGCTATTTATTTCATCATTGGACTGAGAGGAAGTAATTTTTTGAGCGGGGCCATGAAACAAACTCCCTCTGTACAGCTGTCACCGTGTTTGACGGAACAGTCTTACTCATCACACACTGCTCAAACCATAGACCGGCGGCCACTGAATGTTACAATCCACTGTGGACACATCTAAGGATGTGTAGATGAGAATCTCTCACTGCAAGTTTAGGACAGAAGTGTTTGGCGGCTGCCCACCATTCATCCCATTCCTCCGGTGTCATAAGGAAGCCACAGTGACATCTCAGGGTGCTGCTGACTGCTGAAGCAGTCTTTCAGTAAAGGGGCTTTTCACCTGCCATGGGGGGGGGGGGGGGGCAATAGGGCCCACATTTTCTTGATATTCACTGGTCTGATGGGGGAAATTTGCACTGATGGGTCATACTTAACAACTACCCACATAGAGGAATGCGTGTGCAGAATACCACAGTCAATGTTTCCTACACTTATCGCTAAATGAGCATAAGGTCACCAAGTCATACATTAATGGGCTGAAAAAAACATTTGCATGAATCATCTAAATACAGAGGAGCTAAATGAAATTTTTATTTAAGCTGGCACCTTTAGGTTTCATTTTTTCCTGACTTGGAATTACAGTTTACAAAATTTTGCCTTTTCAGTGCTCAGACAATAAGACATATTTAGTGAGGCATTTAAATCTATAGTTGCTTCACTTGATGCATGCTCTGAAAACATTTTCTTTTCCATTTATATCTCTTCATTATCACATAAAAATTGGATAGATAAAGGCCACGAGACTGATGCGCATATACTGTCCTCTGATGTTTGTTTTCTGCAGTTGGTTGTTATTGAAAGTTTTGCACTTTATCACTATGGAAGTTAGTACTTACTGCAAAGCCCATCCATTTGATTTAAAATTTAGAAGGTTGCGATTAAATGTTTCTACTGGTGTATTAGTCTTCAGAGAGGAAATGCGATTGATAAAACATTTATTCCGCATATCCGGTGGAGCACATTTCCAGGAATCATATGTTGCCTGAAGCAGGGGAATAAATCTTGTTGCACTGCAATGCTTGAAAACTGGGCCCCAAATGGCAAAAAAATAAAAATGTTAGTTTAATGAAAATTAGCAGCACACAGCTTAACTCATGAAGTCCAAATAACTGTTGCCATAACCCACTGGAAATACTGCATCTGGGGAAGCAGTAAACTTTCTGAAATTCCTCAATGGGCTCTTTGATTGTGGAAGGGAGGCCGGGTGATCAGAACGACAGAGGAAATATTGGAAAATTGTAAATAGCACATAAATAGTTTTTCCAGTCAATAGCAACAGTCCAACCAGAAAAATGCATGTATTGAGGCTGATGAATAATTTTAGCAAAACCTTACAACATTGTCACTCTTCAAAATTACCAACCTTTTAAATTACACGTTTTGTGAATTTGCTTATTCATCTCGCCTGATGGAATCCCGTAATATGTATCAATAGCTCAGGCCTATATCACTGCATTCAGGTGCTAGAGTCCATGACAGTAATTTGTGTGTTTGATGTTTTGTAAATTAAAAAGACTTCTGAGCCGCTCACGGTGCTGGCACCGTATCAGACGAGAGCCAAAATCCAATTTGCAGACAGCATTCTTTATTGCGACGTGATAAATCTGCGATTCGCATTCAGCGGAAGATGCATTAAAAATTAAGCCCAGATGTTCCTATACAAAACCAGTTTGTATTGGTGCAAAACTATTACATTATGCCTGCTAAAGTCTTAGCTTAGCTATTTCCAAACCTCTCCTAAAGTCACCCCAGTATTTGCAGCAACTGTGCAACACACCCATGTATTACTTGACTGGACCTTTTGCATACCACGTTGAGATAATCAATACCTCCTTGAGTTATTTAACTAATTAGGTTAATTAATTGAGTTAATGCAGAAATTTAATTTGAACAAAATTTAAGGTTCAAATTTTATATGTATATTTAAATGAAGTTTACTTTAGAGTTGCTGCTCCTTTGATTTTCATGACAGTTACAGTACGATGCTCATTTCCTTGTTTTTAGTCACTGTCGCGTCAACATCAAGATATTAGCTGGTGTTAGCGACACCATCGTTATCAGTAAGGTCCATTCCCAGTTGCACACTGGATAGAGTTTTATAGCAGGAAAAGTGTGAAGCCCACACCCTGTCAACGACTTGGGCATGCTCTCCCCTGACGCTCATGTCTGTGTGTGTGTGTGTGTGTAAGTGCGTGTGTGTGTGTGGGTTTTCTTAAATAACCCCCATGCAGGGGGAATTCCCCGTTGCACACAGACAGCCCCAGCCTTCACCATGACGTTCTCCTTTCCGCATGCATGACCTATATTTAAAAATGGCGCCTGAAACCATTTTGAGTGTCACTAGTTTAGCTCTAGCGTGAGGTTAAGGAATTAACACTTCCAAAATAAACATCTGTTCATAAGGTCGTTTCTCTCTGTTTTCAGGAGTCTGTTTCTTCAGAGTGTCAAAAATTTGGTGTTTCATATTGTATTTTCTCACTGTCCATTAAAATGTTACTTACAGTTACACTTTTAATTCCTACGAATTACAAACCGCTCATGTGACAGCGGGGGCCGTGTAGGGTTGGTTTAATCTAATAAGCTCAGCAATCTCCTCCATTTTGGTGGTTAATTTCAGACAGTGCAGTGGCATGTATAAAGTAACCAAGTGGGTCTATCGTTAACACCGTTCCCTAGGACACTTCCACAAACAACAGCTGCGGAGCGTGTCGAACAGCCCTAGAGCTCTAATATCACGCATGAAAAATGCTGTAATGTTAAAAATACATCATCCTTTTTGTCAATCAAAGACAGCGGACACCAAGATGGCCGTCCCCAAACACTGGTCACTAGGCAATACGTCTAAACACGGCCCAGCCGCCTCTCCCACCATTCCCTGGCCAGGCTGCAGCTGTTCAAACCCTTTTCCAGAGAAACGCTTGTCGCACATTTGAGTGTCAGTCACAGATTTGCCAGACTTTAATGGTCTATGCACACTTTAATTCATGTAAAATAAGCACTGAAATTATACAATGAAAGCAATTAATCTTTAAAATTAAGTTTGAAGTGATATAGCATGAAATGTCAGTGAAAAATGGACACCTGATTTTATGAGCTAACTGATCGATGTCCCGGAACTATCTGTATTTTTGATCTTTGCAGCGGGTAAATGACTATCCCAAACCCCTGTGAAAAAACATAGTAAAAGGTGTATGTTTGACTACAGTAATTATCACAGCCGTAAGCAAGTATGTTGGTAAAACCGTTTCACACAGACCATCATCAAATAACTGCTACAGACATCCATCCGTGCCATCTCTGCTTGGCCCATACTGGGTTGTGGAGCTCATCATGGAAACTATAGGTGTAAGGCACGACACAACCCAGGACGGGGTGCAAACCCATCACAGGGCACACTCACCTGCACAGCTATGGGGAAACAGCATGTTTTTGTGGCGTGGGGGGGGGAACCCCTATAATTTCACAGGAATGACGTGCAAACTCCACTCACATGGAGCTGTGGCAGTGCCACAAACCCTGACCCCAATATACAAAGCAAGGGTGCTGATCACTGCGTCACCACGCCATCCCGGCTGCATACAGCCACTATCAAAAGACTATTTGTTAATATACGTTTATGTTTGGACAACAATAGCTTAGTATTTTAGAGGTCTGTCCATTTCAGATGATCTGGGGGGGATGAATGAAATCAACATTGAACCCAACGGTCACATTACAGCTGTGGACAAGTGAAGCTTAGAATTTCAGACGATGGTATTTATTCTAATACAGACCTGTGCTATAGTGAACTGAACCAGAACATTAAAAGTGTTGTGGCAATGACGTTTAGCATAAACAGGCTATTTTAAACTCATTTTCTAGTTCTTTTCATTACTTCATATTACAAATAATTGTGTGATTTTCTGCCTGATTGATTAGTTTAGCTTCTGCATGTGTTTTTGGAGAAATACAGTGCTCATAGAAAGTCTTGGGATGCTTGCTTATTTCAGTAAAATATTGCATATTTATTGGTTGACAAGGAATTTAATTTTTCACTTGTATACAAAAATATATATCACATTAGAAACAATTAGTTTTAAGTAAAACATTCAAGCAATAATAAATTGGATCCTAAATGATAGCTCTGAGTTCATTGACTAACAGTCTCACTGGATGCTTTTTAATTAGTAAAACCTTTGCAATAACATAAAATGCCAAACATTTGTGTTCCGTATCCATTGGAAGCCAATGACCACAGCTGCAATTAATAGCAAATGGGAAGAACAGAACTGAATGAGTAAGTCAAAAAAAAAATCTGACACTTAAAATGTCTATGCAGAAGATATGTGCAGATATGCTAATCATTGCTTGTCAATGGACTTTTGTTATGAGACCAGTAAATTTGCAACATTGTTACAGAATTAAGGAAGTGAGTACTGTAGTTTAACATTGTTACAGAATTAAGGAAGTGAGTACTGTAGTTTAACATCGTTACAGAATTAAGAAAGTGAGTACTGTAGTTTAACATTGTTACAGAATTAAGGAAGTGAATACTGTAGTTTAACATTGTTACAGAATTAAGGAAGTGTGTCACACCTAGGTATCTGTATGGCGCTTGATAGATGAGAGTAAATCTAAGTTTAAATCCAATAAATGAGAGTGAATTCCTTTAAAATTGATTAACCAGTGAACTCTTCCTTGTCTTATTTCAACAGCAGCTTTTCCACATTTTATTCAGAAAGTTTTTTCCACCTGAAATCTTTTCCTTAAGGGTCAGACTCCTATTAGTGACACAGGCAGCATAAAAGATGTGCACATCTTTTCCTGGGCTTTGTCATCATAACACTGCAAAATTCAGAGCTGTTTGTCTTTGATGGCACTTATGGGAACTAATGAAACAAGATCTCCGACCCACCTGCCATGTGGTCTGTCTGATGGAGCATCTGATTGATTTATCCGGGAAAATAATGTATCGAATGAGTGATTCACAGCATCCCTTTCCAGCCTTAGCAAGCTCAAGGGATTCTGGGTAAAGTGACTTTTCCGGGTTGCCTTGATGGTGAATGCTATCAGCTGCTGCCCATAATGAACACCCCCCCACCCCCAACAGCACGTGCTCTGTTTATCATTATTATAACCTCATATGAATTGTTGCTGTATGTCTGCTGTAAACCAGCTCCTCTGCTGTCTGGAATATTCCCTCAGCTTTGTGTGTGTGTGTGTTCCCCACAACGTAATAAAAACCTGTTATTTTTACATTGTGAGGATAGTTTTTCAGGTCCCCACAAAGATCTGTGAACGCGATCAAGAAACTAAACAAGGCAAAAGTCTTGTATTTTTTATTTAGTTTGGTTACTAATGGTTATGGTTAGGGCTGGGTAGGGGTTCAGGGTGTCATGTTGGGATTAGAGTTTTAGAAATGAATGGAGAGTCCCCACAAAAATCTAATGTGCGTATGTGTGTATGTGAGACGTTGTTTCAAAGATACGCAGTTTGGTTGATTGGTGTTTCTGAGTTGCCCATATTCTGTGTGTGCCCTGTGATAGGATGGTTTCTCATCCTAGGATAGGGTCCAGGCTCTGACCTGGATAAGCAGCTAGATGATGGTTGGCATTAATTATATCAGGTCCCAATTTTTATGTGCCAGCTATGCACTGACTGCTAATCCATTGTACTCTGTATGTGTGGGTTTGAATCCCATCATTGTTGGGAACCAGCTCTTTGTGGGTCAGGACTCTGTGCCTACTAGCTGAAGGACCCTGGTTCAAATCCTGTGGATTAGTTTCACTGCTGGGTCCCTGCACAAGGTCCTTAATCCCCAACTGCTGCAGGGGCTGACTGACCCTGCTTTCTCAAGCATGATGAAAGTGTCTGCTAAAACATTTAAACTGCTAATTTCAAAATATGTGTTTAGCCTAAAGAAGAAATCATGATAAAATAATTTGAAAGTAAAATTATGAGGAAGCAAAATTCCCTCAGATTTCAGCTTTTAAAATTGCAAAATGTTTTAAGTTGTGGTCCGTTCACTGTTAACCTGCGAATTCTTTAGTGACTCAGGGAGACCGGATATGACTGACTGTGGAAACACTGACAGGTCTGGTCAGTTATCTTGGTCCCCACATGAATAACTGGAACATTTTCATTAAATATGGTCCGACGTGGCATTAACGCTGATCAGAGATTGTATAATACGTCATGTCCACCACAGGAGTGAGCTGGCCTTGGGAGGGCTTTGTAGCGCTGTGCCAAGAGCCTGGAGGTGGTCTTGGACTCATTTGTGGTTGTCAGACCTCCAGAAGCCATGACTGCCACCTTCTGGAGTGAAAGTGTCCTGCAGGCTAGATTAGTTTATGGGAAAAGGGATCCTAACGCACTATTCACCAGATGAACAAGATTTATGTGTGAAATAAATGGCAGGTTTCAGAGGAGAGACAGAAAACAGTGTTGGGTTGATTATTTTTTGTCACATCCAGTTTTACTCATAAAACATACAGTGAAATGCTTGTTCTGGCTCTGCTGAACTTGTTGTGTTATATAAAATAGAGAATATATAGTATTATATAGTAGTATATAAAATATATTTTATATACTAGATATATCTAAAAATACACAGAATATAAAAAATATACTAAGCATAAAAATATATAATACCTTATTGCAGCATTTCCCAATCCGGTCTTTGGGGACCCACAATCAGTTCACATTTTTGCTCCCTCCCAGACAGTCCACATTTTTGCTCCGTTCCAGGTCCCTGCCAGACAGTCCATGTTTTTGTCCTACCGGGAGCTCCCGGGGTCTGCAGAGCCCCAACGACCAGATTGGGAAATGCTTATCGCATAGTGCATATGACATGCATATACAGTAATCCCTCACTTATCGCGGGAGATAGGTTCCAAGGCCGACCGCGATAACTGAATTTCCGCGAAGT
>JABFEB020000039.1:16111472-16132656 GCA_019775895.2 Stomatorhinus ivindoensis
GGCTGTTTGTGTTCTTCTCAGATGTTTAAGGCCTCTTTGGAGCTTCTGAGAAAGGAAACATCAGGGAGATCAATACATCCTCTACGCAGATTTCCAGCAGAGTGTGACGCTGGTGGGGGGGAAGCGGACCGCACGGAGGATACGCTCCTCATTATGGCTTTGACATGAACTTGGCCCCCCGCCCCAGGGAATGTGATGGATGCATTATTTGACCTTCCTGTCTTTGTCCGGCCTGCCTGACGATTGGGACCGAGGCTCTGCAGGCCGCAGATGAGCCCCGCTCCGCCGTTAAAATGAACGGGACTGAAATAACGCCCCCCCCCCCCCCCCCCACTTTCTGAGCCGTTTCCCATCAGGCTGAGCGACCAGCCTGCCTACTGGGCACACGTGAGTCAGCTTCTCATCGGCATGTGTGGTGACGCGTGGGGTCCGGCTGGGAAGAGAGTTAAGCGCTTAAGCAGCTGCTCAGGGGGAGATTGGTGACATCTTATTTGTTCCATTATTCCACACAGGGCACGTGTGTGCTGGGAGATGGGGGGGGGCATCCAAGAATACACACTCCGACAATAATGTAGGGGAAGGCAGGCCTGCGAAGGCCTCCCTTCACACCCTTGCTTACGCGCTTCGCTATTTTGAAAATAAACATCCGCCGCTGCGAAGATGCCGCTGTAGATGGACACAGACACGCAAAGCTTCTCCCTTTGTTTGCGAAAGTCGCAAAACACGTGTTTCCATTCCGAAACTTTCCCCCCCGAACACCATGTCACGTTGGCAGGGAGCCGCCAGGAGGCCCCTGTGTGCTTCACTTAACCTCAATGCTTCAAAACGTAAATGTTAGATCACATGGTCAATATGTTCTGCAATGGAGCTTCACCTCAGCTGCGCCTGGCTGCCTGTATCTGCCCGCTACGGAAAGTGCTGCCCCCTGTCTTACAGGTGGGGAATTCGTCAGATTGCAGGGCCTGTCACGCAAGAAAGGAAATTAAAGATAGGAGAATTCATGAAAAAGCTAGGGAATCCCAACATCTTCAGCATAATTACAAAAATGCTATTTAAACTGCTACATATAAAAACAGGAGTTAGCAGGAAAATACTGTATAATTCTAAGCTACACAATTTATTTAGATCTATCTGATAGATCTGGGATGATTACTATAGCTAAAGAGATGCAAGTTAGCTATGCTGTTGTCTAAAGAAAAAATAAGTTATCAAACCGTATTGCAACAATGATATCAATATGCTGTTGTCAACGATGTCAAAAAAGTGAATAAATTTTCCTTTGATTTATCTGGATGCACAGTCGACCCTTCTGTGTGGCAGTGCTCCACATTATGGTTTCAATATATCAAGTGACTGGCGTTAGAAAATAAATGGGAATTTTTCTGAGGGTTCTACAGAAGCCGCAGATGACATGTGAAAGCTAGCAGACAGCCGTAACTATTAAATGCATATATATATATATATACACACATATATACACACATACACACACACACATATATACATATATATATATATATATATATATATATATACACACACACACACACACATATACACACATACACACATACATACATACGTGTTCAGTGCTGGTTTATAGGACGCCAAGTGTGTTTACTGCAGCTCGTGTGATATCTCACAGTGATCTTTGTATCACACATTTCTCATACCTTTTCTCTTCACTTCCACTTTGCTTGCCAAAAGGGACAAAGGGGACCACAAATTTTATTTGGTTTTTCCAGACGGGGGGGGGGGGGAAGAGTTCTGTGCCCTTAAAGGGTCAACTGTAGTTTCACTTATATGGGATGATGGGATGAGCGAATACCTGCCTGCTTTTGTTCCTTTGGTTCAACTGAGAATCAAAGTATTAGTATTGAGTATGAGTAACTGAGTATTAGCTCATGATACTTCATATTTAACAGTTACAAAGGGCATGAATTATTGTTTGATTTGTAGTGAGCTGAATACTTTGCTGTGCTGATTTCTTATATTCCACACTAAATCTAAAAAGTGGCAGGAAATATTTTGAAATAAACACACAAGACTGAATCTAGGGTTTGGGACATTTCTTAGAAATCAGATCATGGTACATCAATGGTCTCCTGCTGTTGTTATGGGCCTCAGCAAGGGGGCGCTATGGTACGACTGCCGTAGGGCTAAGGTGACCTCCGCAGAATGATATGCAGATAGATAAGTTCCCTCATAATGAGTGCATTATGAGCGCAGTGCAACAGCACAAACTCTGAGAATGGGAAGCCAGACCAAAGCGTGATGCACAGGTATTTTCCTCCGAAAGTGTTTTATGTGGTGACTTGCAGAGAAGCACATCTCCCTTGAATGAATGCCTATCGTACTCTCTGCTCCCACTCTGGCTTTACAACTGTGAATGACACGCGCAAGCAAGGTATTTTTTCCACAAGACCCAGATCGCTCCACAGGAGAATGTGCTCTCTTCCTGCTAGAGAGCCCGCTGGCTTTCTCCCATTCGGACCAGGGGCCTGGTGCTTCACGGAAAGCCTCCTCTCAGCCAGCCGCTTCAGCCGTCCCGCTGACGTCTCCCTGCCCTTCCGTGTGGCCGCCATGTCATCTAGACGCCATAAATCACTCAGCTCGAGGTCCCGGTTTATCCATAAAGAACGATGGAGGTGAGCACCCCCGAAAAAGACATGGGGAAACCGCAGGCACTCAGAGTGACCCCCACAAACCGCCCGCCCACCTGCGGGGGGGGGGGGGGGGGGTCCACAGCCAGGCTGCATGCGAAGGTTCTCGGGGACCCCTCCCCCTCCCCCACAGCAGCTGTGCAAATCCACCGCAAACCCAAAGCCGTGTTCACAAATTGCTATGGAACCGGCAGCCCTGGAGGGGCCGTAAAACAAGATAATTATGCATTTCGTTCCATTTAATTAAACTAGCGGACATGTTCTGCTGCACCGCATTGAAGTTGCTGAACATTCCGGTTTCCTCACCCCCTACTGGTAAGGGGGGGGGGGGGGGGGGTATTATATACTGAGTGTTTATAATGAGCCTCATACACATAAGAAGAAAAAAATTACAAGAGTGCATTATTGACAGAAACACATCAAATTTGCAGGAATATTTCAAATAAAGTAGCAGCAGTACTACTTATAAATTAACGTTAAAAGTGACACTTAATTCCATGATGTAGATATTGTACAAGGGAGACACAGTGGCTCCAAACTCCAGGTTTCGAATCCCAACCCAATGCAGTTTATTAACCCCTCAAAGGCTGGTAAGCAGAACTGTTTGAGGTTTATTCTATGCTTTGCAAGGACCCCTGTTGTAATTTACAAATACCCAAATTGAGGACTGTGTATATGAGCTTCTGTAGCACGTTTCCACCATATATTTTTATTATGGCATCCCCACATTGACTAAACATGCACACTCTTGTAAGACATTTATATGATGTCAGAAAGCACGATCCAACAAGCAACCCAGAGGTAAACAGTAAGATTGAATCATTACCTGTCACCTGTTGGGGGCGTCTCTGCTCAGCCTGAGTATCTGACCTTCCGTCGAAAATCATCGATCCATGACCCGGACAGTGTCCAAAAATGAAATATATAAAAAATAAATTAGATGGCTTCAAAACGCTATGCATCTAACGCCGAAAAGGAAATAGGAAGGTGGAGAAAAACCTTTTTACATTTTTAAAAGGCTTTACCATTATTAACTAGCACTAACAACTAGCTAAGGGCCATCAGTAGCAATATATACCAACTTCTGCAGCATTACTAGCCTACATTAACAAAGAAACTCAATGAACAGTTTTGTAATAAAAATGCACAGGTACTATACATGTTTCAGTTGTCATTTTTGGAAGGATTTCACTGGGGGCAAGTGAAAACGAGGGCGGGGGGGATAATTTGCCTAACCTGCCTAGGGCTTCGCCATCCCACCAGCCGGCACTGGCCACGTTCGTCCTCTGACACTCAGAGACCGGAATACAGCAGCATAAGCAAAGGTGATGAAAAAATGTCTACAGCGCGAATCAATAAACCTCGAGCAGTTACAGGCTGTCACACACAGCGCGTTTCCAACAGGCCAGTGCGAGTCCCGGAGTGCGAGTCGGGAACAAATGAAGACAAACACATCGCCCCATCATTCTTAGCCGTGGGTTTTTTAATGAGGAGGCAGGACTAAAAAAAACACGTGGAGACCTAGCAGGAAATGTAGTATCGCTTTCATGTTCCTCCATTTGTCTGCCACCTGTTGGACATGATCATTATCCCGGGAAGAGGGGGACAAGCTAAGCCCTGTCTCATTTATATCAACAAACGCTGACAAAACTGTCTAATTAGCCCCCCTGTCTTCGTTTCTGCTTTCAGATCCCAGCCTTGGCTGGTGGCCAGACGCCCGCAAGCTGGTATGTGTATGTGACAACTATGTCCCCGGGATCACTGCCGTGCCTCGCCGGCCTTTTATGACAGCTGCCCGGATTAATATGGACGGGGTCGGGATGAGCATGACAGGCAAATGACCGTGGAGGAGAGTGAGAGAGCTGCGCGCCAGAGTTCCTTCTGTCTTTATATGGCTGTTTTATAGCCTGTAAGTAAGATGTATGAAGTACAAATACACACGCAGGAAACAATGCGCTTGGACGTCTAAATCTACGGAAAACACAATGAAAAATATACCGCGCGATCGGTACTAAATGATACATAGGCCTATGATTTGAGGGGATTAATATTACGAACCATTTTATAAACCTATAGGATAAACAAGTTTATTTCTCGAATTATCATTGCAGATCATTTAAAAAATCTGTTTCTAAAATGTGCAGAATTGCTGTTGGTCTTAAAATATCAGCCAAGTTTACTACTGCCCTTATTACAGTGCAACCAGATAACCAACTAGTATAACAAGCGGCTAGGGCATTCAAATAAACTCCACTTATATTATTTGATTCGTCTTGCATTTTGCGGGGAAACAACGTGGAAAGGTTTTAGTAGCCTAGATTTAACAGATTTCAGCGTTTCGGAGAAATGTTGATTCGGGATAGACTGACATTTTTGTATGCAACTATTTATTCGGAAATTAACTGGGATAAAATAGAAAGAAGTCACAGTAAAGGCGGACACACACATACAGCTCACATTTTATACTTGCTCTTTGTGACCCTGCTCTCATTAACGGTTTCATTTGATTCTCTCTTTGGGATTTACCCCCCCGCCAAAGCTTCACCCACCGGATGGTGCTAGCTGAGGACACCCTCCCTAAGGGACAGTGTTCAGGGCTTAATTAGGATGTTGGGGGAAAGATCCAAAGTGCTTCGGGATGGCAGGGGGAGATCCGTTGAAGATCTCTGGGGGATCGTCTTACCCGCTTCAAGGTAAATTGCCGAAAGCAGCGTGACGTTTGAAAAGCGGGGGCTTCTCCATGTGGGGGCATTTAAAGCTGCACCATCCAGCCACGTTCTTTTTCCATGAACATCTAACGAAAGACTAAATTAAAACACACGCGGGATAAATACCGACCGAGAGCGGGAAAAGACAGTAAACAAGCAAACAGAAAACCTAGCAAATAAGCACGATCCAAAACTTTAAATAAATGCCACAGGTGGGGCTTTAAACATATGCGGCCAGATCGGTGCTGGCCCCAAACCCCTCTTCGTGCTCTCCATAATCGGCGTACTGTCATTAATATAATTTAACGGCATGGCGCAGCCCTGCCTCCAGCCCACTAGCCCTCCTCCGGAAAGGTCATCATCTCCACCACGGGGCCCTTAAAAGCAGCAGCTGGGCCGGCTTGAGTTTCTGAATCACCTGCACCGAGGAGAACTACAGGAACCGCAGTGTCACCGTCAAGCCGGCAATTACTCAACACGTCTATCAGTAACGCCTGCGATGTTAATTACCGCGGTCGCAGGCGCCCATTCATCAGCCGGCCTCTTTAATGGCCTAATGATCATCTGAGCATCGCTTAAATATTTTCACACTAATCTCTGCCTCACTAGCTTGATCCCATCGCAGTTGGACAGACTTGTTTTATATTTAGTATGGATACGTAGTACGAATCAATGTATAGGCCTACAAAGAATACAGATAAGCTATCAGTACGTACTCAGTTACACATCTAATATATTAATTAGACATGATCGCGATATTTAATTAGCCTGCTTGTGGCGCAGTAAAATATCAGCTTGGGTTTTCAGAGCAGGGTTTTTTCTGCGCATGAACATATGTTTTTAATACCAAATTAAAGGCAAAATAATATGTATGGAGACCGGTGGCTGATCTCTGCCCACGTCATACATACCGGGTTATAAGCAAGACACGGCCGTGCATTAACCCTCCGGTTCAGCATTTTCAGGGTAACAGAAACCAGAAAACCTTAATCGGAGCATCTAGACCCTACCGATTCCCAGAGAGCTGATTTGGGGTGATGTTTCCAGGAAAAAAACGAAACAAAACAATTGCCTGTTTTTTCTCTCTCTCTCTTTTCTAAACACACTAAAGACGTCTTATCATAAGTTTAACCAGATCTGACGCTTCCGGATATTAACTTGTCATTAACAACATAATAGATAATAGGCTACAAGTCATTCCCGTGTATTGAATGATCAATTATTGAAATGTGCATTAATAGAAGACTATAAATCATAGGCTAGAACAAGACCATCTACTAGCACTAACAATATAATAAAAGCTGGCTGTAAATTTCATATAGCCTAATTGTGTTGATAAGTACGTACCTTTTGCCTATTCTGTTCTTAATGTAAATCAAATTAGGCGTAACAGTAACATGGTAATAATCTATAAACTACATGCATTTGCAATACTGACCATTGCATTTACCAAACGATAAATGCTTTAACAGAATCAATGAACTCTCCTTAATTACCTTAATGCAATCTGGGCCGAAAATCTGCAGGGGGGTCAACTGGCGGCCTCTTTTGGCGCGGGCCAGGGAAGGCTGGCCTCCGCGTGACATTCTTTCCACTTTTATCACATAAAGTATTTTTTAATGGTTTGAAAAGGCTTTGCCAGCCTGTTCGAAACATCAATGTCAGCCCATCCATCTCCGAGGTAAAGGAGAGATACACAGCTTTTGAAAAAGTTATAAGAAAAAGCGGGAGGGCGGACTTTCCACTTTAAATAGGAAGACAGGCTCTTCTGGGAGACACTAAATTGAAACTAAGGCTGTATCCGACGCACCACAGGATATGCCTGCAAATTCGGGAATATCAAAATGGCGAAAAAGTCTGTCTGTGCCCATTCATATGAAGTGAATGACTTGTAATGTTCCCCAGGTCCCTTGGGTACAGCTCTGAGGTGGAGGAAGGAGGGCAGGAAGGGTGGAATGGTTTTGACATAACTTTATTTTAGTGCTACGGCGTCTCTGCCCGCTCCCGTGGTTTAATGTTGTATTCCACAGGGCTCGCGATGGAAACAGCCAAGTGGGTCCCCCCCACCCCAGCCCCGTTCGACTTTAAAAGGAAAACATATCCGAAGACAGGTGAAAAACAGCAAGGAAAATACACGAGACCTTTTCAAAGCTACTCCCTCGGGACAGAAGTCTTGTTCCCCTCTTATGAACGTAACCGCATGGGTTGAAGATTTAAATTTAGTAAGAAGGGAAGTTATAACAATAAAACATAATAATAAAACACGATCGCGATATTTAATTAGCCTGATTGTGGCGCAGTAAAATATCAGCTCGTGCTTTCAAAGGACGGTTTTTTTCTGCGCATGAACACATGTTTTTAATACCAAATTAAAGGTAAAAATTCTTAAGGTGTTTTTCGGTGCCCGTGGTTTTAAGTTTTAAGGCACGCCAGAGACGTTAAACACGGGCACGGATTAGGAAATCTTCACTTAGCGCTACATAATGAAGGGCGCCGCTTTCTGCTCCTGTACGGTTTCACTTTTTCCTTTTTATTGGACGACCGAGAATGGGGGCCACAAAGTAAACAATGAGAGCGTACGCAGCGGTTTCCACTGCTCTCCAAATGAATCGAGGGACTTTCCAGATGTTTTAGATATTTGAAAGAAAGGGGGGCTTTCCGTATTGAAGTATTATGTTAATCTAGTTTATTTTATACAGTCACTTCTCAGCTGACGTAGGCTTACTATTAAGCCTGCTGTTTAGCCTGTCCGTAAGTGGTAAGTTTCACTGTCAGAAAAAAAGTAAAGCCCTGAAAAGTTTTGTCTCCCAAAAGCAAAAACAACAATAACGTACCCTTAATTGTACAAAATGTTCCTCAAAACCCATCACTGTACCTTAAAAGGTACATTTACCTACAGCTAGGGTATTACTGGAAGACCCTTGAGGGTACAGCATCAGTGAAAGGAATTATACCCTCAAAGGTACAAATTGATACTTTTTTTCTGACAATGTACTCCATGAGAAATTTCATAAATAACTTCCCAGTTTTTACAATAAAAACTGAAAATTAAATCAAAAGAGTTAAAAAAGATCCAGATAGAATAAATAATGAAAGTTAATTGGCTCTGACCGTTGGGCTGATCTAGATGATCACAGGTAGGTCTGTTCCAAAATTGTTGAAATATCGCTACATGTCGTCTTAATGTAGCTGGCAGGTCTGGGACCGCGAGCTTCTCATTCATGTATGGATTTTACTTCCATTTAGCGATTTTACCACAGTGACGCATAGCTTGTACACAGTAGGCCTATAATGTAAAACCCATTCTGGTTATAAATATGTGCAATATGCATACCGCTCCTATGCAAAGGCAAAGAAAACAATTGATTTGTTTAAAAGGTTCAGATTATGCATACATTGCATAATTTAGAAAGATATTTCCTTTCTCATACATACAGGTAAAACTGCGTTCATACTTTAAGTGAATTGAAAGGTTCCATGAGAAGTCCTGGTGAGGAAGATGATGATCTGAGGAAGAAAATAGGCAGTGTACTCCTAGGTCTTAGAGATTAAGCTCCGCCCAATCACCCTAGCAAACCCTACAAAGGTCAGCAGGCAGTGTCTTCTCTGAAAACGGCACTGAGGACGGTTCTCACATTCCCCAACAAATGGCCACACACAGAAGGACATGTGATAGCAGGCTGGCCTAGGATCAACTTTAAATCAAAGATTAATTAAGGCTAAAACACAGGAGGCTGTTTTTGTAATTGCACCATGTATCTTGAATATATATAATGTTAATATTCAAATAACACTTGTATGAAGTAGTGGTGTTTCTAGCTATTGAACTACATATGAATAAATAACACAATACACATTTAATATGAAATTTCTTTAAAACAATGAAGGAATGTATCATTGGATGGATTAAGAATAACATGTAAATCCACACTTTATGAGCAGGTTTTGAAAATATATATATACACGCTTTTCATTATTGCCTAAGTTGGCCAGCAAGTTTTGCAACCATTCAGTTGTGTTGTTTCCTAAGTGGAAACCTCGTTATTTTTCACTTAATACTAATCAACAGATGTATTAGAATAGAGATTCTGCTGTAGATATCTATGCAATCATTGTGGTTTGTTTGTTTTCCTTGTGTGAGTATTACCAGCAGGAGAATTAACGAAACCGCCCATAATTGCATTGTTTTTCACCCCCTTAAGCTTTTATAAAGCATCATTTTTGGGAAAGTACATGGAATGGAAGGAGTTTTAAAGGAAACATCTGAAAGCATTGCTATCCTGATTTTGGCAAGATGATGCAGTAAAACATGAAAAGAATTTAGACATTGCTGAAGATGTTGCTGAAAGTGGCAACATGTTTATCTAACCAACATTTGACTAATGGGTATGTTTATGACTTGTTTATTATCCATCCATCCATCCACACATCCATCCATATTTTATATTAGGAATGTAAAGCAGAGTTGAGGATCCTTTAACTAAAGAAAGCTTGATATTAATCATTAACCAAAAAGGTCCAAACTCCATTAGATAGACTGTCGCTATCTTCGGTGTGTCCTCGGTGCGTCCTTGGTGCGTCCTCGGTGCATCTTCGGTGTGCCCTCGGTACGTCCTTGGTGCGTCTTCGGTGCATCTTCGGTGTGCCCTCGGTACGTCCTCGGTGTGTCCTTCATTGAGTTGGCTCCTTCTATACCATGCAACAGAAGTACTGCAAACAAGACAAGCTAGGATTCATTAACCTGTTGCATTTGTTGCAACAGTGTGCAACAGTATGTGGGGCCTGTGGCTATTTTAAAGGAAAGTGGGTAAAACTCTGCTGAATGCTTCTCATAGCACCAAGCTTTCTATTAGATGTGGCCCTCCTTTGCTTTCCTTTCCCATTATTGGACTTACACACCAGTACAAGTTAAATCCCCTGTGCCGCCCTAGGCAAACCTACTCAAAAAGTCACTCCGGAGCCCTCCCCCCCAAAAACAATTAAAAATAAAATAAAAATTCACACCCTCTACAAATACCTAGCAAGTACCAAGTACAGCTTCAGCATCTCCTAAATAAGAAAGATGTTTATTTAGTATTTACTGTGGTGACGGTTTGCGGCCAGCTGGGGGCTCCCAGACCTCGGAGGGGCCCACACAAATGCTTGGTTGGAGCAGTGGTTACACACCATGCAGAGTCTGCCAGTTTGGCAAATGAATCCAGCACAGGGACACAGAGTGAAGCAATATTCAACAGGGAGAGGAACAGATTGTTATGTGTTAGTGTGTGTCTCTAGCTCTGGGAGGAGTGACACTTGATGTGAATTTAAAGAACAATGTAAAAGCACCATGAAACCAACTAAACATGCGGTGACAGTGGGGCATCTGGCAGCCGTGAGTGAGCCTGTGATCTACAACCGCGATAAATGTCCGGGGTCCCGGAGGGACATTGGCTTACTTGACTTGATTCAATCAGGAAATAATGGAGAAAGACAATGCCTGCTAAGTAAGGTCATGTGACGTGCAGTAATAACTACGCGTTTATATCAAACAAGTTCATGACTTTAGGAGCGTTATTTGCAGAATGAGCTTATTGCGTAGCTTTGGACCGACTACTGCTGGATTATCATGCACGACAGTGTGTTCAACCACTCGCACAGATGCGGCCTTGTACGTCATTCTGCGTCACGTGATTTGGAAACCGAACCTACTGTTAAAGTAGTAGTTCTAAATCATGAAGCTCAAGATCGAAACCAGTAATGTATTTATAATTAAAAATAATATTTCAAATCATGAAGTGGTAATGACACCGTGTGCAGTCTGCAGTGCTTAATTTGGATTTGATTAGTTGGACGATACTATTGTACAGGGTACCCACTAACCGCTCAGAGTCCATACACTTAAATTGTATGTCTTTTAATGTATGTGCGACGGCAATTTTATGACGGCAATAAAATGTTTGCAAGTGCCCTTGCAGCAAATTGTATTTTCAGCAGGCATTTCAAAACGTCTTAAATGGCACTCAAACGGAATTGAGATGAATGGATTGCGGTATTAATGCGATTCTCGTTTCTGAGGCACGGAATTTTCCTTTCCTCGGCCCGCGCCAAGTGCAGGAAAAAGCAGCTTCGTTCAACTATTTGTCAACTCCCATTAGAAACATTTAATAGTTATAAAATTTATGGATTTAGTTTCCAAAGGATACTGCCAGTAAGAGTGTGCGATTACTAAAGCGGCAATAAATGCTTCCATTGTTTGCCCTTTATAAATTATTATTATACTACGTACCCAGTTTAAAGACCGTACGGTACTGTTGATTTTAATAAGTAGCTGCATTATGAAAACGATGAGAGTTAAAAGCCAGGAAAGGAAACGACTCCTTAAACATGCCTAGGAAAGCCTTTGAATAATGTCTCCAGAGCCTGTGTGTATAAGTTCTCTGCCTGAAATCCCTCAAACCAATTACACAATAAATAATTCCCCAAAAGGAACGGGGATAGGTAGAAACGAACGGTAAATCAGGTCTCTTCGGCTGGATATTCAATGACGATACCAGACATTTTTCTGGAATGTACTGAAGCAGCACATTCAATATTAAGTTCCCATATGCTTCTGAAGGATAATTAATGTCTAGGGAGGAGTTAAACATCCACGTCACCTGTCATTATAATGTCACACTCATTCTTTGGCTGTATACATTGCATTAAGCTGAAAATGTAATTAGTGACGCTTAAAACAAACTAAAAATTAACCTCAAATACAAGCCTAATTAGCCTTTTAGAACTCCTTGTGCCGCACAGCCAAACCGTGAGTTATTTCTCTTGTTTTTCCATTATTCCACAGCGTATATGTCACGATTTGCTATAAAATATGCAGCTGAGACTGGGGACAATGTTTCAAAGTGTTACCTTTTTTATAGGGCGGCGTGGGATTGCTTATAATAAGGTTATTAAAACACAGCGCAAAATATCCCGAAAACGTCCATTTCGAAGCTGAGAAAGTATGAGGTCTGTTGTGAAGCACTGGCCAAAAAGGACAAATAAAGACACAGTGATGAATTAGTTTGTATTTTTCAGTTTTATTTCCTGACACATGGAAGGAAATGCTCTCTATTTTCTTTAGGACATACAATTTTCTGACCCTCATCCATCTGAAATCCTCCCGCTAATCCCGCAGGCCATCAAACATAAAATTTAGAGGCCTTGAGTCGTTGTTATGACTCCCTTCAGAAATTTCCCCATGATGCCTAGTGATGGCTCTGCAAGGTCAGGGAGGAAAACCGATTTGCAGAAAGTTTGGCAACTTCCAATAATCCGATTTCATATGGAGCATCAGCCTGTTCTCATGCTCGCTTTACCGTAATTACCGGAGAATTGCCATAAATTTTATAAAGAGTTTTTTTTTCTTGAACACATAAACCTTTCCTCTGTAGCAGGATAAAATGACTCACTAATTTTTTTGGCTGTTATTAACTTACAGTTTAAGATGACCCTATAAAAAACAACATTCATTTAATGTAAAAGGTTTTTTCAAGAGAAATAGATCCATCTGAAAAATAAATTTTGACATTCATAATTCTACAGTTTTTGCAAGGGTTTTGACAAACTATCAACATGAATGTACCGCTTACATCATAAGACATATTCAGACCATGTTCGGGATTGTTTTTCAAGAAGACTGGTTCCGGTAACCCCGCGCGCAAAGTCGAAAACGGATGAGGACAATATGAAATAACACGTACGGCACCCAGCCTCCACAAGCTGAACTATACAGTTAAAAATAAACAGCAGAGGAACCAGTACAATATGACGTGGCTTTCTGTGGACGTTTCGAAGTTAATCTAGTTTGGCCGATGTCTCTGAAAAGTTAATCAAAGATGTGAGGGGAGGGAACCGTGGCAAAAACAGAAATATTGGAGTTTCATTGAAAATAAAAATTTAATGTCCCATTAAATTACTCTGCTACATTTGTCAATCTCTGCCCTAAAGAATTTGACATGCCTGTAAAATACGAGAACTGGAAACTCATCCAAACTAAATCAAAGCGCGACGTTGAGCTGGCCGCTGTATAGCACATATAAATAATAAATGGAAATGTATATATTATTTAGGTCTGTGTTAACAATCAAGGAGAAGAACAACGTATATAGAGTTGGATCATCACCGATCTCACTCAAAATTGACTCGGCTAGGGTTTCCTACACGGAAAGCACCAGTATTTACACGCTACAGCCTGCTATGTGAAAATGTATATGTCAAAGCCGTCAGAAAAAGAAAGAAAAGCACGCAGGCTTCTCGCAGGTCCCGGGGCCCACGCGTAAAACACTGTTAATAAAATAATAGTTCGTGGGAGGAATCAGCGGAATAAGGGATGGCTCGCCGCTACAACTTCGCACATCCGCACACATGCAGAGCGCATTACATCCCGGGTCCTGCCACAGAAAACCCTGTCATTTATACGCCAGTAAATCTCCCCCTTCCTGAAAGCCAACACTGAACTCTAAAGGGTGGCACAAAAGCAAATCTTTCTCTTCTAAAAAAAGAACAGCCCCCTTTTGTACCTTAAATCAGTCACCTTAATACTACTGAGCCCTTCTTTCCGCAGAAGAAATTTTAAAGGATTTCAGTCACCGCGCTTTTGAAATAAACTGGAGTATGTTCTGGGGAGAACACCGTCAGCGGTGCTGATATGAAGAGCACCCAGTCCGGCTCTCCTGCAGTGAGACAGAGCTGTAGGCAACTGGAAACAATGCAATTTACCTCTTGTCATATTTATAAACCGTATAAAACAGGCTATATTTTATACAAAAGTGGTTCAGTGTCCACGGCCTGTCAGGAATTGCCGCAGACGGAACACTCACTTCGCCGTATTCTCTGATACATCTTTGCTCATTAATACATCCCATAATATGCTCACTACGACACTACCCTCTGATATGACGCCCAGAAAAACTATACCGTTTTGTGTAAAAAAAAAACATGGGCGGACAATTATTATTCATATGAACCGTAATGAAGTCATTCCAGGAGAGGAGCAGCGGGAGTCGGGGAGTCCCCAAACGGGACGTCCTGCGGATGTCGTCGCTTCGACCGGCAACTCCAGCCCGACGATCTCGGGAATGAGGGCAAATTCAGCGCGGTGCCGCTACCTGCGGTTGTGTCACATCCTCCTTGGCAGCTGTTTGCGCCATTGGCCGGGCAGACGTGACCCGGGGCACAGGGCCTCAGTGTTTATAGATCTATTTCCCGCGGCGGCTGGCCGCCTGCCTGACAGGGATCACACCCGCAGCCTTGTTTACTGCCTGGACAGGCACCATCGAACTGACAGCCAGGGATTTGGGGACGCCGTGGGCTTCAGCTGCCGGAGAACTGGACCTGCAAAGCACAGCGTGTTCTGGCAGCATTTCATCATGCGGGCCCTATTATCCTGAATCCCTTCTGTGTGTCCCCTATGTATTACATAGCCTATACACGTGTCTACATAAGACTACATACCGATAGGTCTGTTCTCTAGTGTCTGTAATTTAAAGGAGTGCCGTTTAAATCACTTTTAGGTGTTTTTAGATTTAAAAGGGGAAACAAAACGTTTTCTTTGCGCGCACGCGGGGACGGGATGGCGCCTGTCGGTGAGAAGCCGCGTGGGGGGTAATCCGAATTACAATCCCAGTACAATCTTCGTAAACCTAAATATTTTGCCAGATCATAACTTTACGGGTAGACTGCACAGGCTGCAATCATGTGATTTTAAAAAATAAGCCTACACGTGCCCCTGTTGTAATTTAATGGCATGCACACGATAGGCAAGCTTAACCGCCGGCGCCCCCCAAGCTGTTTTCGACGAGGAGGGCATCCGCTAAGAAGATGCCTGTCCCTGCCAGAATCCCATGTAATTCGCATGTCAGTTATGAACATATTCTGCTACGGTCGGATACGGATACGGACCACTCCCTAAATCCGCTGCTGGATCCAACAATAGCCCTTGACACAGATGCAGCGCGATTCGGACCTTAGTGGGTTAGCTCAAGGACGTTACATTGATTTTACTGCAAAACGTTGTATTGTTAACAATGCAAGCCTAACAATGCGAGATTCAAGGGGGAAAGGACCCAAAATTGCGCAAAAGTGCAACACTTGCGCGTCTTATACACTGAGCGCATAAATAAAAATGTTGTGAACAAACAATGAAAACCAAATACGCTTCCCAACATTTTCCTACCAGGATTTCTGCACTGGGAATTGGTTGGAACTCAGTTTCCAGAAACTGCTGCTGTTTAAAAGTAAAGGCTTGTATCTGGGGAATAGTGTATTATAAGTTTTAAAATATTATAATGTTATTACAATGAAACCTCAAGTTTTGCGGTCATGACCAGAGAAGGGAATGTGGAACGAATTTAATAGCGGTGGTAAAAATACTTTAGAAAAGGTAAATGATCTAGTTTTGAATGTTTGGTCTAATAAATCCTTGAATAAAAAATCCTGCCTGGCTTTCCAGTCAGCGAAGTGCGGTATTTTCACAAGTGGCCGCTCATATAGTCCGGTTACTGTGTGGGATCGCTCTTTCCCATATGGAAAAAGGTGAAGTTTCACTCGCTCAGGCCAAGACCAGAGGGGCAGAATAAAACACGCATTTTCATGCAATTCAAATATATATTTTAGGAAATCCCTCAACAGGAACATTCGCTCTGCCTGCTGTAGCCTACACGTATATTGTCCCTGCTGTCGTTGATCTCATACTCGTTCTTCTGATAGCCCGTAAACCCTCCACACTGACCTTGCTCAAAGCTCACCGCGTACTTCGCTAATTATAATATGAAACGCACATACACCGCCATTAATAGCTTGCTATTACGCAGCCTGCAGAGGCAGTGAGGATTTCACTTTGTGGTTAATAGATAATAACATCAGCATCTGAATTAGAAGCAGCCTCCTAAATTTATGGTTTGTCTGAAATCATCTATATATAACACTTAATGTAATCATTGCATATAATTTCCCTCTAGCAACAGAAAAAAAATCTCACTACAAATAGGCCTAAATGATTTAATATCTCATATTCATTATTCTTACTATTAAACAAAGATAAATAGCTGATTGGCATATTATTAAATAAGTATTTCGATCAAAATAAATATGTGTGAAAACAAGGTTTATTGGCATACGTTTTATTTTCTTTGTCAGCGTATCTCTTGGGATTCATTCAGAAAAGAATCAAATGGTGTCAGGCTGCAGTAATGTGAATCTTACGGCATTTAATTGGTGAGCATCTTCCAACTCACGTGTTTTATGCCGAAACCCGAAAATGCACCTGAAAACACGAGAGCAGATACGCTGCTCTGTTCATATTTCCTGAAGCTGTCATGAAAACAAATACATTTGTTAGAAATATGACCACCTGCCACTCACGTCAGTATAAGGCATTCGATATGTGTAACAGTAAATATTCAGCTTTTAGGCAAAAATTCATTTACCTTGAAACATAACTCATTTTTTACATCTCATGGTAACGTTTTATTGTATCTTGACTGTTCCGCCAAATATACAGAATATGCCTGAAAGAGAAATGTAATATTACCAGTCCCAAGACTGCTATTAAGAAGAGAACCCATTATCATTGTTTATAAAAGTTTGCTCAAAAAAAGTGAATATGTGCGTGATACGAATCGGTGAACGCCGTTCAAAGACTGTTAAGATGTAACCATTCAGTTAAATTTGGAGGGAAATAATAATAAAAAGTACAAGTAGAGAGCAATTTAAAGGAGAACATTTTAAAAGTATACATAATAATCGGCTACGTTCTTTTTATTAGTGATCCGCCACAGCGCAGTGCGAAAAGAACAGTATTCAAACTGAAAGTGATTTTGATTGCCTGAATATGACAATATGAATATGACTATGAGCTTCTGCCTGAGCTCACTCGCCGTTTCAGCAGACTCCGTCCACACCGCATACCTCGCATTCCTGCCCATTTGCTCATACTGTGCACTCCCACTGGAGCCGAAGCCGGAGCCTCGCTTTCCCAAAGCTGATATTAATATCACAGGCCATTGTAATGAAGTTATTTTCATGGAAGCTGCGGAGGAGGTCACATGACCCTAATTGGTCCCCCGAGCCAGAGAGGCCCCCGGTCAAGCACGCCCTGCGAAGTCACATGACCCTTGATGACTTGGAAAGGCCGAGGAAGTCTCGCACGCCGGCGGCTGTTTCTCGAAAACACCTTTTTCTGTTAATGGGTTCTGGATAATTTTTTGTGCCATTTTCCAACTGTGGCGTTTAAGCGAGCGCACGTGCGTGTGCATTTTGCTACCCTACTGCTGTAAAGATTGATAGCAGTGCGATCAGATGGCTAACAGGCTGTTAAAATGTGGAAAAAGTATTTAGAAGTGGACACACACAAACGCACACAGAAATACTCAGCGTCAGTTCACACTGATGTGCCACACGGAAGGCAGTTCCAGAGACACATCTATTCTGTCAGGTCGCTGCTTAAATGCACATGACTGAAAAAACAGAAAGTGGCGCATGCATTCCTGTGCTCATAATTCTGTAAGTTCACCTCTCTTCTTGACCTAAGTGCTTCCATTAACCACTGGGCCCCTTCCAAGAAAAAGCACTGGAGCAGGCCAAACTGGATGGCGACGTCAGATGTGGACCACCGGTAACTCCGGCTCCGTCCAGCAGACTGGAATACCTGGCAGCCTTCCTGATTTACATTAGAAAAGTAAGGCTGTCAATTATAAGCTTAATGTTGGGATATTCCTGTCCAGGTTTCATTGGAAAATACTGAAAGTACTTACTGCAGGAGTATTAAAAGTAGATTAAGAGAATAAAAGCTTCAAGTAGATTTTAAACGCTCTGGATATGGCAGTCTTCCAGAAGATCCAAGAAGAGCTTGGTTTGGGTTCTTAAGGAACGGAAATGAGAAAGGCAGCGGGGATATTTTCAAAAGGCAGTTTACTCTCGTGGAGTTATAGATTGCAAGTCAGATTCCAGCAGCAAGCTGTGGATGAAAAAAGTCTGGAAAATGCAGACTGCTTTTCCACAACAACTGTGAAAGTAGTGTGATGAATAGTCCGGCCACCCATTCTCCGTATCCCACATGGAGAACTACAGGGAATATTATAGGGTGTAATAATAATGATGATAATAATTATCATCTTTATTCAAAGCACACAACTGTGAGCCAATAGCCAGTTAATCACCTAACCCACTAAACTAGAACTAATATATTTCTGAATGAAAAGCTGTAATTGACCACAGCTCCTGCAGGTCTGTGGCCTGTTCAGTGGGAAAAAATGGTTTTTTTTTCCATTTGCATAAGTACAGGTACATAGAAAAGCTTTAGTTTCACATATTCCATCTTGCTCTCTATTGAGACATGCACACATTCAGGGCTTAAATATAGATAGAGTTAAGCTCCGCCTCCTTATGTCCAAATCAAACATCTCCGGAGTGCAGCTCCGCCTCCTACAACCTCAACCTTTTTTTTTTCTTAATGTTCCAAAATTTCATAAAAGATCCAAAGGGAACAGTTTAGTAAGAGGTAAGATTTACAGTTTTTTCATCAGTTTTAATATTACTTTCTTTTAGTATCTCTTTCCGGACATTTATTTCTTGAGTGGATGAGATATTCCTACATGATGCCTTAATTTTAGTCCCGTATTTTTGTATTTTGACTTGCTCTGCTTACAATACTATTGGCAGAATTTTATTTACTAGCAAGAAACAAAACATGTGCAAGAAACAATCTGTGAATAACTTGATAATTTATTGTGTTCTCACAGGGACAATAAGAACAAATAAGGAAGAATATTGCTTTAAGTTTTATTTACATGTTATGTTTCAATAAATTAAAGTACTATCTAACCATGTGGTATGTAGAATACCCATATCAAATAATATTTTCATAGCATTTTGTTCGCTTATTTGGCTTTATAAAGTGGTAACGCAACATGCCAAAAATGAGCATACTACATTTTAATACATATGATAATTAATGTACAAAGCAGTTTATATTAATCTCCCCCCTCTCTGTAATCAACAGAGCTCCCCCTCCTCTCTAATTCTAATTTAAGCACTGCACACATGAGGTGCTTTCACACCACTGGAACATTTTTCTGGAACCTGAACCTTTTTCCAAAACCAGATACTTTTGTTGCATTCACATCGCAGGAACTTGGCTGGATTATAGTTCCTTAGATGCAGTTCCGGAACCCTTTTTTAAGTACCTACTCCAGACTCAGTACTTTTTGTTTGAACACAAACTATTGAGGAGGCAATCACAGCGGAAGCTTGCTGGTTGGTTGAAAACACACACAATGTTAACTTCCAAGTTATGCAACGTGCAGAAAAAGAGATGCAGCGGAGCAAAAATTGAGTTGATGGAAATATTTTTATACCCCAATTAC
This sequence comes from Stomatorhinus ivindoensis, assembly GCA_019775895.2. Classification (NCBI taxonomy): domain Eukaryota; kingdom Metazoa; phylum Chordata; class Actinopteri; order Osteoglossiformes; family Mormyridae; genus Stomatorhinus; species Stomatorhinus ivindoensis. Next base: position 16,131,225 of record JABFEB020000039.1, read on the forward strand.
ATTTAATGTGTCAAATAATACATTTTTTTGCTTGCATCTCATATTTCTGCATTGGAAAATTTGATCGCTAACCAATATACTTTTCACGGTCAAATCAAAAGAGTGGTGGGCAGATTTAACAATCATGAACATGTCGCAGGTCATATAAGTAAAATAGAAATAAAAGACTGTGTCCCATTTTGATCGCAATCGATCACCCCAATAACTAACAAGTAACTAACAAAATGAGTTATTTATCCTCCATTGTGTTGCGTGGCAGTGCAGTTTAGTATGAAATTACCTGTGAAGTTTAAGCTACAAGCTTTTTGCATCTCCCATGCTTATTTAAGATAAAGGTCCCAGTTCCTGTTGTGTGGTGTGAAAGCGACACACAACACTGGCCAGCAGTAACAAAAGTTCAGAGTCAAAACAGTTCAGGAATTTGTGAACCGAGACCAGGTTCCAGAACTGATGCTTGAATGCGCCTACATACACAGTCAGTGCGGGTTATCCTAGACACAGGGTCAGCTATTTATCCAAAACTCCTGGAGCAGTTTGGGGGCCCAGTTCAAATGTGACTATTCTACCGAGGACAGGATTGGAAGCGGCAACCTTCCCACAGCAGACTGAGAGCCTTAACCCACTGAGCCAAACCCCATCACTCACAACTGACTGAAAGAAATGGGTCCAGGAATAACCCTGTCAGACCTCGGATGCTCATCCCAGTTAACCCATTAAAGACACTATTCTTTTCTTTAATGATTATGGCAGCATTGTGACGTTTTGCGATGTAACACGTGCCTAGTGTTTAAGAGGCTCCCTGCTTCCTGAATGGTGACGGTGCGGTTTCCCAGCTCACATATTACCCCAGTAATCATCAGCATAGGTGTGTTTTCTTAATAAAATTGTCACAAAGTAATATTACAAAGCAAAAGTCCAATGAACAGCACAGTTCAAAAGCTGCTTTGAATCTCTGAAATAAGAATGGCATTTGCATCTTAGGAGACCAGCCCAGCTGTGTCATTTTTCATTTTTTCAATCATTCACAGTAGATCAAATGCAGAATTTTTAAATACAGTGTACGCATGGATCTCCCTAAAGAGACACTGATGATACAGTGTCCGCGTGGATCTCCCTGAAGAGAGACTGATGATACAGTGTACGCATGGATCTCCATAAAGAGACACTGATGATACAGTGTCCGCATGATTATCCCTAAAGACACACTGATGATACAGTGTCCTCGTGGATCTTCCTAAAGAGACACTGATGGTACAGTGTCCGCGTGGATCTCCATAAAGAGACACTGATGGTACAGTGTCCGCGTGGATCTCCCTAAAGAGACACTGATCGTACAGTGTCCGTGTGGATCTCCCTAAAGAGACACTGATGATACAGTGTCCGCGTGGATCTCCCTGAAGAGACACTGATGATACAGTGTCCGCGTGGATCT
>JABFEB020000039.1:16146499-16156633 GCA_019775895.2 Stomatorhinus ivindoensis
CTATCTATCTATCTATCTATCTATCTATCTATCTATCTATCTATCTATCTATCTATCTATCTATCACATACTCAGTTATATTGTACAGTGTGCACTGAAATGCATGGTCGCCTACCTCGAATACTGTGTTGACAGGAGAAAGAACTATAAAGACAAATGACATTAGACATTGAACAATAAATATTAAACAACAATCATTAATATCCATATTGCGCAGTTGGCAGTACAGTGACAGGCGGTACCGCAAAGTAAGTTTTTACACATGTAAGTTGTGCGCATGTTTGTTGAGTAGTCTGCTGGGACAAAGGTTGCCCAAAGGTCTTAGACGCCGTCTGCATTAAGGATGAAGTGTGGCTGAGGAAATAGCATGTCTGTGTGACTCTTTGGGAAAGTCCAGCACTCAGCGGACAGATAGCACTCTGGGTCTATTAATGTCCCTTCATGTTTTTTTTCCTACAATATAACTAATAATGTTGTAATGCTATATGGAGTATTTTTATAACTAATATGCTATACTGGCGGGATGTGATTCTTCGTCACTGAGGCCGATGCGATCTCAATGCATCATCAATGATCCTATACAGTAAAAATACATATGAAGCAACTACTCACACAATACGATATGATTCACCCCATTGCGGTACAGTACAATTCGACACGATCTGATTCCGCACAATGCGATTTGATGCAATAGGATGCGATGCAAAAGAATATGATGGCATGCTATTCAAAATAGTGCATATACAGAAACGGTGTAGAGACCGGAATCAATCTAAATATTAAATTATTGATCAAAAATGATTGCTCACATTTCTAAATAATAAAGGCATAAGGCCTCTAGTTATAATTATATATTAATAAAATTGAATTTTTTCAATACAAAGATTTTTGACATACATTAATTCTGTAAGTAAGGGGAATCAGTACCCCCCCCCCCCCAATTTGTTTGATAGGAGGAGCACATACTGATTACAGTGCACTGCTGCACCCACCACATGAGAACATGAGTGTAGCCATGCAGTGGGTGTTGCCTCAACACCACATCAGTCTGAACAGACCAGTGCCATTTTTAACCCAGTTGCTGCAGTGCCAATCTGCCACCAGCACCCAAATTTTCCTGTGGGTTGGAAGACCTCCTTACAGGGCTGGAGGTACATTATCATCATACCCAGGATGAAGCAACTGCACATTAAGGACCTTGTTCAAGGGAGTAGGAACACATACATAAGGCATGGGATTCAAACCAGCAACCTTCTGATTATTGGGACAGATTCCTAGCCTCAGGGTCACCAACCCGCCTGTTTCATATCATTATGGTAATTATATTGTAACTGCTCAGATGCAATTTTATGATGATTCTGCTGAAAAGACACCCTTTGTTAGCTGTTGAGAGCTAAAGATGATAGATAAAGTTTATTGGTCATTCTGACTTTCAGCATCCTGAACGCCTATGATGTCATAGGTCTGCTTTACATCTAACTATGTGTTAGTCCCATAAATCAAATACTATTGCACTTCCCCCTCATAACAGGGCCCTAATAGCCACAGATGACTGATGCTTAATAGCTTTCCAGCTGTGCTTGACATCTACATTCAGCCGATAGAAGCCGCAGGGAACCGGAAAGATGTTGGGCTGAAGATGCTGTACTGCCAAGGAGTTCTAATGCCCCAGCATTTCCAACCCCCGCAGTGTCACCCTCACTCTTGTCAGCTTCCTCTCCCCCCTGACCTTACCCTTGTGTCACACTTGGTCTGGTGGCAGCAGGCAGATCTCACAGCATCTCAAACCACAAACACCATAAGCCCATAACAGGGCGTCTCTCGAGGCCACCATTGCTGTCCTTTGGCTGATGGTACAGTTGACTCCAAACGGCTCCTGGCCTCATCATTATCCATGACACAGCAGTAAGGGGGATGAATTGCGGTACGCAGTGGCATAGAAGGAGGGGCAAAACTTAATCATTTAAATACAAAGGGCTGCCTATTGGCGGGATTAAGAAAGCTAACTTAAATATTATGGGTATGCACATGGTATGAAGAATTATTTAGAACCTGTCTTATTCCTGATTCAGATGCTTTACATTCTCTTATTTAGCTGATTCGTTTCAGATCAGGTCCAGTAAGTAAAAATCCAGCCAGCAATTTTGTTTCAACCAACCAGTTGAGTACTCTGTGAATGTGACTCTTTATATTCCACTGGCTGGTTGAAGCAAAAACTTGGTCTGGATTTGTACTTATTGGGCCTGAGCTTCCTTCCTCTGATTTTATCCAAAGCGACACGCCGTTCACAAAGCCCTGGAACAGTTTGGGTTAAGGGTCCCGCTCAGGAGCCAAAGTGTGAAATCACACTACCAGCCAAGGGATTCAAACCAGCACCATTCTGATCACAACCACAGCCACCAAACCAACAGAGCCACATTGCCCCCACAGCAGCTTGTGGTAAATGGCACCAAGGCATGGTCTCTGAGGGCCTGCGTCTGCTGGAGAGGGAAGTGGGACGACCTCAGTCTGCATGGGGAAATACGCTGGTACATACTTCAAATTTCCAACAGATACATATTGAAGAGGATAAGGGGGAATGTAGAAGCTTCTGAACACACTGCTAATTATTACAGTTCCGTTAAGTAATAATGTCTCCAGCAAAAAAATAGTGCTGATAGAGGAAGCCAGGCTTGGGTTCATCTTTCTTAAAATGTGAAGCAAAGTTTGGGTTTCATAAACAGAGAGGGCAGCATATATTACGCGGGACCATTTCAGATTTTATTTGGGCCTCTGGCATCTCTCATCGTTCTCGGAACGTGACAGTAATTGCGGCCATCAAGGTGCTAGGCGGGGGGAGCCGGCCAAGAATGTGGGGGCTGCTTCTTCTCAGGGGCCTCGGGCTGACACAAGCCTGTCGGTCCTTTGCAAAGGGGCTCAAGTGCGTAATGGCTCAGATTGCACGCGGCGCGGATTTATACGCATGAGTGTCACTCCGGGTAATCTGGACGTCAGCCTAGCTGTTCCTCGGGGAATGCTGGTGTAAACAGGATAACGTGTGGCGGGGCGGGGCGGGGCGCCCATTTTATTCCTGATGTCAGAAAACTGTTTCTTTATTCCAGTGAAAATACTGCTGTCTCACTCTAAAGTGGTGTTTAATGGGCATGCTCAGCACATTCAGGCTGTAATATCATCTTTTTATTAATTTGGCTCATTGTGTCGACGTTTAAAATGTTATTTAGAAGCGAACTGTCTGTTTTTTTTTGCTTTTAGTCTAAATATACTGGGTAAAAGTCATTGGCAGTCAAAATGATCATATATGTGGATTAACAGCAATATCAAAAATCACTAGAATCTCTTCTCCAAAAAGTTACTGATGTCTTGCTGGATGGCTAGTTGAAAAATACTTCGGTCCCTCAACCACTCCACATATTTGTTAGATTTCATCGCCATTTCGCTTAATTAATTAAACTTAATTTGTGAATTATTTTGATGAGGTATTGATTAGCCAGACATGGTATGCTGGTCAAGTCAACAAACAGAAATGCAATAAATACTGGGGTGACTTCAGTAGAGCTTTTGAAATGGCTAAGCTAGCAGACGTTAGCAGACATAACATCATACTTTTACACCAACATAATGATCATTTAGATGTGATGTTTATGTTAATTGTAAATCTTAAAAGTAGCATCTATCACTCACAAGTTCCCTAGCTACAGTACCAAATTATTGTCCTTTATGGATTCGTAATAATTCATCTTTGCATTCATCCATCCATCCATGATTATTGTGGTCGCGGTCAGAGTCAATGGGGGGTGGGGGGCAGTCTATGAAAAAGTAGCCAAATTAATAACCCTTTTAGCTGGACACAGAATCATTTATGGATCATTCCGTGTTTAGGCTATTCTCTTTAAAAAGCACAAATAAAGACAAAAACAAATATGAGCTGTAATAGAATAGATCCAGTAACTAAACTCACCGTTATCCATTTTGCGATAAACTAGCAACAGTAACAATATGTGTTGTTGTGAGTCATTTCTCTGATAAGAGGCGCTCGTTCTAATCTGATTCATTGTAAACTAGCAACAGTGACTTGATGTGTCGTGTCTCTGATAAACGGCCTTCGTTCTAAACTGCTGGAAGACAGTAAATAAACAAATAAAAAAGATAAATGACCCTAAGTGCATTTCGCCTGACGTCTTTGGAGGTGCCCAGCTACGATAATCTTCTCCTTCGAATTTATTTTCTGTTAAATGAGAGAAAGAAAAGCCCTGCGACCCATCCATCAGCCCCTGGGGGCTCCATTAAGGGTGCGCCCCCCCCTTGGCCACGCCGAGAGCAGCGCGTGAAATACACCTCGGGGCTCCACGCAGTGTCAGTGCTGCCGTATTTCTCCAGCCGCGGCCTGTCCGTTATCGCGGGACTTGTAGCCACGCGGACCGGGAGGATTAGCACCCCGGGGGATGATTTACCCAACCCGGCTGAAGGCGGAACCGGCGGTGAGAACCTCGTTAATTCCAGGGCTCTTTTGGCCGACATAAGTTGGTTAAAAATCCGAATGAGTGGACAGTTTCCAGACGTTCGCAGAGGGTTAGGAAATCTCCACTCCCGCGGAAAGCATTTCCAAATCGCTCAGCATAAATCACACTGACTTTTCCTGAGAAGAGCAATAATCTCAATCATGGGGTGTCAGGGAATTCTCTATGCTTATTGTTCTGCAAATATGGTGTTGTTTTATGTGATTATCGAGCGTGAATGATGCCCCCTCCCAGCCATCTTGAATAATCGCCTGCCTTTTGTTTGGGGAAAAGAATCTTTAGAGAGGCTTCAGGCCTGAACGGCAAGCCAATAAATAACGTTAATGCACACATTTAAATCTGCTCATATTTCTCTTGGCCTGTTATCAAGACGACTCCTCCGAGAATGTAAACCACCTTTTTTCACCCTAACTCAATATTTAATGTTATCTTAACTTAAAACATCTCTGTTTATGTAATAACAAATGCAGCCCTATTATTCCTGCACTTTGCCTTCCGTCCTGTGTACATTTACCGTTTATATATTTACATTTGGTCAGTGAAGCCACTTCTGTTACTTCAGCGTCTTTGACCAATGCTGTCCTACGTGAGACACTAGAGACAGCGTTAAGAAGAGGGAGGACAGCAGAGTCGTGTGGGAAAGGAGACCCGTTCGGACGTCAAGAGGCCAGAAATGCGGTTCCAGTAGGATCTAGCGTGTCATGATGGGTCAGGCCTCTTATCTGGTTCAGTGATTGGTCACCCCCCTCCCCCCCCCACCCACAAACAAGTGCAGATCAATCAACAGCCATGATAGGTAAAGGGGGCGGGACCTTAAACATAAACTGTGTTAATGAATTACAGCGTGTGGTTTACGTGACCTGTTCATTATCCTGCCGCCCCCCCCCCCCCAGACTTCTACACACAATCCCACTGGAATCGATGCCAAGCAGGGTGCAACCTGTATCTAGTTAAACATGTGCACAACTTCACAGTTAAACACTTTAGGGGTGTCGAGTTTTAAAATACGCGTGACTAAGCGATTAAGTAACAAGGTCTTGACCAACAGAGTCTGTGAGTAATAGTTCCACAATAGAAGTTTTAATATTCATAGTGCTGGTGCTTTAAAATAGAAGTGATCTGTCAGGATATACGCAGAATAGGGGGCATTTAATACTCTGCAGGTGTTATTTGGCATGATTTCTTTGTCAGGAATCACACAGCACGGTAGCCTGAAAGCAACCGCGGCTAAACCAGAGTGAAGCTTCAGTCCAGACACTGAGCCCAGATACCAGCACATGAAGGGTGGCTCTCGCTTCTGTTCATCTCAAGACTTTCTGGATAATAAAGGGTGACAGTGTGTGGTCAGTATGTGGTTCGCACACAAGGTGTGAAGAACATCTACAGAGATGCCTTCTTCTGACAATTACGTCAGATATTTTTGCATTAAAATTTATCTTTAAGAGCTCTGTTGCATCTGCGTACAGACTTGTGTCTTGTCAAATGCTCATTTTTTAATTCTTTAAATTAAATTGAATTTTTGGTTATTTATAGTACAGTAAATTTCAATTTCAGTTAAATGTAAAAAAGACAGTATATTATTATGATGTAGCTTGAGAGTAACTTTCCCAAATATTTAAGCAGTATAGTGTTTCCCGAGCTCTAGGTCAGTCTCTGCAGCTACTTGAAAGGCTCCGTGATTCATGTTCCTGTTCCTCTGACATATTGCTAATTAGCATGACGTAGTGTGGCTCCGCTCTGTGATGGATTTCACTTATTACCACCTCCCCCCACTCTCGGTACTGTCTGCTTCAGAAATGTGTGCATGAGCTTCTCCGTAAGGAGCTACTGCAAAGCCTTGGGTAGACTTCTGAAAAGCACAATGTTTATCTTGGACAGAGTCTATTAGCTCAAAGATGACAAGTAGTCCGTTATCATATCTTCCATAGTGGCTGACTTTTCTCTTTGCTGTAATTAAGGCCGAACCGCCGTTCTCTGATCATCACGGTCTCTCTCTCCTGCTCTCTCTCTCTCTCTCTCTCTCTCTCTCTCTCACTCTCTCTTTCTTCCCACATGTCTGACCTTTACTTCACATCTGAAATAAATGCAGTATCTCATAGCCAGCGTGTGGTTTGGTGAATTTGCACAAATGACCATGAGAACTTCCAAACAAGAGGGAAGTGGTGAGCACTTTAGTGAGAACAGCGCCGGCTACCATCATTGCAAAAAACGAGACGTTAGGACGGGATTTCTGAAGAACAGCAGCCCGTGCAGGAAGTCTCAGGGCGGACAGCTTTCGAGTTCACTTTACACCCTCAGGTGGCAGAAAATCATCACGCCTCAGACACCTCACACTTTTATCGGCTGTTATATAGTGGATAGCGACATTTACATGCAGCGCCTGTTCCCTGTGGACCTCTCTGCTTGTGTAATCCTGCAGAATCTCATGCCCGGGGCCCAGGGGGACCAAAGACACAAGAAAAACCAGTCAGAACATCCCGCAGGAGCAACTCAGGGAGCATGCAGCCCCATCAACGTTTGCACGCAGGATGACAAAGTCGAAGTTTGTCAGCCGTATTTTGTAGAAGCCATGGCTACTGGGAAAACAAACGGAAGGGATGTAATGAGCACGTTTCTCTTCTAAATTAAGTTCTGCTGGTTTCAGTTCCCCACACGCTCGGGCGACCATAATTACGGCGTGCGTCTTGCTCGCTTTACCGGCCGCCACTGCACGGCCTGGGTCGTCTGACCGCCTCTAGGAGACAGCAGACATCCAGCCTTTAAGCTGATAATCAATAGCGCACAGCCCAGAATGTGTGCGTGGCGTAAACACATGTGGGGGCACCACTGAGGAGGTTATCCGACCCAACAAGCGGACCGGACCTCTTCCTGCGCATTTTCCAAAGAAATCCATCTAGAATAACAGGAACGACAAAGTTGGGTGGCAAAAAAATAAATAAATTTAGTGTCGAGAATGGGCCTGTTTACGGGAGATCATTTCTCAAAAAACAAGGTGACAGATGAAGCGGCTTGAACATTTTCCAGCGCAGAGGGAAGGTGGCCATGTTGATGTTAGGAACGACACTGGAGGCCATGCGTGGGAGGCCAGGCCATGGGATTTAAAGAGTCAGACGCGAGAAGGGTGTGGGTTACGACCCCAGGCTTGTAATGTCCGCCTGATGAATGCCCAGAGTCTGAGTTCAAACTGGTGTCAGGGCTGTGAGCGAATCCTCATCTTCTGGATTCTGACAATGGTGCTTTATTTATCCTCTTCAATGAAGTTTAAATACAAAAATATTAATACTTTTTATAAGAAATTACATTTACTACTGCAAAATTTTAAAGATAAAACCTACGCATTTTACACACTTTGGTTCTTCATGCATGGAAAACACAGGACACACATCGAATTTTATCACTTTTCTGTGGTTTATTTATTAAAATGTATGTTTCAGAAACTTATTTATCAGAATTAGGGTTCCAGGTCCCAGGGGGGTTTCACGTGTAGGTTTCTGTGGCAACTGCCACATCCTCGCAAAACATCAATCAGACCATGACCAGCATTGCCATGGTGACTTCAAAATGAAGGACCGAGGCATTGACTGAGACATGGGTTCAGTGAACTACAGTCTGTGAATAAGCACAGCAAAGCAGAAGTGGGTGGACATCGTAACGCCCAGAGCAACGGAAATGTAAGCGACGCATCTTCCTTGATACACCTTGGAGTATCAACCACCAAAGCAAGCATGCTTTCTTTAACTCAGCTGCTAGAATGCCACACATTATATGGATGATTCCAGAAGATAATATTCCTCCCAGTCTGGTGGGGGCACTCTTACAGTGAAGTGCAATTACAGGGTTGACTTGTCCCTGCCATGGACTGTAAGGTCACCTCATGTGTACAGATTATCCACTTGCACAAACAGTGCTGGTCGTTTGCTATAAAATCCCACACCTTAAGAAAAGCAGCCGGAACGTGCTATTACTGCTATTTTAATCGTTCAAAAGTGAAAGGCGATATGGATGGATGTGTCCTTCCTTACGAGATCTCGTTTATGTAGCCTGTGGGAGAGAAAGCAAAAAGCAGCCACGTTTCAGCCGAAAGGGCATCTGGTGCTCGGGATGGCCTGTAAAGTTTTACAGTAAATCGTGCGCTGGTGATCGTTCCCCAGGGGGGCGATCCCTGACCCCCACCGCCCCTGCAGTTTTTACAAAGCGGCTGCGCCCCCGGCAAGGCACCTCGGCGGGAAGATGCCCGCCGGCACCGGTGTTCCTCGTGATGCGACCGGGGAGGCCTCTGTGTAAACATGGGTTCAGACAGACGATAATCCGGTCAGCTGACAGCGTGAAGGAGTCATGAAGGAGCTGAGAACGCAGATGTGACACTGCACTGTGGCAGCGCGGAGGGCCGTCCCGCGTTCTCTTCACTCTGCCGTCGCGACGACCTGCGGACGTTCCCTAACAGTCATCCCACCTCTCCCCAAAATTCCCCGGAACCTCCAGGAAAATAACAGCTGCTCCCCATCACCTGTAAATGACGTGGAATGTCCCAGAAATCTGTCAGTTCTCTAATCAGAGGCTGTAAAATTATCCAGCAAGAAGTTTTACCTACAGCCCCTCAACCACCCCCATCTGATTTTTAATCAAACTACTGTACAGACATACTGCAAATACGATATTTTGACGGTATTTTAAGAAGCAACATTAAGTCTGTATTTTCCAATAAAATTTGCTGGGGGTGGGTTAGCTCTGTTGCTGTGAGGATGTTAGCTAGGCAGGTTAGCGCTGGCCGGCCGGGGATTCCAGACCCTGATCTGTTTATCTCGTCTCACTGTATTTATTTTGGAACACGAACTGAACACACTGCACTGACAGATTATTTGGTTGCCATCTTAACAAGGAGAGCCGTGAAGACAAATTCCTTGTTAATCAGTCATTATCAGAGCGAGCTTTTCTGGGAGGGTGCGAGGGGGTGTTGACACCACGGGCTCGGCCTTCCCCTCATCGTGCCGCGGATGCCCCACACGCCCAGCCCAACGGCGGCCCGAGCTGTAATTTGGGCTTAGATAATGAGCTTCTTATCAGATAAGGTGGCGTGAGGAATGAGGCCGTTGAAGCCGCCCCCAGAGGTCTGAGGGGGGTCCGGACTCCCGGAGTGATCGCTGGCTTCCTTCTCCTCCAAGCTCCGAATATGGCAGCCCACCTGACCGCTGGGTGACAGTGAGATTCACAGGTTCACATTTAACCACATCAATCACATAATGACAAAAATAAAGCAGTTAAAATGCATCTCTACATGCATTTTCATCTTTTTTTATTAAATAATCACAATTAAATTGCATTCTCAAGATTTTGCACTGGAATAAATTATCGCGCATCCTGCTCCAAAAACAACGCCTCAGAAAGATTATGTTTTGTTTGAATTTCAATAATTCCCTTTCCTTGTCAATGCTGAGACCTGTGCTGTTCTTTTCCACACCAGGCTACTACCGTAGGCTGCTCTGTGTCTCTCTGTAATTTCCTGTGCTTCCCTGAGCTGCTCTGTACTACCTTGTACCCCCTTGGCCTGTAATACTCTGAAATGTGTGTCCCTGTGCTAACTTGTGTTGCACTGTGCTGTCCTGTGCTTCTCTGTGTT
>JABFEB020000039.1:16157540-16175021 GCA_019775895.2 Stomatorhinus ivindoensis
AAAACGTATATTTATCACGTTATGGGGACATTGTGTCCCCATAAGGATAGGTATACCTGTTCGCACACACACACACATATATACACACACACAAAAAACAGGGATGCATCTGATCCCTCATACTGGTCAAGGTCATAGAATATATGCATAAAAATATATTTAAAACATTATTCAAACACATAATATCTCTGGCTATAATTTGTCATCGCTATTACTGCAGTTTTGTTTATAGTTTAACCTGCATTATCATGTTTATTGTGTATATTATGTAAATAACGACATATTGCACTATGTAGACAATTTCATTCTGCTTATCTGTATCAGCCTGGCTTCACAATCACATTGGGACTGACCAGGGCAATTCTGCATTTGCTGGGCTCCTTTGTACTGCTGCATTTGCAGCCCGACACGGGTTAAATTGCAGGGTGGGGGGGTCGCATTTCTACTGCTGCGCTCCAATGCATTTCCCATTGTACTCTACAGTATTTCCAGAGGCACAGTGCCCTATTTCACAGCTGGTGCACAGCGGCATCAGGCCGATGCAAGTGTCTTTGCTAGCATGAGGTTGAAGCAGTTGTTATTTACGTCATTGTTACGTTTTACGTCGTTAAAATGGGGCCCACAGTTAGTGCTTGAGTAAAGCAGTCATAATCCAAATGAATTTTGAACAAGCATCACCCATTCATTCATTCATTCATTCATAAAGAATTTTATACAGCTGTCCAGTTTATACAAGCTGACTGTGATCCTGTTCCGAATAAATGGCTATGGATGGATGGAAATGGGGAAGGCTTGTTAAAAAATTCTGACCACCTAAAGTACGATATTGTAGTAAATGCCAGAGGGCAGGATTCTGTAAGTGCAGCTGTGAGCATACTGTGCCGTGTCTAAAGTGTCCTCATTGGGGTTAATCCAGTTCCTTATTCACGGCGAGCTTTTCACCACGTCGCTAAACATGTGAGGTTTGTCGTACATAAAGAACAGAGCTCACTGGCTGTGAAATCGCCTTTTAGCATTAATGTGCTTTTACCCTTCCCTCCTACGGTAGCTCTGAATCAGCGCTCAGCTCATGTAATGCTCCTGACTTTTTTACCTCAGACCCAGTCAAGAGATTACAGGCCCCAGCTGCGGAAATGACGATGCCATTTAACTAGAAATGGCAGAAACTCCATGTGAATGACGCAGCTGGATGACGCCGTGCTGCGCGTCAGGGCAAACAGAGAGCCAGCAGATTACAGCTAATTACAGCTAAACGGTACAAGCTACTGGCCTTAAGAGCGCGCACAATATGGGGAGGGTGACAACAGCGCCTCAGTGGGCGTCCAGGTGCCCCCCTCCTGGGGGATTTTTCCCTTCATGTGCTTTCCAAGTGCAACTGGGGGGGGGGGGGGGCAATGGCCGCGCCGGTGCCAAGGTGGGGCAGAAAGGAAGGGTGGAAACAGGAGAGAAACCATGAAAAATGTCAAGTATGAAAATGTCTTCCCAGGTTTATGGTGATGTGGACGGCACTCCAAGAGAAACACATCTTTAAATTTAACTATAGGCGCGCTCTCCTCCGTGCGGCTGGCACGGGCCTAGGCCTGCAGCGTCCCGCGGTATGCTTAAAGGGAACTCAATAGTGTAGTTCCATGTAAACGGGGTCTGGGTGACCCCATGGGGACCTCATCTGCTGGTCACTCTGGATATGTGGAGCCTGAATTCCTAGCAGGTTTTATATTGGAAGAGATAAACCTGCAGATAGACTGGGGGGGGGGGGGGTGTTTAATCTGCCACTTGGAGATGGAATGCGTACATTAATAGATAATCCCGTGTAAATTTATTGTACATTTCTCCCGCACCATTCTCATTTAACATATTCATCAACCAGAGTGATTAAATGATGATTAAATCTAAATTAAAACTGTAGCTCATTAATAAAATACTAGAAGCATAATACTGATTATATTACAGTGTAACAATCCTACCAGTCTAATGCCAGTAAGTAGTACCAAGGTGATCAGTATTCACCAAAATACCCCTCCCCACCCCGTATTACCCAAAGACAGCTTTTCTGTTAGACCTTATGATCTCGGGGTTCCTTTCCATTGCGTGATGCCCAAATGTCACCAAGGCTTCCATCATCTTCAAGGCCCCAGCTGCATTTATATACACATGGCATATTTATATGGTACTTTCATTGAGTGCTGTTGATTTTTGTTGGATATTATTTACCTACAGGAATATAAACCCTCTCAGTTCATCTAAATGCCTTCACCTCTATCTTCGGGGCTGTTTTTCGGCAGTTCTTTACCAATACTGCTATCACACGTTGTTTTCACAGGTGTATGTGTTTGCTTGCATTCTGATTTAAGTGATTTTCAATACAAGTCCCATGCAGTTATGAATGGGACACACAAAAAAATCAGATAAATGACACAAATATAAACACATTTGACTGACATCATTCATTCATGTCCTGCTGCATCCTTGTACATTCTCTCTGTGCTCTGAGCAATAGGCTGATCTAATTTCATTCTATCTAAACTTTACTGCTTGCTTTCTTAGTTTCCAGGACACTGTAAACTCTACATATATCTCTCCTTAAAATATATTTAAAATATACTTTTAAAGATATTTTGCAGGGCTCAACAAATTAATGCGGCACAAATACATGCAAAAAACTAAGGTTACAAGAATATAAGATGATAAATGATGTATCTTCATAACATAGAGGAATTACTTCATGGTTTTATGAAAATGGAAGGAAGGCAGAGCCGTTAGCAGAAGCGCAAATTCACTACAGGCTACAGGGAGAAGCAGCCGCTAATTTCTGTTCTTAATTCCCAGTAGCATACAAGTAGCTAAAAATATGAGAATATTTAATATTAAAGAATATAATATGAATATCATGCTCATTCACGTAAAGTGGTAAGACTTGGATCTCCTAAGTCGTGAATGACTGGAAAATGTTATTAAGTCGATGCAAGAAATAGGGAGAGTTTCTTTTTTCCTAACAGAGGTATGGCAGAGGTGAAGGACACCGGCCGTTCACCGCCATGCTGCCGCTTCAGGTTCCGGGAGGACTCGCAGCGAAGCCCATAAAGAGAGTGCTTAACGTTCGCCTGTAAACACAGTGAATTTGCGCGTTTCTTTGGATTCAAACTCTCAAGTGCCGTTCTGAGCTTTGCCTTACGTACATCGGGTCAAATAATTACGTTTTTTTGCCGTTAAGAGGAGCAGAGCGTTTAGACACCGGATCTTAATGCTAGATTTTTACAAATCCATTTACGCGGTCAGATTTGTGGTAATATTTAGATCTTTGCAAACACTGAAAATCCGATAATGTCTAATGGTACTAAGACTAATATCTAAGGAAATCCAGAATTTAGATCATTTCACCAGAAGTTTCCTTATGTTGTTTGATGAATAATTATGTTGATATTTATTCCAAACTTTTTGTGGAATGGTTTAACATTTGAAAAGCTGCTAATCTGATCTGATCTATGTAGCTCAAGTTCACAAAGGGGCCACAGAGAGTGTGACGGAGAAAAGCTGACGTTAAATATGAGCCAGGTGGAATTCCTCCCGTTCTAGTCATAAAAAGTCGCCGGGACAGTTCACAAATCAAAATGTGAAGCTTCACTATTATTATTGTTATTGAACCTGTATACAGACATTCAACGCGTCAACCTTCCCAGAAGAAAAAACAAATGTGGAATTGAAAATATACAGATCAGTCATTAAAATCGAGCTGCATGCCACAAAGCATTACTCATCCGTTAAACGTTGTTTATAAACACTGGCCACCATGAAACACAGGCAGATAAATTAGTGTCACTAATAAAAGCAAGAATTTATTTTAATGATCAATTCTGAATGACCATTAATAGAATTAATTTAGAAGTACATACTTAATAAAAAAATAAATACATATTCACTGGATTTTTAGGATATTGGATGGCAGTATCTTAATACTCAGTGGAAACGATTTTTTTCCCAAATGTAAAACCTAAAAAACGCAAAATATGATTCTAAATATGCAAACACTTCTGTCTAATTTATCCAGAAAGTTTGCTGATTTAAATGTATATAGCGTGCCAATATATTTCTTATGCATGTCATGCATGCGCTGCAATTTTAAGTACTTGCTCTGCTGCTAATACTAAGAATTATGTTGTTGAGTATTAATGCACTGTTTAGGCTATAGCCCATGTTCCATTCAAAGCTAAAAACAGTTATAAACATATACTGCGACGGGGATAGAGCAATCCACGCGAAGTATAGGCCTACGCTAATTATTAGTTCGGTGTTTGGCAGCATTTTATAATTACCTTTACAACACAATGAAAAAAAGGTTTCAGGCTTACTATCACCGAGTGGAAATATTTGCAGAAAACTTCAGTGAGACACAAATGTCCCACAGCAGTCCACATTAGACGGTTGTTATACACGAGATGTCCCACTGTTTCATGTGAAGCTGCATATGCCTGGTGCTGCACACACCGCAATTTATCGCAATTTATTTTTAAAATAACAAAAGAACAATATAGGCCTATAACAGGGTACTTATGTTTAGGGATGTGATTACATATGCTGACACCGGAGATCGTAACAGCGTAATTAGTAAAACATTTGCATTATTAAACCGTTTAAGCGACCGGATTTATTGCGTATCCTGCGGGTCCCACGCCCGGCTCGGGCGCCCATAAATGAACCGTGTTTTCCCTGCTGCATCTGAGGCTGTGTTCAGCTGATACCCCAATCCATTACTCCACTGATATCTGGAGCCACTAAATGTATACAAACTATAAATTTGCTCTCCTCTCACTCTGCTTTTCTCTAAGACGACACGTTTCTCTCCGCTAACATTCTTTAGTGAAAAGGCTTAGCGGAATTACATTAACCTTCTTATGAAAGGGTCTTGGAAGCCGGGCGATGTCCAAATTGTCATTTATCAACTACTTATGATTCCGATATTGAACAAATGGGTTATGTAAAGTAGCAGGATCTGACAAGGTGACATCGTTATCCTGTCTAAATGATACATAACATTAGTGTTTCGCTTAGATCGTCCTCCATCAATTTGGCGTTTCTAACTCTTGGTAGACTCCGTTTTGTGAAATGTTTATTTTTCCTTTCTTGCAGAAATCAATAGCTCTTTTGAAGCTTCGAAGCTCGTGAAGCCGTGCTTTAATGTAAGATTAAGCATGATTATTTTCAGAGGTTAATTTTATCACCACGCTGTAGCTACATTTGCCAAGAAATAAGGACGCTAAGGCGAGTCACTGTTGTAAACTATTGAGTCATAGTTGTTTTCACATTACAAACACATTGTAATATAGTTTGAGGGTTTGCGTTATTCGATCTTTAAAAGGATATTACACTGACGTTGTAGGCCTATAAACATAAAAGAAAAAAACAATTCAAGACTGCAATTAAATCTGTAAACGAAAGCCAACCCAGCGCGTCGTTTTATCTTAAAGTCTGAGGGAGTGTAGTTTAAATAATCCATGATAACCGCATTTGCCCCCTTACGGGTAATTCAAGGTATGTTGATTTGTACGTGACTGTGATTTTATCCCATTGAAGACTGCAACCATATATAGGCTACTAGAGCAGTGTAAATTAGACCTTGTGGCGTAAAGATAAATATATATATGGGCCGAACAGGAAATAAATCGATATTTAAATTATTATTATAGTTATTGCTGTTGTCTAGTTGCATTGAAAATTCACATTCCCCACTAGATTTGACATTGACTTAAGTTTGGGACAGTCAGGAAGTACGGAAATAAACTCAATCACCAACGCGATCGGTCGCCTATCCTGTCCATCTTCCATTTCCATTTACACACTCAGTACACGTGGGACCGTAATCGTCCCGTATATAGAATAAAACCGTACCTATATCCTACACGAAAATATTTAAGCACCATATTACATTTATTGGTGGTTAGTGGAAAACGAAGTCTGACGTTAGATTCCTTAACTTCCGGCGAACGGTTCTTGAATTTCCCATAAAAGCATAAAAATCAACATACGCGTTTCATGCTCTTTTATAGGGTCCACAAAATACTAATATCATCCAAGTATTATAAACTTTACAGTACAGCTGTTACCGACTACTCTTGTGCACTACCCTGACGATTTTATGTAATAAAAGTAATGACACTAGTAGACGCAGCTTTGGCAAAAGATACTTAAATAACTTAAAATTTCATACTTTATTTTTTACACCTTTCCAACATCATATTTAGTGCTGAAGCGTTAAACGTTAAGTCGCTTGTTCCAGGGTACAGACGCTGTCTTTTTGAAACCGAACGATAGTGAATTTGTTACAAATTCAAGGTCTTTGTCACTATACGCTGACAAACAATAAACAATGATAATTATAATAATAATTATTATTATTGATAATAAATAACGAATATACTATTACTACTGCAAATAATAATGATGACTTGGCCTATATTAATAACAGCAATAATAATAGGTATACAGAGTATACGTCGAGGGATTGATACAATGTAAATTGCTGTTTTGACAGAAACTTTTAATGGAAATCATTAGGTTTTTACGAATACAATCTGAAAACAGTAAGAAACATTATGTACATTATTTTCAGTGCAAATAAGTTTTGACAATATATAATACACTTTTACGCTTATCAAAAATGAAAAAAATCACATTTACAAAATAACATATTTAGGGGATTATTTTGAAGGGAGGAGGTTCAATTACATGTGGAAAAAATAACAAATATATCGGGGTAGAAACCAACAGTCCTGAATAAAAATATGTCTTTGGGCCGCCTTCCAAACAATTTTTCATTAGACGATTGTAAAATTCCCCTTTTTGTTGAGTTCAATTTCGGACATTTTGGCTTCATATTAAATACTTCACAGATAGAAATTACCTTGCAGGGCGCCACTAGCGCACCCTCGCTAGGACGCCGTCGCTTCCGTGGCCGCGCTGAGCGGCACCGCCTCCTCAGCGCTGGCTGGGGGAGCCCCGTTCATGATGACGCTTCGCTTATTGTGTTCCGCAATGTCCACGTCACTGCGCTCCGGCACCTCGTCCAAATCGCACTCGCTCGCTTCGCTTTCGCACTCGGACTCCTGCTCCTTCTGCTCCCCTTCTGTCAGCGGCTTGTCGGACTGCTCCTTCTCCTTGTCTTTCTGAGCCTGGGCTTCCTTCGAGTGCCTCCATTTCATCCGCCTGTTTTGGAACCATACTTTCACCTAGAGAAGGGTTTGGGAAGTCGATTTAGGTCCCCAAGGACTACAGGAGAAACAAGCTGGAAATAATGTGCTCGACTCCAGGAAACAGGCAGACTAAATACAAATAAAATAATGCATAATTTTGCCAAAATCTTTTAAGCTGTAGGCCTGTGTGGTCTTTTCTCTAGTTAAAAACAGATGATACTGGATGCAGCACTATAGTTAAAGCATATCCCCAAAATCGAAAAAAATAAAGTTCAAATAATATTGCCAAGGGGTACAACAATCAGATGAAGTGTAAAACGCAACGATAAACAGTGTATTTCCTCAGATATTGCAGCACACTGACCAAGAAACCAAAGTCTTGCTTAATCATGAAACTGGAATGTGGGTGTAAAAACAAACCCCTTTGCCTATTCGGGTTTGCACTTACTCGTTATGAACGACTTTCACTTCCTTGTTATTCTAGGCCAACATTTCGCAACCCCAATAAACTGATTACTCATTATGTTTCGGCATGTTTATATTACTGGGTGTGCCAAAAGGCCCCACTTGCCATCGGCTGCCTAAAACATCGCGGAGACGAATTAAACATTTAATTTTTACAAAACAGCGCTCGTGCGTACAGTCCGCTAGATCGCCCACGGCGGCACCTTTTAACGTTTAAGTTTCTTGCGTCTACTTAAATGCAGAGCCGCGGAGCAAACGTAGCCTACCTGCGCATCGGTCAGGCCCAGCATCGCAGCCAGCTGCTTCCTGTCAGGTTTGGTGACATACTTCTGTATTTCAAATCGTTTCTCAAGCCCTTTTCGCTGCAGGTTGGAAAACACTGCTCGTGACCAGGATCGCTTCCTTTTGTACGTCTGTGGCATCGTGTCTTTGGTAAGCACTGCGTACGGACCTGTTGAAACAAAACGAGAAAAAATCAGTGCAAACAGCCTCTATATTTATTGGCATTTTTTTTTTTGCATATTGCATTTTCAGTGCAAGTCAGCAGGGTCAGTGTAGTGCGTACTGCGCTGTAACAACCACTGTCTCAGTCCCTAAAATGATATGCCAAGCAATCAAATATATGTTTTTAATTCTGTAGACCTAACTAAAGCCCGTGCTGGCAAGTTAAAATTAAATACAGAAAATCGGATCTACGTGGAAACACGGGAGGCGCAGGCCCACCTGGAAAGGTATCCTGTAACTGATGCTGTCCTGATTGCCTGGCCGCGCTGCCTAACGAGCTCATCATGGTGGGCGCGTCGCTCATCCTGGGTTCTAAGGGCGTATAGTACTGGCTTGCAGAAGGCGGCATAGAGAGATGGATCCCTGACTGACGGTTCGTGCTAACGATCGAAGTGAGATCTGTTACAGGACGAAAAGAGAAGGACGAAGAGGTTAAAGAAGCGGCCCCTTAAGCGGGATTTGGGAGTGCTGCCGTTTAGTGTTTCTCATCTTAAAAGTAAAAGGGGTGTAAAAAACGAGTAGCAGAAGTAGAAATAAGCTGTATAATTGTTCTGGGGGGAGAGATGCCAAAATGTTTTTGGTCATTCGATTACAAGTATCTTCATTCAGTGTATCCCGCCTATTAAAACTCAAAAACTTCAGTTACACAGCTGCCAGAACTTAACATGATATAAATACTATTCTGAAGTTAATTTTAAGGCTGACGTAGCATAAACGCAATATGAAAAAATATGAGTGACTTTCATTCAGGCATATAAATGAAAAATCTGACCAAGATTTGTATCTGTGTAAATCCGTTTCCTACCTCTTAAACTTGAAGTCTCTTTGGCTTTTGGGTCAAAGTCTGTAGATAAAATGCGATCAATCCCAAACTTTAGGTCTTTGCTTGACGGTGCAGGGGCTTGGGGAGAGTTCAGAGTGACTCGCGAAACAGAAGTCAAATGTAATCCGTGCCTGTGATATGGGGACGCAGAGCTCACCCTGGAGGCGAAAACAGACGGCTCCTGGGTAACCGGGGAAGGGCGCAGGGGAGATCCAGAAGCGTGAACCGGAGCACGGGGACCCATATGAGCCATTACAGCGGAAGATCCAGAGATGTTTTCAGCGTCTCCGACGTGTAATATGTCAGCAATGCAAAAAGACGGCTTCTTCATCGAATCCAATGAAAAACCACTGGAGCAATACGCAGACCAAAGACTAAAATTAGAAGCATAAAACGGGTTGAGTCCGGCAGTATACATTCTACTAATATGTGTTACCCCGTGGTTAAACACAAACGGTGATAACAGAAAAATCCTGCATGGAAACGCAGATATTGTCGAAAACGGTAGATTTCTTTTTTAAAGGGCCTGGGATCTTTCTCACAAGTATGGAACGTAAGCAGCTGGTCCAAGTAGTCCTCAGCAGAAGTTTCTGCTCTTTAACTGATTGGTTACCCTCTGGCCAATGGAGAAGCAGCTTCAGCAGTACGACACGCCCCCAAGATGTAGGGTTCTTGAGGGTTGAACTTTACCGCTGAAATCCTTCGTTGTCCGAATGAATAAATACCGCACTAAAATATTATTATTAATACGATTATTTATTACTGTTGTTCTTTAACAACTACCAGGAATGTTATATTATAAAGACCAATTATATAACTAAATACCAGACTGTGGACTACCCTTTTAGTGTCGAAAATTTGGAAAAATAAGTGATACGTATTTTTGCGAGCGACTCACGTTGCCCGAAACACCATGTATTGACATTTTGGCTAACAGAAATTAATTTAACAAACGATTATGTGACTTTAGCCTAGTATTGTACAAACACAGAGTTTAACGGGTTAATAGAAGTTGCCCAGTTATGAAGCACAGATCAATTATTTTTAAGTGTAGCTTTGCAGATGATATTTTAGGTGAATGCGCAGGTTATAAATTCAGCAATAGACTAATTTAAAAATGTGTTTTCAGTCGTCTAAGAGAATCCAAAAGTAAGTCTTTTAGAAAATATAAATATTACTGGAGAATCATTGTTTTTGTACATAAATACGGCGAATAACCTATGTCATTGTTTGTATTTGTATGAAGTAGTTTTCTCTGAAAATGTCCCCTGGTTCGCCCTCAAATTCCGTCTCATTCCGAGCTTGACCGCTGAGTACAGGAAACTCCAGCCCTAATAGATCCAGGTCATCCTGTTTTTAATGGGCTCTGATTCTAACTAAATGAGCGGATATTCCTGCTAGATTTGTCCAAAAATAGAGCTTGTTTTAGTATTTTAGGATACGAACGAAATCCGTATTTCTTCCGGAGTATAACAAAAAAACTTTATAATGACGGTTAGAACTTCCTTTTTCAATATTTGTGCAACTTTATCTCAACCCGCAAGTTGCACTGTGACGCAAATCCGTCCTCATGCTTATAATAAAGAGGAAATCAATTTCATAAAGAGAAAACAAAAATAACCACAAAAGCTTTACTTCACACATTTCTAAAGCATGTAATACGTCAATAAATAAACTCATACCATCTTCATGAATATCTCATTTTTACATTGAAGGATAATCTTAAAAAAACAATAATAACAGTAATAGAAATAAATATTAAAAAATCGGTAGCTTGCTTATTTATTATACCTTTATTTATAAATGCGTTCATCTATTCGTGGATTAATTGTAGACAAACTTGTTATGAAACCTACGCATAAACATGCGTGAAAAGTACTTCATAATCCTCTTACACGTCTTTCTTTTTTGTGTTTTTGTTCTGTCTTTCTCTTCTACCAAACAAATAATTTAAAGTCAGCAAAATGTGTAGATTAAAGTAGAAGAATTTTATTTAGGTTACGGTATTAATTTGTGTAAATATTTTTTGTTATATTTTTAATTAAAGGATTATAAAATAGATTTTTATCACGCTATTATGAACCGAAAAAGAAAACATATTGGTGATGATAAGGCTTTTAACCTCAGCCGTCTAAAACCGTTATTCCCCATTTAGTAATCGTCTCTGTTTATTGCCTTCATTAGCGCTGATTTATTTCCTAAGTGTTCCGCGACTCTGGCGGCTTCCTACCGCAGTGTGTCTCAGAAACATTTTTTCCTGGTTAAATTTAGCAATGAAACGTACCGTTTGCCCTCGATCAAGCAGACGAAACAATTTAGGGAAAAGGATGTAGAGGAACACAGCATGCGTACGCGCTTTGGCTATTTCAGGTGCTGATGAGCTCAATGTAGGGAATTTTAAAACGATCCCGTTCGGCTGCGGAATGCCCCCCAAGTGCGTTTACCTGGCGGTTGTTTATTAGCAGTGAGCACGCAGGAAGGAGTTTATATAAAATTATTTATTCTTAATGTTATTATTTATTTAGTCTGTAAATAAGACGAATTCTTCTGGACAATAATTGACAATGTGAGATGCTTTCATATTTTTATTTATCTGAATTAAAATATTAATTCATTGGAATTACATTTAAATAAAACATTTTTCCTTTACCGTGACCCAGTAGGATAAGCGGGTTGGAAAATGGATGGATGGATTTTTCCTATATTTTACATGTTTATATAATGATAAATATAAGCTATATTCAGTTATGTTAAGGCCAGTTTAAAATATGCATTCAAATAAAAAATCTGAAATTCCTTTGCTGCAATTCTTTACTCATATTAATTCTAAATCGCATGCAGTTAAAGCAGGACCAGTTTACAGGATCCAAAGACGAACTACGACGAATAAAAATGGAAGTATTCTGATAATATATTTTCCCGGACAAAATGCTATGAAGCCTCACACCTCATCCTAAACCCCTAAAAACAAACACAAACATAAATATCTTAAACCGTCGAAAACCGTCTTCTCTAGGTTGAATAAGACATTAGTGAAGCGGATCAGACCTGCCGTGTAACTACTAGCTGAATAAAGTCACCTGTCTCCAAACGGGACGGTATACCGGGTCCCAGACCGCGTAGGGCGCCTAAACTGCATTTACGTAAAGCGGTGGATAAAATTTTACAATAATGATGACGCTACACAGCACTCTCCGTCAAAATCTGTTTATACGGTTTTGATACGGACTGGTTTATTTGGTCTCCCCGGTAACTAATGACTGCAATGAAAATCTAGAAGATAAACATAGTCTCACCGCCGTGCATTTGATATATCTCTTTACAGCCAGTTAAAGGGCGAATCGCAGGAACAATGTTTAGCTTGTTCCATAAAATCTGCAGCCCACATCAACCCAAACGTTCATTTAAATGCGAGACGCTAGCATTCGTATAATAGTAATATTTTTTTTAAAAAAGAATACTCAGTTGCCGTAACCCAGTCAATAATGTGTTGAATAAGTGAAACCGACAAATTAAAGAAACTGAAGCAGTATCTTATCCTGTCTCCCTCTGGAACGTAACTTGGATGCTGTGAAGCAATCCCATTTGTGAACGCAGCCCCGTGCTCCCTGCTGCAGCGCGGAGAGCTGGGCCAGGATTACTATTTCTGGCGAAATTTCCCTAGGAAGGAACTTTCGCTGATTTAATGGGACCGAGCTTTTGTAAGTTGCCTTCTGTATGGCGTGGCGCCATTATCCCGCGGTTATTCGGCACTTAAGGAGCCGTTGGAAAACTTGGAGCTTGTTGGAAACCGGATTAATATAATGTACAAGAATGTTACGAAATAATACAAGAAACATAATTTGGGTATAATGGACAGAACTGTGGTTACCCGCACATTACTACCAACAAGAATCTGTATTGTTCTGGATCTAGCAACGAGGTATTGTGGTTCTAAGGTACTACTTGGTAACACTCAGCCGTAGTCAAGATGGAAGGTGACCGTATTTTGCTGCGCAGAAAGGAGGGCACTGGGGCAGGAGACGAAGAGAGGCAACGCATACATGCACAAAGGCAGTATTCTGACTGTAGAAAGCAAATGTCCATGAAACAAAGCGAACGGATATTTCAGACATATTAGGTGTCAAAATAGAACGTATGGTCACTATATTAAATGGTCAAATAAAAAATGCGTATATATGCAGGTTATGAAGGAGGGTAGTGGGGCTAAGAGTTTCTGATGGCCTTTTCTCTGCGGCCTCGCTCTGCAGCTGGCTTTACTGTTATCGTATCACTCATTCTTGCAGTAACATGTCAAGTGCTGCTGTAAGTATTGACGAAAGAAGCGGATTAAATGCGCTCCAGGGGAAGTAACCGGCTTTTTATATGTATAATGTGGTCTGAGCAGAACATGGCGGCCAAAAAATTAATAAACATATCATAAATGAGTTGTAGTTTTTATCTTCTTACAATGACAGCGGTCATAAATATTAACCGTGTTGGTTTATGGGGTTTCCTATTTACAACTGGTCTGCTGCTAGAGCAAAAGATTTTTTAATCGAGATGTCTTTTCTTTAAGGCCGGGGAATTAAGAAATGGGATGACCAGAGGTTTATGCTTAAGTCACAGAACGGTGTAAAAGGAGCCGGAGATGAGGGGACTATTTTAATGAGACGAGCCCCCCCCCATGTGTGACGGCACTGTTTTCAGCTGCGTGGTCCTGTGAGGGCCAGCTGTTTGTTATTTTATCTAGATATTTTGAGCTCTCCGTGTTGACCCAGAGGCAGAAGCACAGCCAACTGTGGTCCTCAGACACAGACAGGCTTGAAGCCCCTATTGCGCATCCTGAGACACGCAGGTCTCCCTATACAGGAAATATATGAAATAAATAAAGGAACGTAATTCTGTTATGCTAATCATAGGAAAATATGAGGGCTTCGCGATTTGTTTGTTTGTTCGTTTGCTTTCTATCCCAACTGCTGTAAAAGGTGAAGAATGATTTATGTAGTGTATGTAAAAAATGAACATGCATGTATTGACTATATATATATATATATAGTCAATACATGCATGTTCATATATATATAGGCCTATATATATATATATATATATATATATATATATATACATACATATATATATGTGTGTGTGTGTCTGTGTGTGTATAAAGGCGACTTTGTATTGGAAGATAATGGATATTAATAATAATTATGCGTGTTTGTATAAATATATACATATTTCAGAAGGAGGAACAGCTAAACACAGCATACACGGTGTCCAGGAGTTCAGCCGGTTCAGCTGAGAGCACTTGGTCACACCTATCGTTAGACATCTTCATCACAGACTTGGATTCGCCAGCAGTCGAGGTTATAGCCCAGGCTTTAAACCATTTATTTCAAGGACTCATAAAAGTGTATTTGTCTTATCCCTTCTCTGAAAATAGAGATATTCACTAAAGTTAAACGCTGGAAAAGGACACCGACCACAACCTCTCTCGGCTACCCTCTCATTTGAAGAGTCTAATGGTTTCTAAATGGGGCGTTTTTGATATAATGCCATTTCGATTCTGCATTAACGGATTTTCTGTTTACACAAAAACAGCCTCGGCTCAGATTAAAGACGTTTGCCGGGACGGTGCAGCGGGGTTACGGCCACTAATTACTCTCTGGGTCAATGTACACAGGGCTGAGTCTAATTTACTGAGTGTCCGTGGCCACCGTACAGAGTACGAAAAGCCAAATGGAAACACAAAGGTCATCATAACAAACTGTTGCTGTTTCTTCTCTCTGAATCCTGGCAGCCGTCCCGCTAAATTACGGCCGAGCCTCTGTTATGGCACCCCTGTGACAAAGCCTACATTTGGTAAGCAGCACGGACCCCGGGTTGTGTTGATCGATTGCTAGCCTGTTTACTGCGAACCCTTCGCTGCTGAGGGAGTGCAGAGCCTCTCGGCCGGGGCAGCCACACAGCTGTCGCTCTTTCTCCGGGGCTTGAATCTCTAACCACAATTAATTGCGGTAATAATATGCCACAACGGAAACAAATTATCAGGTGGGAAATATGAACACCACAACGTAACAGGAGGGCTGTGATGTAGCAGGTGTCCGACAACTTGGCATAATGACGGACAAGTTAAATATTATCGTTTTTTATTTCATTTTTTAAGCAATTAAACGGTTTGAAATGAGACAAGGAGAGTGAGAGGGGTTAGGAAAGAGGGGAATGAGGGTCCTTTTCAAAACAGCTCATCGAAACAAGTAGGCATTTATAACGTCACATTTTTATTGGAAAGTGATTCAACCACTTTACCCAGTTTAATATTTTGTGCTAATTTCAACCACCAGGGAAAGACAGATAAAAAATAAGCAAAAATATGTACAAGTGCTTAACCAAACAATAGCATACATGTATACGATTGTAGCCGGCAATTTGTAATGTGACGTCCCCCCCAACAAAAACAAACAAATTTAACTCTTAATTTTTTTTCAGAAAATTAATGCAGAAATTACGTCCATCAGGTTTTTATTTTAGCAGATTATTCGTTGTATTCGCTGCTGACGAGCAGCATTGTGCCTAACACTTACTGGCAAATCATCGCAGAAATCATGCAGTCACGTACAGTATCGTGCTGATCAATTTCTGAAAGACTCATGCTAGAATGTAGGCCGATGTAATTGCAAATAAATGCTTTCAGGTTGGTAACTAATGCTGTGTTGTAGTGTCGTAGAGAGAGAGAGGGAGCCGCCCAGTAATACCGCTGTGCCCAGGTGTGTTTCGCTACTGCAACCCGGCAGTGCGTCACAGTGTCCTGCAAGTGCATGTCCCGGTCTGACACAGTGCCTCCCACCCACGAGGTAATCCACATGCAGGCCACATCTTCAGCCTTTCAACCAGGGGCTTGCGTATATCCTCCATAGTGGAGATTGTACTGTATACCTTAGAACCCCTCTATCATTTAGATATTTTTTGTGTAAAGAATTGATTTTATTTTGTCTAGTTGACTGTCACTTCTGTTAGGACGATTCCAGGGGCCCCAAGGGATTCCAAGGGCTCAATATGATTTGCTTTCATAAGGCCCAAAATCTCTAGCAACAGCTTTGCCGTTCAGGATCCTGGAGGTCTGTTATATGTTATTAAAATGTGTATTTGGGAAAATTTTGGTATTTGTCGATCATTTTTTAAATGCAGAATGTCTTGATTTTGAAATACTACCTGTTGTGAGCGGTGCGATGTAAAGAGTACTCAGGGAGTAACGTCATGTTTGAAATGGCTGCAGTCCGACCTGCCAGCATCTTCAACTCTACTTTTATTCGTCTGCCAGATCAGTAATTTACGGGTGCTGCACTAACGCAGGTGCCAAGCGTCACAGATTTCCGCCTACTTACCCGGTATATCACTTTAGAGCTGTATCTTAAGAGTGTTATCAGCCGAGAATTATTTATACTTAAGATGAGGATCAAGGTGAAAAATCCCATTACAGCGAAGGATCAAATTTCACGCTGGGGGTCATTAAATGTAGAAAATAAGTTCGCTTTTCATTAACTATGGTTAATGAAATTTAAATACTCTGCTGGAATAAATTGTGAAGAATACACGTTCGTGAAAACGTTATATAATATTACTGAATCACATAAAACCTTGTCATCCTACTTTTCCTTGACATATAGTGGTCGAAAACAATTTTACTTTCCCTCCCTATAATGCAAAAATGGTTTGGTCTGGTCGTGTTATCAAACAAATTCGAGTATTTTCCAAAAGCAAGAAGCACCAGTGACGTACTGCTAAATGTGCCTGAGACGACGGAAAGGTGAGAAACATTTCATTGGTTTCCAGCAAACCTAGAAAGATGCTGTTAGCGGATTGCGGCGGACAGACGGGAGAATTGGCAGCCCACTGTATACACATAATTATGTATTATTTAGGCCTATGTGTATTATATGTTTTTGTACGATTTTATAAAATTAGATCTCAGTTTGCAGTCTATTCAGTTTGGCGTTCTTTTCATGTTCTGAAACTGTTTATGGGTAATTCTAAGGGAATTTAAAGCAAAAAAGAGTATTGAAGTAAAGAAAAATAATCGAATATCGTGATAAGTATCGATATCATTTGATATGAAAAAAGTAAGATATTTTACCATATCGCCAAAATTTATTTACACACAATTGTTTTACGTACCGTCCGTCTGTCATTAGACATTCCAGAATTAATAAGATAAGGATGAAACTCTTACCTTCAATAAGATTAGGGAGTGATTTTTTCGGGAATTTCCCAAAGTCGTGAGACTTTCCCGGGTACACGGCCAGCCAGAAAATACTTATATGCATCGAAATACTTATAAACTTTAAACTGCTCAAGCGTGTAACTATATGTGGTGTGAACTAGGTAGTTGTCATAATGATTCACTTCAGGGATGTATATATGCCCTATATATATATATATATATATATATATCCCTCGCTACTTCGCGGTTCACTTATCGCGGATTCACGACTTCGCGGGTTTTTAAATATACAGTAGTAGTAGTAG
>JABFEB020000039.1:16175121-16187722 GCA_019775895.2 Stomatorhinus ivindoensis
GAAATTCAGTTATCGCGGTCGGCCTTGGAACCTATCTCCCGCGATAAGTGAGGGATTACTGTATATATATATATATACTCACATACATACAAATACAGTTAAAAGCTTGGACACGCCTACTGAAAATGGTTTGCTTTTCAAAAACACAGAAACACCTCCCTGTAGTGTAGTTTGGGTTATGTTGTGACAAAGAAGAGAAATAGAATGGTGCAATAGATGACCTTCCCCCATAATCCCCCGACCCTGCGGAGCTGGTTTGGGATGAGATGGAGTAGTAAGCCAACTTGTGTCCAGAACGTGTGGAAACTCCTGAGGACTGCTGGAGAAGCATTCCAGGTGACAACATCTGGAAGCTGCTTGAAAGAATGCCAAGAGTCTGCAATGCTGTCATCGAAGCAAAGGGGGGTATTTAATATTAGGCGTATATTATTTGCGATGTAGAGCGCTTTTCTTTGTTGCAATATTTTATATGTATTACTCCATTGCCTCCAGGCCTTGTGCTAAGGTGAATAACAGCTAAAATAGAGACAAAGGCAATAATATATGTATATATGTCACGGATGTTAAGCGTAATATATGTTGCGTCGACGTTAAAATTAGTAATCCGCACAAGGGGGCAGTAAAGAATGTTGCAGCCGAGCTGTTAATTTAGACTTATATCATTTGTTAACTGAGTAATAAAACGGGACGAGAAAACTGCTCTCAGTTACTATTTTTGAAAATAAAGAAATAAATAAACAGCCGCACTCTGCATGTTTTTTAAATGAATCATTAGTCATCTCCAAGTGAGACAATTCCCAGTATTGACTGGTGGGGCTTCAGTGGACTTTAAGGGATTGTCATAAAAAAAGCGTCACATGTGAAAGTCGTTAAGCCCGAGCACTTCCAGAATCCACAAATATAAAAATCTCTACAGGAGATTACAAGTTGGGATCAAATCCCACCTCTAATTCTACACATTTTCATTAGAAATGTTTAGGAAACTCGAATCTTTACTGTGTTTGAATCTGTAGATTTTCATCTCAACGTTTTAGCAGGTCAATATTTTTTTGTAGAATGTCCAGTGAAGATTGGCTCTTCCTAATGTTTTGCTTTTTCTTATCAAACAGAAATATTGTTTTCATAAAACTTTACCTTTAATGCACACCAGAAGCAGATGATTGCGACTATTCGTTCATAATGATTCCGATTACGCAGGTGTGCGGATGTTCCGTGTTTATTGCAGACTTGAGGTATCAGGCCAAACGCACCTTCTCTCAGTCCCACTGCTAAAGTCTATTTACAGAGCCCACTCAGGCGACTTAAATATTTGACACGGTTTTGATTAAGCTTGGGGTAGATCTCATCCCTTCTGAAGAGAACGCAATCGAATGAATTTCAGACATAAGCCGTCATACCAGACACCGTTCTGGTGATATATTCGGTTTCTTATACGAGAAACGTTCCACCCAAAGATGACCCTTTTCTTTGGCCCAAAAGGTGCACGCAAATTTGTCTTTAAGCTGCCATCTACTGGTCACTTTATAAACTTACAATCCATGGCAGCCAATTTCTTCAAAACGATTAAAGCTCCTTAAAGATGTTTGGACGTTTCTGGTTTGTATGATAACCCCGCTCGTATGAATGGTTGTTGGAAAATGTTAGACAAGAAACACAGGGACGTCACATTTGAAACACCTAGACATTTTCATCTTAAATAAACAAGACTATGGCTTTCTAAATGAGGCAATTTCATATCCTTTATTTGGTCACTGTGATTTAAACCTTCTCCGTCTGTTTAATACGTTTAACAACCAGGGATGTCGATATTTTCATTGATATTGAACCTTACTGGACACACAGAATACAGAACTCGACATATGAGGTAATAAATTATTAAAAACTAATTATAGAACGATTAAAATGGTTTCATGTCGTATTTAGCGTAAAAACAGCGTTGAACGTGCAAATTGAATTATACAGGCCTGTTGCAAATCAGGACATGCTATTTGAGCGGTGCCAGTGTCCCAGTTTAATTAGTTTTTCATAAAAAAAACAATAAAAACATTTTCATTTATATTCATGAAGTCATAAAATGCATTAGTTAAAAATGATTGATTATAGGATATAAGGGGGAAACACACACAGACACGGACACACGCAAAACGTTTTAAAATAAAATAACCAAGCAGTCAGTGATGAACTGAAGACAACGCACTAAAAATAATGAATGTCTCGTATCTCTCAATATCTCCACCATCTGCTCCTCTTCTGGACACATGCCTTGCAGTCAGAAATATGTTTAGGGCCCGGAATGTGAAATTGTCCAGAATTTAACCTTGGATCGCTTCCCAGGACAAACAAGCCCGTGACAGTAGATTGATGGAGGCACTACACACATTTGGGGCAGACATCTTCCCAAAACGTTTACTGTCAAACACAAGTAATTTACGCGGAAAATGTATTGTCTTGTGTTTACACGAGATGCGCTTTAATGATGTTGCTCCATTTAGCTTTTTAAAGCCGCTCGCTGTCATGTGACATCACGCAGACTACATGCAGCTATTCGATCCATTTAGCGGCGTCTTTATGGGTAGAGCAGCGACCCCTTCGTACCTAATGTTAGTTTTGTGCTTTTATGTTGCGATAAGTAATAATACCATGATCTGTATTACTGCGCGACCCTAAGATTAGCGGCTGGAAGATGGATGTATGAATGATTTGTGTTAATGGCGATAAAAACCATGCAGTGCAATTCCAACGTTATCTCAATATGCATAATGAAATAGGGTAAGTATATCATTTCAAATTCTGCTAACCAAATAGGTCCTACTAATTATGCTACAATGATGGAATATGATGGAAAATAACTTTAGTTATTTGACTAATGGAAAAAAAAATCTGCT
Organism: Stomatorhinus ivindoensis; assembly: GCA_019775895.2. Taxonomy (NCBI): domain Eukaryota; kingdom Metazoa; phylum Chordata; class Actinopteri; order Osteoglossiformes; family Mormyridae; genus Stomatorhinus; species Stomatorhinus ivindoensis. Next base: position 16,178,007 of record JABFEB020000039.1, read on the forward strand.
TTATGGAATACCCTCTTGGGTACATTTCCCAAAAGCATAGCTGCTAACAATGTTAGGAACTTACATAGTTGGAACCATGCAACTGAATGGTGCCAATATATAAGGCATTATGGGGAGCCTCTGGGAAATGTAGCCCTAGTCAGGCGACTGTCAGAATGATGAGCAGGAAATAAAAACACTGATCAGCAGACGCCATGTCGTTTTTAGAATAAAAACGTTGAACACGCAAATATACATTTTAAATAGGGTGACCAGATAATCCATGTCAGGGAGGACACTTTGAGCTACTTCGGGTTTTATAAACTACTTGAAAATGGAAAAGGTCCTGTGTTTGGCTAAATAGTTCAGCTCTTCTTGTGCTTTGATTGGTTTGTTTCCTTGATTGAAAGACTCATCCAGCTGTTTCACATTAGCATTAGTGACACATGCGTGATTATAGGAGACTGACCAATCAGCACACAGCAAGAACTCAGTGCTCAAGTGAAATCCAGGTCCTTTTAATTGAAATGGTAATTTACAATTCCTGTCCTAGCTCAAAGTATCCTCCCTGACATGGATTATCTGGTAACCCTATTTTAAATGAGGATATTTTAGCAGTGCTAGTCCACCAGCTTAGTTTTTTATTTAAAAAAAACTGTAAACGGAAAAAAAAGAAGAAAAAAAAAATGAAGTCACTGGGGATTGTGCCCTTAAACTGCATGACTGGATTCAGTTTAGTTCCACATCATCCCTGCAGAAGTGAACCAAATCGGACTCCCGGTGTCAACAGCTAAATGCTCATCTCTGCACTATCCTGAATGCGGTCCAGGGAGCCGAAGTTAGTTCAGTGTCTAGGTGTTCATTATCACAGCAAGGCTTAAAGGAAGGGAGATCCCCTGCTTAGGTGACCTCTCAACCAGCACGTCACCCCCCATTGTGAGGAACACGCCACCATATGCAAAGTCACCCAAAGTGTGTGTCAACAAACCGGTTGTGTTCTAATAAAAGCATAGAGCAACACAGTTTGTAAAAAAAAAAAATGAAAGATTCCTCTTAATCTTACAATTAACCCAACTAACTCTCATCACGACATGATACTCAAGTCATGAATCATACTGTGGCTATTGTGTCTGGATTGTCTTTCCTTTAGAAATCCTGGAGATGTCATCAAGGAGTTTCAATTGAAACACAAATGTTATATTAGAAGAAAGACACACATATGTGAACTGGAAGATATGCTTAATGCCTTGGTCACTGAAATATCAGTGATGTACAAACCAAATATAAAATTCTGTTTTTAAAAGTATGGCAAAACACTCTCCTACAAATAACATGGTAACTAGGGGTAAAAGGCACAGATCTGGGTGTAGTTTGTTAAAATGAAGACATTTCTGGCATCAGTTAAAATACCATGTCAGAGTTTTCTCTGTCAGAAGTACCATACCAAACTGCAGTTTTGAAATAGTATTATTTTCATACAACTCAGCAAGGTGGCAAATTTTATATTTAAAAATACCAGTTTCCCTTATGTAGAAGAACACTGTCATGACAAGACAAGACAAAAAAAAAAAAAAAAACGTGTGATACTTATAAATCCCTGTAAAATTAAAACGGGACGTAAACTTGATACAAAAACTGAGGGTGTCCCTTCAGACAGGCTGACAGACAGCAGTTTGAAGCAGCTTCTGGTTCACCATGCTGTCCCACAGATGGTTAGCTCTCATCCCCGGTACCTAGGAGCCTTGATCTCTCAGAGCTGCTGCTGCTCTCCTCTGCGGTGCAGCAGGGCAGCTTGGCCACCAGGGGGCGATGGAGGCCATTGTAGAGCGCTGTACCAGCCAGAAGGATGATGAAGCCCAGTACCTGCAGCCCATGGAACTGCTCCCAGCCCACGGCCAGGCTGACCACCCAGATGACGACGGTGCGGAGGCTGTCCAGCACCATGCGCGTGGTGGCACTAATCTCCTTGGTCACACTGATGCCAGCAAAGTTGAAGAAGGCGATGCTGATGATGTTGCCTAGCAACGCCAGCACGATCATGGGCTGGTTGCCGATCTGGCAGAAGGCGTCCAGTGCGTCTTCCAGGACGCGTCGGGGGTTGTTGCTAAAGTCCCCCACGGGGATGTAGAACATCGGGATCAGCAGAAGGGTGAGGATGATGAAGCCAAATAGTCCTGCGTGGAAAGGAGAACGGCCACCGGAAAGCAGAAGGGTTGTTAGGAGGAAAGTCTCCATCTCAAACAAGTGGTGAAACCAGTTTACACCTCATACCAAACAACTACAGACACCTTGTTCGGTTATAGTTCAGATCCTTGCTAATTTAGCATTACACATCACCACCAGCAGAGCAGTGGTGTTCAGCACCACTCAGACCAGCTTGTTTTTGGCCTCTGAGGTTTGGGCCCCCTGTTGGTCACAAATAGTTACTACACTAATCATACAAATTCATTCCTAATTTAAGGGATGCAGAAGCAGCATATTCTGTTAACCAGCTGTCTGCCTATGATATTATAACTCTAGTCACTAGCTAATGGTTGCTGGTTGAGTGGGGGGGCTGCAAAGTGGCTTTATAACCCCCAAATAAAACAAACCCACCCCTGCTTGAGGGGGCAGTACCTTCAGTCCCGACGGCCCGCAATGGATGCACGTCGTGCTTGTAGACAAACTTCTCCTCCAGGACCATCTGTACGGCAGCAATGATCTGAGCCATGATGATAAGGAGGTCGCCTGAAAGAACCAGCAGCTCACATCACTGCGTCACGTGACGCGACGCGGCACACCGTCCACCCGCCTCTGCTTTACCCGTGATGACGTCATTGAGCTTGTGCGTGTCGTCCCTCTGTCCGCTGGCGAAGTCCGCCAGGCCCACCACCACCAGACCCAGGATGGTGATGAAGATGCCGGCCCACTGGCTGGTCATGAGGCGTCGGTTCAGGAAGGCCACGGACAGCAGCCCGGTGAAGATGATCACGGCGCCACGCAGCATCTGGAAGCTGGAGGCGCTGGTCATGTTCAGGGCTGGGGAAGCAGAGAACGTGACAGCCGTGAGGACCGCGTGGGCTCAGACGCTCGCATGAGGGAAATCGGAAGGATACCCAGGCCGAGAGTTCAGCAGAATGCGGTGATGTTACTGAAAAGCAGAAGAGAGAGCACCATCTCTGCATGGTTTGACTGAGGGGAAACTGATGTTAGTCAGCTAAAGCAGTTAGTCACTGACAGCTAACCATCAACTCCCATTTTCCATTTATGCTGTTAACAAGCATCGGTAACTTGACCGCCAGGATAATCAACAGGCCCATTAAAACATAGAAATGTGATATTCCCAGGCATTCACATTTACTTATTTAGCAGATGCTTTTATCCAAAGTGATGTACATCTCTGAGAAAGTCCCTGGAGAAAGCATGAAATAAGTGCCTTGCTCAAGGGCCCAATGATGAAGTCACCCCTGTGACCATGGGATTTGAATCAACGACCTTCCGAATACAGACAGAGTCCTAACCCAGTGAGTTGCACACCATGCGCCAGAGAGCGGAGGCGAGACGTACCGACATACATGATGGACGTGGCCAACATGTCACAGACCGCCGGGGGGAGGAAGAGCAGGGGGTTGAAGGGCTGGCCAGCATTCATCTTGGGCTCGGGTGCACGTCTGTCATGACAGAGCAGGATGTAGAACACGGCCAGGCAGCTGAGCTCCCCGAGGAACATGCCCACAGCCTACAGAAGAAGAACACCACATCCAAAAGGGAGGAGAACCTACAGAATAAGGTTCATTATCCTGATTGAGCACTGAGGCCACAGAAGGCTCAGCACAGCTGCCATAAAGCTATTCCGATTAGAATACGGATGGAATCACAACATTCCACAGACTGGGAACGAGCGACCCTACCTGTAGAAAGGGGTGGGAGAAGGTATGAGAAGCAGAACCATGACATCCCAACGCTGAGAAGGTGTCTGCCCACCTGCAAGGCAGGGAGAAAGACTGGCATGGGAAACTGCAAGTAAAACACCCGTCACTGATCAGCCGGCACTGTAGCCAACCGAATCCATAACAGTAAGCTCCAAACTGATGAGAACATCCAGAACCTATACTCAAGTCACAAAAAAGAATATAAACAAAAATACTGAGACAGAAGACCATCAACCTACCACGGCTGGACACACATATTAATTTTACTGCATCCCAGAAATAAATTTACATTTATTGTAAAATCTATTCCATTACCCAACACCCACCTCTCTGCTATATGAAAAAAAGCACTCTAGGTGTGAGTAGAGAGGAAAAGGAGACTGGACATACAGAGAGTAAAGAGTTTCAGAGGCAGCAACCGGCGTGTTGGAACTACTTTCTCTAAAAGCTCGAGAGAACGGCTGATAAACCTTTGTCAATATCAATAAAAGTTACCGAGTACTTACTTCTTAAACACTGCCGATTAGAGTGGCTCGCCACACTGAATATTTTCTGTTTAACGTTAATAATGATTAACTTGCGAATATTGAATATGAGACTCCCTTCCGGTATGATCCAAAAGGTAAACTGAGCTGGCAACAGAAAATTTACAGCGCTGACCCAGAACCACACAGCCTGCCAGGGAAGCCTGACGCCTTACGCTACATTACATTTCGTTTATTTACTATTCAAAATACCGTTAAGGAAACTGAAAGAAGAAACAGCTCATGTTCAACCTGAAATGAGGAAGGGGTGGGATATATGAGCCGCTAAATGTCAGGATGAACAAAGAGTACTGAAGACAAGACATGCAGAAACAAACAGGTAATAACTTAATCAGATTAATCAAGTATTTCTAAGCAGTGGAAAATTCAACGTACGTGCTCTATAGTGAAAGTGGTGCACTGACTATTCATAATAACCGGGAAAAATCAATTTGAATTCTCTGTCAAAAGCCTCAAGTTACCAGATATGACGCGTCATGTGCGGTGCACCTACTCAGCGGCACGAAATGTGTTTAATAAAACATTAATAAACACTGTAGAGAGCTACAATAATTAAATATTTGTAATATACCGGCCTCCCCCGCGATTTATTGATTTATTTTTTCACAAGACGGCGTCAAAAAAATCGCTGATGTAGCACCTTTTCAGCACATGACGGCTTCTCATGACCAAACATGATGACCCGAAACAAGAGCCATCAGTAAGTTTAAGGGCAACGATTTAGCAGAAACCTTTGCTGATAACGTCATCACGACTGACCTAAAGTAATTAATCAACGACCCGATCACTGCAAATGCGGAGAGTGCGATCTAGTCACCGCCCTGCACAATGGTTTCAGCAAAGTTTTAATGCAAACTTGTTTTGGAAAATTGAATTACTTAACCCGTTACGACATCACAAGGACTTTTTTTAAAGAAATAAATGGTACGATGGCATGTCACCATTTCCAAAGGATACTGACTGAATGAAGATGTGAGACACACCAACCAAATTGCCTAATATCCCGGCGTGGTTTGAGCAGACCCGGGCTTGCCGAAGATTGGAAGCGTCATAACCGGAGACACTCACTTGGCGGACAACGTGTTGATAGAGCCGGTGATGAGCATCATGGCAGCCAGCAGCAGCTGGTACTTCGTCCAGACCATGTTGACTTCAAATGCCGAGGGATCTTCTGCTAATCTTCCGCAGAGCAACCAGTTTTGATTCAGATGTCGATGGGCTTCCTGAAGAATCACGTGACTGATTTGTCAGCTGACTCTTTGTACCATCCCGCAGCCGAGAAGGCGGATCTTCTGAAGGACCTTAGATCAGCTCGTCAGGCACAATCACATGACTGCGTGTCAGCTGACCTAACGTCACCCCGTCCTATCCTGTAGTCCTGCAAGTGTCTGTGCTCTTGCGTACCAAATACACCTAAAACAGGCGCCGCCAACCTGTCGGTCTCGATCGACTGGTCACATGTACAGGAGGTGAAGGAGTATATTATTTAGAAATCTGACGTGCTTTTTGCGCGTGCACTGCACTTTATCTCTGATGGTACACGCCGCGCTGTGACGGCGCACTGCAGAGGAAAAGCAGCCCCCCCCAAACACACCTTTTACAAAAGTCGCTCTTTCGAGACCATGACCTAAACCGTTTTGCGTCCTACTTGAGGAGCACAGTCCATATTCCACTGGCCCTGAGATTAAATCGACAGGCTGTTTGTCAGACCTGCATGCTGAAGTGTACAAGATAATCATTCCTGCCGTATTTCCAGGGGTTCGGCGAATAATGTAGGTAAACTGCTGTCGGTGCTGGTGTTGGATCTCACAAGGTGTAGGGCCATATTACATTCATATACTGTATTTTGTTTTATTACATCTAATATATTGTTTTAGAAACGCTTGTGCATTGCACGTATCAGGTTGCCCGTAACGATCTGCGGGTTGTATTACGGTTGTAAACTATGTGATTATTATTAATATTATTATTATTATTATTACGTATTCTGTCTCATTGCATGTAAAAGACGCTAACCTAGATTACTACAGTTCGGAAGAAATCGGGTGAGCGTTAAACCCATTGAAGCAGTTATTTTGTGAAGCACATGGGGGCAGTGTTGCTTCTGCGAGTCACAAATGACATTTTTTAAAGGAATTGCATTACTCAATAGATTGTTTTGGGGGAATAGACCTATTCAAATATGCTTGTTCCTAAAACTTTTTAGTTGAACAACAATAATAAAACAACCATAAGCCCCAGTTTACCTTTCCGGGAGTGTTAAGCTATCCAGCATCCTTGTATTTGTGATTTTGCACAAACAACTTAACTTGACAGTAGTTTCGGAGTTTCGGGCACTTAGATAGAACTACAGAAGAAATTCAAATTAATTGCACAGTTTGTGTTCTAAAATATATGGTGTGTTATTTAGCGATTTTCAGTGTGGCCGTTTAATTAGAATAATTTATTAATGTTTTACCAAATCTGTATGATTTAATTTTGTGTTATGTCTGCACAGTAAGTTGTAAATGGACTGACTGTATTATTTGTGCAAGCAGCTTTTTTAAGGCACCTGATGATCACACGCATCTGTAAGTTAAACTGGAAATGTAAGTTCAGTGCATTTGTGTTATCTAAGTTAATTGTGACTTATCTTAATCTCAGTGAATTGTGACTTATTCTTACAGGTGAATGGGCGGTGATTTTGACAACTATGGGGAGCAGCACCTCAGTGTGTGCAGAAATGGAGAGGAGATTGGAGGTTCCTAAAGGCTGTTGACACCCAGCACACCACCAGGGAAACAGCCCCCCCCCCCCCAGGCTAATTAAAGCTGTTGCTAAGCTACATACTACCAGGCTCAATCGATGACTTTCCCAGCCACTAATTACAGTTAATTGTTTTCTTTATTTACCATTCCTCCCCCCCTCCATGTTTAAGCAAAAGGTCATTTGATAGTTTTATCGCATGAATGTCATGAGAGAAGGGCCCTCATCCTTATTGACCGTTTATAGAGCTGAACACAAATGGCGGGAGAATCTATTTGTAAAATAACCTGAAGAAAACCCTGTAGAGTGGTTACCACATAATAGCAATAATAATATTGCTGTGTCATCACATTATGGTAATTGGGCTGCATTTGCATAGCACTTTTCTACTCCTATGAGTACTCAAAGCACTTTAGAATACATGCCTCACATTCACACACCAGTGGCAGAGGCTGCCATGCAAGGCACCGGAAGCAATCTGGGGTTCAGTGTCTTGCTCAAGGACACTTTGATGGGGTCAGGAGGAACTAGGGCTCGAACCTGTAATTCTCTGGTGGCCAAACGATAGCACTACCTCCTGTGCCACCATATTCCACAAATTATTGTTGTTGTTGTTATTATTAATAAAATGGTAATAATAATAAAAGCACATTTAAGGTCTCCAATACTCACTAGCATCCGCCACCTAGTGTGTCTGAGATGTTTGAGGTGCAGTCCCTACGGACATCTGATAAAGGTAATCTAATAAAGTAAGTACTATATCTTAATGTTGTTTTTATTTCTGCTTCGTAATGAAAACTGGAAACAAGTTATTTTCACATTGTGGACTGCAGTGATGTAAAATGTTATATAGATTCACCAAAGCAGTAGCAAAAAATCTGTGATAATCCATGAATTGAGCTGAAATGCAATGCATACATATGCATACAAACACATGCAGATCCATACGTTGACGGTGTGAATATTAGCTTTAGGATCTATAGTCTTCTCTCTTGCAACTGACTGATGATTGGTAAAGCTGAGGCTTTCTAGTCTTGTTTAGGTCATGCTGAATGTCTGATGATCGCATTACCAGTGGCAGTGTTTACCACCATTCAAACCCCGCGTTTGTGTAGGCTGCCCTGGTGGTCACAAACAGTTACTGCAGTGAATATTCAATAAACACATTCCTTATTTAGGAGATGCTGAAGCAGCATTTTCGTCTGACGCTAGTCGCTACCTGTTTACTTGGAAATAACAGGCTGCTGGGATGTCACTTTTCTGAACCTAATTATCTGTTACCACTATGGGCCAAATAGCATTTATTTATGACAGAGGATTTTACATTTAACATTGTAAGGAAAATTGACGGTTCTATATGATTAAAGTAAAAAAACACATAGCATCTGTTACATAGATGTCCACCCCCGCCACCCCCCCATCCATGTATTCGCTTAAATAACCTTAATTTCCATCCGTAGCAGCTCGGGGAATAGGGGGCGTGCCTTGGGCTGAGACACAGGGAAGGGTCACCTTTTTCAACCCAGTGGCACGTGTGTAGCGTGTCCCCCGCGACACGGTCCATGCCGCACATGTGCTCGGATTTGTGATGACATGTGACACCTCGGCCGCGTGGCTCTTATGTAACCGGTCTCCGACAAGCAGTTTCTGGCTGGAGCGACACGAGCGAAGGTCCCCTCCCGTCACCTTGGGGCTGCTTACATTACAGAACACACATGTACCACATCGAACAAGTTACCTATCTGAGGTATTAATATCTCAAGTGGCTAATCCCATGGACATCCGGTACATGACTGTGGTCCTGAAATGATCCAAATATGCAGGGAACCCAGGAACAAAAATGAAGGCAAAAAATGAGTTATTTTTGGAGTGAGACCCTAATCCTTAGTGACACTGAAACAGCACTGCAGTTTTGATTGTAATACATTTTGAAGTCAGAAACATTTCAAGGCTACAGTACCAAACAAGGAAAGGCGACATTCCCACTATGCCATTGTATGTGTAAAATTATAGAAACAGATGAACATTAAGACTCATGAAAATAAGGATACATATTTATGTCAAAGTCTAGAGAAATACTGTCAGATTTGGGTCCTTTTGTTTGGCTATAAAAGCACAGAGATGTTCCACTAACATCCATCTGGAATGCCAGTTGGGCAGGCGGGACTCGTGGCCAGTCAGATCCCACCAGACCCAAGTGGTCACGACGACGCTGAGCCGGAGGGTGGCTCCAAGAGGCGACTGCCCATTTCCGCGGGTCTAAACACACTATATTTAAAGAGCCCCCCGTGGCTCGGGTGCTGGGGGGAGGAGAGACGAGGCCTGTGTCTGCTGCGGCTCCCTCCCTCTCGGCCTCGCGGGAAGGACCGTCGATGCAAATCTATTTAAATCCGCTGGCTTCACTTGCTTGTTTTTATTTGCTTGTCTGTTTGTTTGTTTATTCACATTCGTTTGGTCAGTGATGTGGGGGGGGGGGGGGGGGGGGGGGGGGGGGGGGGGGGGGGGGGGGGGGGGGGGGGGGGGGGGGGGGGGGGGG
>JABFEB020000039.1:16187822-16198289 GCA_019775895.2 Stomatorhinus ivindoensis
TTTCCCAACCCCCCCCCCCCCTTCAATGTGGTACAGAACTCCCCCCTTCAGCCCAAAAACTCAGACTGCTTCTATTTTTGCCTTTGAGCGCTGACCTTGTGCAAAATTTAGCATGTGGAAACCTGCCCGGTTTGAATGACAACGATGGTGTTTTGAGAGCGTGTAATTTGGAAATTAGTGCCTTCCTGATTTAACGGGGTCTCATGCCTCACATGCGTATGCATGATCTAAACAAACCTCTGTTCTTCATAATCAGTGACTTAATGTATAAATTTGTTGTCTTTTTACTCCAGTTGAATTTTTTATTTAAACCATATTATATTAGGCCTGTGTAGGTATTTTATTATGATGTCATTCTCTCTCAGGTAGTTCACTGAGACCCTTAGACCTTTGGTTCCTTTCCCTCTGTATGTGTGCTAGAGTGTTCCTGTTCTTCCTGTGGTTTTTCTCCAGTTCAGTCTCACAGTCTCTAAAATTGCCTGTAGTGTGCGTGAGTTTGCACATGTTTATTCTGTGAAGGACTGGCATCCTGTAGACTGTGCATCCAGCACTTTAATTCCTGGAGATAGGCTTGAGGCTTGCTGTGACCCTGCACTGAGCAAGTGGATGTGGAAAATGGGTCATTCTCAGTCATCTTTCTCCAGCTGCTGGACCACAAGTGCTGTCATCCATCATCAAGACGTTATTTGTGCGTTTGTGTATTGTACTTTCAACAGACACTGTTTTTCCAGGAGTTCAACTCGATTTCTTTGAAAGGGTTAGAGAATCATTCATTGTTTTAGTTTTTGGGATTGTACTGTTTTTTGTGTGTGAAACTGCCTCTGATTGAGGTTATATGGGAAACATGATCATTATTTAAAGGAAAAAAACGCCCTCAAGTGGCTCTGTCTGCTGTGTCCCAAACAGAGATGGTTTCACACAGATGGGATAGGGTGAAGCACAGACCGATCTTATCCCCGTATTCATTCTCAAAACAGAGATGTATACAGAAATGTAAGTTTTTTTTTTTTAAAAAAAGAAAAAAGTTATTTTTGGTGCAAATGAATCACTTTGTCGTGCACATTTGGCTGCGCATGTTTGCCAGATTAGTGCATTTAAACCACCAGATGATGTTTTGTCCGCTCGTCTTCCAGAGCCCCTCAATTAAATCGCTGTCATTAGGGCTGCTATTACATAGCATCTGCTCTGAGCAGGATAGGTTTGCAGATTAAATAACGTCTGATGTGGAACTAATACACTTTATTAGATTCTGACCTGTTTCCCCAGGATGAAAACAACGATACCCTGAATTACCGTTGACGGCTGTTTCCTCCGATACATCCCACAGTTGTGTGAAATGAATAGGGAGCAGGGTAATATAAAGATTTCCCATGGTCCCGTATAAATGTGCTCTTTGTAGATAGACAGACAGCATGCCAGTAACCAGAAAGAATTTCAGAGGAGCTGGCCAATAAACTTTGAGGGTGGTTCCAACCAGTAGTTTTACTATTAGTGGCTATATACCTGACAGACAGACAGACAGACAGACAGATAGACAGACAGACAGACAGATACAGTCACCCCCAACTCCTTACTGCTGGTATAAGATTTTCATATTGTTGGCAATAAGGTGTTTCTCAACAAACACTGTTCACAAGGTCTCTTGAAGTTCAAGCGGGTTGTCTTCAGAAAATCAGCTCATATCACTGAGTGGTACGTTTTAAACCTTGCTACACTGGTTTAAACCCACCCAAGATCTGCTCTGGGCCTTAGTAATGGTGGAGGGAGAGAAGCCTGCCGATTCTGGGATGTCGATGTGCGGTTCTTCGAGTCTTCCTGGGTGATTTCCCACCTCCGCTGTGCTGGCAAGGCGACCGCTCCTGGGTAGATTCAATATGGACAATATGCACCTGACTGAGGAGCCTCAGATCTGCCTATGTGACGTTTTAAGGCTGATGATCACATCTTTGCCCTAAAAGACCTTCAGGATTTTATGTTGCTCCAGTGGGTCTCTAGACGCAGCTGCCCGAATGCTTCAGTCTCTTCCTAGAGGCCGGTGTTTAAAATGAAGCTAAATTTGCCATTTGTACAAGTACATAGAAATCTTTAATTATCACATATTTCACCTCACTGCCCTATTTCAGAGATACGAACGCAGAGGTGAGAGCAAAGCTTGGGGTCAGAGCATCAGTCCAGCATCCAGGAGCCTTTTTCAGGGGGTTTAAGGGCCTTGCTCAAGGGCCCAACAGAGATATGGCTATTCTGCCAAGCACAAGATTTAACCAGGTGGCCTTCAGACAGACACTGGGGCCAAACCTGCTAAGCCACACATCACACCCCTATGTCAGGCCCACATGGGACGGCCCAGACAAGGCTCCGCCTACCCTAGCAACCACTATACAGGAAGTTGATTTGGGTGCAGTACCTTTTTCACCATTAGAGACCGTTCTTTATTCTCTCAGCACAGCACTACAACCTACGAAAAGAGATCTGAGCAAATTCAAAGTGAAAAACGAACCGTCTGTCTTTTCTTTGAACCGCATGCATCGTTTATTGTACTTCACGTTGTATATATCTGGTCTGTCACCTAAATTTACAAGAGCAGGCCTGCGTTGTCATGTTTCATAAACGATCTTTCATATTGCAGGTACGCTTTTTCATCTTCCAGACTTCTTTCTCTCAGTGATGACATCATAAAACTGGCATGACACGTACTCTGCAAAGAGAGCCGCAGCTTAAACCCCCCCAAACCACTCACATGCAGACAGTGTTTAATCTGGATTCCCCGCTAGATGCTGGGGGCTGAGACTGGGCTGTCGCCATGCGGAGGAAGGAGAGAGAGGAGACAGAGGAGGAGGACGACGAAGGGGTTTCAAACGACTTTTCGGGCTGAGTCATGAGCTGACGGCTCTCTTTGGTCCCGCACCCCCACTGGCAGGCAAGAAGACGGTTTGAAAAAGAAATGAACCTAATCTGAAACAGCAATGTCCACTTGAAAGGGGGATCAGTGGGTTTGAACACTGCGCCTGTGATTGGAAGGTCACTGGTTCAAAGCCCATGTTTGGCAGAATGATTTGTGAGCAAGACGCTTAACCCCCAATCGCTCCTGGCACTGTAAGTCATTTCGGATAAAAGTCTCTACAAGGTATATGTGGAAGAAAGGGTCTTCCATAGCTGTGACCTTTTAAAAGTCGATCCTTTTTGTGTGGCGATTCAAATAACACCCAGAAGATGGTGACGTCCTGAATCAGGATTGCTCCCTATAGCCTTCTGAGGCCACGCTAAACAACTAACTGCTGTAAATCGAGAAATGCGCTGTAACAGTTTGGGGTCACTTAGATCAGTGTGAAAAACACTGACTTATTATATGACTCCGTTTTTATGTCATAGGGCTGTGATTGTAATTTAGGTGTCGCTTGTCCCTTTTGTGATACTGCTGCCGTTGAAGCTGACAGTTTTGTTGTGCGAGTCCTTTTGGTTCTTTACCTCTTTTACGTGTTGTGTGATAGTCCCTTTCATTCATTACCTGTTTTGTGTGTTGTGTGATAGTCCCTTCATTCATTACCAGTTTTGTGTGTTGTGTGATAGTCCCTTTCATTCATTACCTGTTTTGTGTGTTGTGTGATAGTCCCTTTCATTCATTACCTGTTTTGTGTGTTGTGTGATAGTCCCTTTCATTCATTACCAGTTTTTGTGTGTTGTGTGATAGTCCCTTTCATTCATTACCAGTTTTGTGTGTTGTGTGATAGTTCCTTTCATTCATTACCTGTTTTGTGTGTTGTGTGATAGTCCCTTTCATTCATTATGTGTTTGTTGTGTTATGTGATAGTTCCTTTTGTTTTGTTTATAGTTTGTTACCTACTTTGGGTATGTCATGGTTTTGTTCATTTGTTTTGTGTGTTGTGTGATAATTCCTTTTGTTCATTGTCTGTTTTGTCTGTTGTGTGATAGACTGTATTGTTCATTACCTGTTTTGTGTGCTGTGATGCTCCCTTTTATTTATTTGGTATAAGTGATAATCCCTTTGTTTTGTTTTTGTTTGAATTATGTGTTTAACATGTTTTGTTCTGTTGTACCATGCAGGTGTTTTTGTCTCTGGCTTCCGTCTCAGGCATCTCAGCCTCCTTCAGTGCTTTTTCACATGTTAAAACTGTTAAGGAGTAAAATGACATTTTAACAGGACATATTTCCATGTGATGGAAAAATGGGCTGGAAATCAACAGGAACATGCTTTCTATCAGCTTCCCAGGATCAGCTCTCAATAATAAGAGGAAAGATATTAACCTAATTAATGATGTTTATTAATGTTTAATGATGTTAAATTTGTATTCTGTTTCCCAGTGCTGATATAATTTTGGTTTGCTAACATGCAGACAATAGAAGACCATACTATTACTGTGAAAGTACTTTTAAAAATATGCTATTAAAATGTTTTAAAAATAATATTATTTTTGGTGGATAGTTGGTATGGAATTAAATTAAACCATTTCCAGATTTTCAAAAGTTTTACAGATCGGACTTTTATGGTTTCACTTTGTGCTAACTGAAGTCTCAATATCCCCTGAAACAATGTCACAACTTTTTCAGACCTAAACATAGGAAAAGGGTCAGGGGGCGGTACGGAGGCACAGCGGTTAGCACTGTTGTCTCGCCCCTCTGAGGCCAGAGTGTGGAATGTGTAGAGTTTGCAGGTTCCAGAAATAAGCTCTAGACCTGCATGACCTTTCATAGGACAAGATGGCATAAAAAATGGATGGATGGATGGATGGATGGATGCATGGACACTGTGTTTATGTCTTATTTAGAACCTGATGGTGGTGCAAGAAGTAGTGCTATCATTCGGCAGCCAGAGGGTTGCAGGTTTGAGCCCTGGTTCCTCCTGACCCCGCCAAAGTGCCCTTGAGCAAGACACTGAACCCCCAATTGCTCCCAGTGTGCAGGTTGGCACCTTACATGGCAGCCTCCGTCACCAGTGTATGAATGTGTGGTATGAATGGGTGAATGCGAGGCATGTATTGTAAAGCGCTATTAAATGCAGTCCATTTACCTAGACTTGTCTGTGTCCAGCAAAATCCTGTATAGTGTGTTCCTTATGGTCTCCCTGCTACCTTTGCTGATAATCTTGCTTGCATATTCAGGCTGAAATTGGTGTCACTAAGGTCAGAGGAAGGCAACTGGGAGGAAGAATGAGGAAAAGGCACTTTTCATTTCTTGTGATGGTTTGCGTAACAGGGGGAGGGGGGAGAGACGCGGGTCTCCTGGAGCTGCGGGCCGCACACGACAGGCCCTGGCACACGGCCGCAGCACGTCACGCAGCAAAGCGGGGAGACTGCCAGACAGAATCATATGAAAGTGAAATACATTTATCTGGGGAAATAGGGATAGTGAGATAGGATCAACAGCCGGGGGCTCTACCGCTTCAGGTAGGAAAACCACATCTAAGCACGAAGGGCTGACTGGGGGGGTTGTAATGCGATGTAGGAGACGGAGTTCCTGGATCCAAGGAGGTCTAGAAGAGGCTCTGGACCTCCTGGCAAAATGTGACCTTGATCCTCTCACCAGGACTGTCACTTTCAATCTAAAGAATTATAGGATATTTGCAGGAAAGCACAGAACAAACCGTGTTTTTCTCAGCATTTTCTTTTCGGGATACAGATGATCCTGTACTATGGAGATGGGTGGCAAATCTCTCACTAACCCAATTTTGTGTATAATTTGGCATATTCAAGGTCCCGTGAATCTGTCAGGGTGTCCGTGCCCCTACTGCAGCCCTGCATGTGACCGCTATGCTTCTTACCGATTGGATACTTCCTGCTTCTGACCTTCCTCCTTAGAGCCATTTCCTTGCAGAAGGACTTTGGGCCAAATCCGGCGCCGTAGAGCAGACGCCGGCGCGGTGGGGGTTGAGCCACCGGGGGCTGCGGCGATGGCGTACCTTCTGCCATTCCTCCGTGAGCCTTAAAATGCAGGAGGCGGCGTCTCCCACAAGAGGCCGTGGAACGGAGGGTTGTGGGAACTGAGGAGGGAGAAGGGGATGAAGGAGTGCCACGAGGATAAAGGAGGGAGACAGCAATGAGGGAGGATGATGGGGACAAGGGAGGGATATTTGGAGGGGGGGGGGGTGAGGACAAGGGCAGGGGATCAGGGAGGGTTACCGTAATGCAGGAAGGGGACATGGACAAGGGAAGGGGACCAGGATGATGGAGGACGATGGAGATGAGGGATGGACGGAAATGAGGATGAGGGAGGGAAATGAGAGTGGGTTACAGGGACAAGGGAGGAATATGAGGATGATGGAGGACGATGGGGAGGTGGGAGGGAGATGAGGAAGGGAACAGGGATAAGGGAGAAGGATGGGGATGGAGGGGATGATGTGGGCCAGGGAGAGGTGATGTGGACGAAGGAGGATGATGTGCATGTGTATGTGGCTCTGGATGAAAGCATCTGCTAAATAAGTAAAAATATATCAGTGCTGTAAAGGGTGAGTCTTACATATGCATATACATGTGTGCACTGCTGTTAGCAATAGGGTTATAAATGTAATGTTATTAATGTTGAGGTGGGAGGCTGCGTGTGTTACGGAGCACTAAGGCTCTGGCCCTAAGGTACGATCAGTGGGAATCAGTCAGTAGATCCGTAATTAAACAAGGTACAGAATGTCAGACGGGTTACTTACGAAATAAGTCTTGTGACTTCATCCTCTCTTGTGTCACAGTGGTTTAATGTTATTTATGGAGGACTTAACGGTCTGTAGCCTGTTCCCCTGCGATATGACGAGGAGAGTCACACTGGGGTCATCTGGAGGACCAGCCAGGGACGAACGGCGAGGCAGCGTCTGCTGATTTGTTGCCTCTTCGTATTCATTTTCCAGCCAAGCTCAGTAAATTATCATGAGCTTTTAGCAATTTGCACCCATAATCCAGAGCGTTAGCATCAGCAGTCCAGGAGGCGGACCTCATACGGACCTCATACGGACCTCAAGCTGCTCCGCGGACTGTGACCAAATCAGCACATCACAACAAAATAAATAACAGGAGAAGTACCAGCTGCTTTCTATATCTAGACTTCTTTAATTACGGAAAATTTCTTATCATTTGGCAAGGTAATCATTCTTTAATTTCACACGCCAGCATAACAGTACTTTTCGTTAAATAATTCTGAGACAGTGAGACATTAAACTCTTCAAATATTTATGAAGTCTCTTGTAAATGGAAATTACACCCTTTTCTGACAGCCCATAGTATGCTGATTCAAGCGACTTTTGTTCTAGAAAGCTCCATCAGAGGTGTATGCCTTCTTAATGGAGTGGAAGGGGAGAGAAATCACAGTGAGTATTTACTCAGTTCATCCCTAAGGTCTATGAATAAGCACTGTAAACCAAACACAGCACAGAGGTTCAGATCCTGGGTGAAAATGGATACCAGCACTGAGGCCACACGGAATGGATAGGCCTCTGACCAGCAATGGCCTCATCCTGTACATGCAGAGAGGAGGGTATGCTGTTTCTGGGGCCACACTCAAGAAGTCCACCACCCCGTGTAGTGACTGTTTGCGGCTAAAAAAGGGACCCCAAACCTAAGGGGCCCCATGCAAATGTGCGATTAGAGTGGTGGTCTATACCACCGTTGGGCACAGATGGACATATACATAAGGGACATTAGCAGTCTGTACCACACTAGGCTGTCAGCTGACATGGTGCCACATGACCTCTGTGACTTTAAAAGCAGTTTAACCACTGAAAAATTCAGCTGTGGAAACTGTGCTAAGTCTTGTAGGAATGTGTCTCAAAAATAACTGCCTCAGGTTTGGGAATGACATCCTCATTAAAAGGTCCCACCAGCTCGAAAAGTACATTTTACATTGGTCTGCGTGGACAGTGAAGTTCAGTGCAGGTCAAGGGGGTCCCCTGATGAGCAGCTGGCAGATCTGGTGGTGGGAAGGGCACAGGGAAAGGGTATCTGAGCAGCAGAGGGCAGTGATGTACTTCAGGGAGGCGTCCTTCGCAGCGCATTCTGCAAACGGATGCACGGACCTGTGTCGACAGCCTCGGGAACTCGTTACCTTGCTGTCACCCAGTTCCAGCAGAAAAGGGAATGTTAGTTTTGTAGTGACATGCGATGCATCCTCCTCGAGTGATCTGGGTCTGTTCTTTTAATCAGAGGACAGACGACACGCAAAAAGACAAGTTCCCACCATCAGATATTGCTGGAGCCGTGGCTGGCAGCCTTTTGTTCCACATAGAATCTCGGCATCCTGGAGCCACAACCCAGAGGGAGACCCCAGTCTGACGCTTGGTCCCAATCGGTTACCTCAATTTCTTGTGCATGTGCACAGTGATGTTGACTTTGACATCCATAATCCAGCTTGTGGAACTGTCAGCAGACGCACAGACCATGATGAGTGAGTGGTGTCTGATTCCCGTACCATGTTTTCGGACCCTTGATCGCTCATCCAGACCCACACTGTCCTCAAGCACCATCTTCTCATTCCCACACATTTGATTTTTTTGTCCCACCATGAGCAACATGTCTTCACATTTCAAAGGATATGAAAGTCCCGTTAAGTTTCAAACTTAGGTGCTATAGTGTTCATTCGGCTGGTTCTGCCATGAGTACCAGAATGCTGATGTCTAAGACGGTTTGCTAAAGTGTCATTAACCCTCAATTACTCATTATACACACGATGTATCATGTGCCGCAGGACATTAAAGCAAGGTTAAAGCAGCTGATGTGCACGGGAAAAGTATTTTTGAGAAAATGAGACTGGTCTGTCATGGGCTGGACATCAGGTGAGACTGTGAGACTTAAATCCTTTGGCAGCAAAAATAAGCATATCCCCTGATAGAGTTATAATTTCTGTTAATTGTGAAAATTACAAATATATACACATTTCTTAAATATTCCTGCACTCGAAAGTGTCCCCTTAGTCTTCAAGGGAAACGAAGACAAAACTTCATTTTATAAAAACAAAGTATTAGGACATTAATTAATGATAAATATCTCTGTCCTGCATATTTCATATCATAAAAGTATGAATCACTAAGTGTAGCATGACTTACTGTTACTAAAGCGCTTCCTCCTCACATATCCATTCCTATATGTCCCAAAACAGGTGAAAGACAACTACACCAAGGAGGAACGTTCTGCCTGCATCTAATCCAAGCTTCGGTTCTATTTGCTAGATAAAATGCGGTGAGTCCTCCAGCCGCTAGATGGAGCTGCGTCGTTTCATAAGTGCCCTGTAAGTGGAGAGACTGTGCAGGCCAGTGGACACGGAGCTGATGGCAGAGCGCCGCTGTAGGCTGCAGACACAGCCGTTGGCGTGGGGGTCGGTGAAGGCCTCGCCCTGGCCCATGTAGGCATCGGAGGTGGATAGGTCCCGGGAGATCATCATGGGAATGGAGTACTGCAGCTTCTCCCTGCTCTTGTACCACAGGCAGGAGCACATAGACTGGAAATGCATGACCTCGGCATAGACGTTGCGGAGGCCACGGCCCGAAGAGGACGACGGCGGGTCCGGCGCACAGCACGGGAGGCCGGCCCGGCCAGAACGCGACAGCAGCGCCCGGTGCTCGGCGTCCCGCTTCTCATCCTCTGCGTTCATGGTCATGAAGCGCAGCACCACTAGGTTGAGGAAGGCCCCGATGACGGTGAGGCCTGTCAGGATGTAGATGAAGCTGAAGGCGACATATTTGGGGTTGGTCTGCAGGGCGTGGTCTTTCTGCAATGCCACGTAGTCGCCAAACCCAATGGTGGTGAGCGTGATGAAGCAGTAGTAGTAGGCGTGGAAGAAGCTCCAGTCCTCATAGCGGGAGAAGGCGGCGGCCCCCACACACAACGTGCTGATGCATGAGATGAAGCCGATGGTCACCATGTTGGCCATGGACACCTCCGTCCGCCGCAGGCGAAGGCACTTCTTGAGGCGGTGGAGCAGGTACTTGACAAAGGTGTTGATGCGCTCACCCAGACTCTGGAACATGACCAAGGTGAGTGGGATTCCCAGGAGCGCATAGAACATGCAGAAGACCTTCCCACCGTCTGTGCTTGGGGCAGCGTGCCCATACCCTGTGTGACAGAAGGGGAAAATGAAGAGGTGGACGTTAACAGATGGTGCCTGATGACTGAGCTCACACTAATCCTCAGACTGTCTGTCACTACTGAATGAGTTCATACTAAACCTCCTGCTATCTATCCCTGAATACTGACTCACACTAATCCCCCTGCTGTCTGTGCCTGATGGCTGACTCGCACTAATCCCCCTGCTGGCTGTGCCTGATGGCTGAGCTCACACTAATCCCCCTGCTGTATGTCCCTGATGGCTGAGCTCACACTAATCCCCCTGCTGTCTGTGCCTGATGGCTGAGCGCACACTAATCCCCCTGCTGTCTGTGCCTGATGGCTGACTCACACTAATCCCCCTGCTGTCTGTGCCTGATGGCTGAGCTCACACTAAACCCCTCTGCTGTCTGTGCCTGATGGCTGAGCTCAC
>JABFEB020000039.1:16203664-16223135 GCA_019775895.2 Stomatorhinus ivindoensis
CGACACAGCATGTACTGATCCAGGATCAGTGTATGCCTGTACTGTAACGTCTGTGGTTCTGTTTGTGGTTGAGCTCTAACCTGGATCCACCTTGACACCTTGACAGTTTGGATTATATGTACCATCCAGTGGTTCAACAGTTAGACCTTGAGCTGACAGTCTTTGGTTTCCATGCCTGTTCTCTTCACAGAACCTGCAACTGCACAACCTTCAGCTCCGTCCTGCGGTCCGATACACCAGGAAAACTCAGTCCTCTGATGCTGCGCCTGCTCTGTTCTTCCTTTCTGACAGCTTGGCTAAATCGTCCCCATTATTATTTTACTCAGTGGGCACAAATAAGAATGACAACTTCATCTGCAACAGGCTGCCTTAAAGCTTCTGGATGCTACTGTTCCTCCCCTGAGATGACCAGCTGTGCAATTGCATTTCAGAATAAGACGGTTCCTTTCCTTTCATGGAAGTGTTGGTTTTCTAATTGGGATTTAGGCCTGATGTTTAGACGGTCCTCTGAAAGAACGCAGGCGTGATACCCATGAAGTTTTATATACTACATCTATTTGCTATTAAGAAATAATATCTCGGATGAAAGCAGCACTAACATGAAACCATGTTAAGTGATAAGCCAGTCTTCGTTTTTGGGTTTCACCCAGGTTTTCGCAAAAATTACCATCCTTGAACTAAAGACATTGAACAATATTATAATGTGTTAAATCCATCCATCGTACTCTGGTCAGGATTACATGGGGGCCTGGAGTCTATCCTAGGCAGCTCAGGGCAAAGGCTGTGGTGCACCCTGGACAGGATGACAGTATGTGCTAAATTGTTAATAAAAAATATCACTAATCTAATTTCCAAAATCCGCACAATTGTAAGTAATAGCAAAGCCAAAACAATGTCACAGAGAAGATGAGTAGTGATGTTTTGTAATTCCCTCTATCAGCCATTGTATGTTATTCATCAATTTATCTAAAAGATATGTCACACAATAAAATACACAAAGACTCCCAGCCATCTGCTGAAAAAAACATCCGCATCCATCTTCCCTCCGGCCATTAAGCTGTCATAATTCACATTGGATACTGAGCTTTCCTGACAAGAAGAGGGGTTTGGTCACATGCTCAGCCTGCCGGCCAATAGCGTGGCGGTTCTCAGCCCTGCACTGCCGTCAGCAGGATGTATGTTTTTGCGGAAGGAAATTGAAGAACCACGGTTATAAAACTATTAGGGGTATTAAAAGGCCCATAATGGATGTTTCAGTTTGTTTTCCACCCGCTAGGCATCAGTGGAATCATCCACGAGCACAGTGACAACCAGGACCTGGGTTTTACCACGTCGGGGACCAGGGGGGGTGGATCCGTGCCAAGAGGAATGGATGAGTTTGTCGTGACTTGGCAGGGGCCCTGGTTTTCTGCGGAGGCTTCATGCAGGAGCTCAGGTGCGTGTGTCCACTGAGCCTAGCAATCAAACAGATAAAAACAGAAAACGACCGGACCGGACCACGTGTGGAGACCCCCCCACGTGATTCTATACCGAGACACATCCGGACCGGACCACGTGTGGAGACCCCCCCACGAGATTCTATACCGAGACACATCCTGCGGCCTATCACAGGAATTTATATGCTGATTGCGGGAAATCTATTATTTCGGTTGCATTATTAATGTAACGGCATAAAGTTGAATATTGACATGACATTTTTTTTTATTTTAGAAGCAAATACACTTCCAGAGAAGATCAAACATTTACATTTGAACTTGTTGCTTCATTTTATTATTACAGCTCAATTTCACAGCAGTCAGACTCTTTTAAAAACGAATCAGCCGATTGCGTGACAGAGTGACCGAGGACAGGGTAAACACAGATATTAGCATCAGGGTGGCTAACGATCTTTTGCTTGGCTCCCAGCCCTCTGCTTGCTGATTTATTTGTGCTTTCGTCATGATACCAGGAACGTGACTATTTTAGAAGCTCTATCATTTATCTCCGCCGAGCAACGTGACTTGTAACAGCGTAGTGGGCCTGACTCACCCTTCGTAAACTTTTACAACCTGACGGTTACACGTCGGGAGAGTTTGCACAAAACACGGCACTTCATTAAGCTCTATGTCAGTCTCTCCATTCATTTGGAATCGAATGGACTTCACACACACATTTTTCACACACCTGTACTTACCAAATTTCACTTGTGACAAGTAAAGGGATGTGATTTGATTTTGGAATGATTTGCTCATATTTACAGCTGCATTTTACTCCTGCTTGTTACAGGTTTAAATGAAGCTTGGAATGTGCTTCAGTTTTTCCAAAGGCCAAAAACATTTCACACCAGTTTCCCCGCTGGATCGCTGGACTTCCCACACTGGGAAAACATTCCTTGACCATAACCGGCTAATGCTTATGGAGGTTGGACTTGGAAAGGTAACTCAGAGCATAACTATGTATCTTTCCAAAGTGGAAGGTCTGAGTATCTCTTTAGTACAGCAGCGGAGTTGTGAGAAAACATAACTAAACATGCATTTCAGGCTTGCTGACTTCATAATTGCTGTCATTATGCATGATGAAGATCTTACTGAACACCAGGCTCTCAGACTCCTTTCGGCACCCTGTTGGTACCTCACAGATCTTTCTAGAACCTGATAATGATCTCAGTCTGCCGACACGAGATCCCTGTAATGTTCGTCTCAGCCTGGCGCAGTGACCGGACTCACGCCGCCGCAGTGCGATGCTGTTTACGCGCCAGCCCATGCAGGCTGGGCATCAGGAAGCGGGCTGCTCTCAGCTGGCATCTGCTACATGGGCCTGGCCTGGCAGAGCTAGGTTCCCATCCCTCTGGAGGGCCAGCCAACTAAGAAGCAAGTGTGCTCTGATTGGACGCCTCTTCCCAGCACTCAGGCACAGCACTCAGGGGTCATGTTTCAGCTCTATGACAGCATGCATACAGGCCTCAAGGGCGGTGAATTGCTGACCGGGCCACTGACAACAGAGAATTGTTGTGTCTGTGCTTAAGCAAAAAGAGAACAGAAGGACTGACCTGTACCTCACCTGCATCTGAAGTCCCAGGGCAAAGCCCATAATCGTGCCAATCATGTTGTAATCACATCTGCGAGGGTCAGCCTATTTCATATCAGCCTTTTGCTTTAGTTTGTTGTGTGCTTTTATTTGGTTGCTCAGATACAAGCTTTTTCCACTGGAAGCGGTCGTCGGCTGTCCGGAATCACTTATAATTCTGGGCAAGGCAGGTGCTCTGCAGTGTCTCTCCCTGGACGCCAAACCGCCGGGGGCGACTGAGCATAGATTTGTTCTGTCAGAGCATCAGGGTGGGATCTGGAAAACGGACATCTGCCGTGTGAGCTCCTGATCCAGATCCTCCTCCTAGATTATCACGCCTCACGTTTCCTTCATGGTGGTTGCAAAAGAGGCATGAAAGCATGAAAGATTATAAGCTGTGAGCGACACTTTCTTTGAACGTGTTGGCGGCCATCTTGCCATGCTGCTACAATATGCCTCTGTGTGTCACAAAACAAATGTTACCTGCACCATTAAAAACCATGAAAAAGGAACATAACAAATTTTAGTCTCAGGCACTATCACCACACAGATACATCACCAACACCTCTGACCTAAACAACTTTTACTGCTTTACCAACACTGGTGCTTCTCTGCATTTTCAGATCCAACGGTCTGTTGGTGAGAAATTGTCTGTAATGTAAGTTTCACTCTTCAGAGATCCAGAGATGGTGGAAAATTAATCTTAACCACCAGCCTTATGTCAGGATAATGCAAATTTATACAGTGGTGATTTCCCAAACCATTTTAGTACCTGAACAGCAGACCACTGTGATATTATATATCTGAGTGATGAATGCATAGAACATTAGTGATGATGAGTTCAATATTTATACTGAAGTCTCACTATTCAATGGAACTGCAGGCAACCTGAAGGTTCCCAGAGACACACTAAAATACTGCAGTCACTGGAGATACTCTAAAGTTCTACAGGTACTCTAAATTTCACTAGGGATACTCTAAAGTCCTGCAGGTACTCTAAATGTCAATGGGGATACTCTAAAGTCCTGCAGGTACTCTAAATGTCACTAGGGATACTCTAAACTCCTGCTGGTACTTTAAATGCCATCAGGGATACATTAAACTTGACACTCTAAAGTCTTTCAGATACCATAAACTTCCAAGGGGGGTCCTCCCATCACAGTCTGAATTGAACTGCTGCTGCTTAACAACCTTGGAAGGAGCTGGACTTGATTATTCTATCAGGCATCAGATTCATTTAACTTTTCACACGGAGCTGTCTTCAATATCATCATTTAAACAGGCAGTCAGTGTACTGGAGGGGGATAATTTATTTTTCATTAATGGCAGATTTACACTAATGTTCAAAAGTTTGGGGTCACTTAGAAATTTCCCATGGAATAGCTTTCCTTTCTCAGAATAGACTGATGACTTTCAGAAGGAAGTTCTTTATTTCTGGCCATTCTGGCCATCTTCAATCAAACGCACAATTGCTGATGCTCCAGATACTCAACTAATCTAAAGCAGACTTTTGCTGCTTCTTTAATCTGCACAACAGTTTTCAACAGTGCTAATATAACTTCAAAACGGGATTTCCAATGGCCAAATTTGCCTTTTAAAATGATAAACTTGGATTAGTAAAACACAACATGCCATCAGAACACAGGACTGAAGGTTGTTGATAATGGGCCTCTGTACGCCAGTGTAGATATTACATTTAAAACCAATCATTTCCAGCTACAGTAATCATTTACAACATTAACAATGTCTACACTGTATTACCGATTAACTTGATGTTATTTTAATGGACAAAATCTTTTTTTTTTTTCAGAAACAAGGACATTTTTAATTAACCCCAAACTTGAATAATAGTGTATATGAACTATACTTAGTGGGCATTTATTACATACATTAAGAGCACCCTGTTGCCTACAGAAGTCTTCGCGCCATGGATTTAACAGAGTGCTTGGAACCCTCCTTATGTAGTTAAGTCCATGACATTTTTGCACTTGTGGCCTACCTGTTGGCTTTAACAAGTCTGGCCATTCTCTGCTGACATCTGTCATTAACAGGATGTTTTTTGCCAACCAAACTGCCACTAACAAGATCATTTTTTATTGTACCATTCTCTGTAATCTCTAGATAGTACTGTTTGAAAATCCCATAACTGCAGCTGTTACTGAACTGCTGGAACAACCATATCTGGCATCAACTGTCAGGGTCTGCACCCTTCTGTCCCAGTCTTTCATGTCTCCTCCCTGTTTGGCCAGCAGATGTCGCTGGCCATCCCGTTCCTCTTCACAAGTCCTTAGTGTGTTTCCCCTTCTCCCCAAACTGCCGCATGGCTCGATGAGCTGAGTTGAGGGAGTATTCAAATCCTGCTTCCTCTGTTTTTGTATTTTGTAGATTTTGTTTCCCTGGTGTTTCATTTGTATTTCTAGTTCCTGTGTTTCGCGACTTACGTTCTGTTTTGGTTTTTTTGCTTTGTTTCTGTTTTACCTGCCTTCATTATTTTCCCAATGCTTAGACTCTGTTTCTTTGTTTCTTTGTCAGTTCTTAGTTTCCCTGTTAGTTTCCGAGTTCCTTGATTTAATTATTAGCTTCACCTGTTGCCTATTTTGCTAGCCCTTGTTAAATGTCCTCACCTGTCCTGTGTTATCCTTGTTAGCTCTCCTGATCCTGCCCTGTTTCTTGTGGAGTCATTGTTGCTGCAGTTGCTGATGTTCTCGTTGCCTGTGGTTTTGCTAGTTTTGGATTCCCTGCCTGTTCCCTTTGTAACCCTTTGTAAATTATTCTGTTACTTTGTACCCCTTTTGACGCCACGTAGTCCATTGTTTCGTAGAGTTCCTAGTGCTTTCAGTTTCCGTTAATAAACCCATGTTTTCCTGCGAGCCACCAATGGATCGTCCACCTATTACCTGCCTGCACCACACCTCACCCGCGTGTCAGACACTCCGAAGACCGTGACATCAATGATCACAACAGATGTGGAATTGCTTGTCACCCACATTGCCCATTCTAAAGTTTTGTCAAACATTAGACATCAATACTCAAATAACTGATGGAGCAAAGATCAAAAAAAGGTAGAATGAAATCATGGAGGACTATATCTATGGATGACATCAACAACGGCAGGGAAGCTTGCTTAGGGCACCACATGGTGTTTGCCAGCTGCAGTTATACCCCATAATGCATAAAGCAAGGTACATCCCAGACAGAATATTGCCATTATGTCACACGTACTGCCTGTCTTCAGACTGCAAGAGGACAACAGAAGGAGGAAAACGCAGAGGCAGACATGGCAGAACACGGAGAACTCCTCACTCAAGCCCAGGACCGGATTCAAAACCCAAACATAAGAGGGTCTGAGATCACAGTCCACCACCATGCAGTCGTTCATCATTAGTGATGAAATGTAAGGTAAAATGTCACCCCAAGGACCGATGCCTAGAATATAGATAAAAACATACATGTCAATAACTTATTTGTAAAAGAACAGCTTGGGATATTTTTGAATACTTATTTTCATAAGCCGGCATTCTCACCCCAAAATAGTCTTACCCAGCTGCGTCAATGCACGAAATTACCGATATAAAAAAAAAGTACGAATAAACTTTTATGTAGAGTAATTGAAGCAATTTCCTCAAGCCACGCATGCATAACAACCGAAAATAAACAAAGCCCGTTAATCGAGTCGCTTTTGTTGCTTTATTTTCCAGCCAGTGAGACACATTGATTTATTGCGTCCGGTTGTGCCGGGCCGGACCCAGCAGAAACCCGCAGTTCCGCGGCTCGGTTGCCTGACGTGAGAACGGAGGGTTGGCATTCAGCGCAGCTAAGGTTGCCAAAGAGGAACCATGTGAAAGGTCCGCGAGAGTTTATCAAAACCGCCTTGATGCCAAAAGCCACATATGTGAGAACACTTTCCAATTGCTTATTTATTTTTCCCATTCAGCATTCCTTCCATTAACGTGATCCTTCCCAAAGGAATATAGAGGGACAGGGGAGGGAACTGGTTCGGCGGCTCTCTCCAAACGTTTTATTTAAATATCTCCCGTTTGCTTTGCGTGTGAAGTCAAATAATATTTTCTCTCAACCCAATTCTACCAGTCTGTAAATCACGGAAAGCTTATTTTTAAACTACAGGGAGAAAATTCTAAAATGAAAGACTGTATAGTGTAAATGTATTGCGCAACGTTTCCCGACAAAACATATGTATGTCATACATAATATCAAGCACTTTTAGGTATTATTAACTGAAACTATAGTATAATGCCTTACAGATTGACCCCGAGAAGTAAGGAATCTTTAGAGTACATGACGTGCTATCTGCGAAGGGGCTTTAATAACCGCCCTGATGTAATCATCATTTAGAGCCAGCGGGAATATGCGTGTCTTCCCGCTACAATATTGCCGTCAATGTGGATATCACTTAAAATGCAGTTAAGTTAAAAGGCATTATTATTATTATTATTATTATTATTATTATTATTATTATTATTAACATTTGACCGATTATTATTACTACTAAGCCTACTATTATTATTAAGTTCATGAAAATATTTACGGAACTTTTGAAATAATTTCCACTGGAGGAGGCTGACTTTGAGCTGTAAACAATACTCTCGCGTATAATAATTTTCTGGGACGCCTTTTCATTGTAAAACCGGTTGCAACTCATGCCTCTATTCGATTTATTCTTCCGTTGCTGTATTTTGAGACGTTTATGATCCACCCTGCCTCGGTTCACAGCGGCTCGAGCAAACAGCTCAAAATCCCTTCGTAGTTCACTTTGAAGATGTGTCACGCCACTCGCAGAATCCCAATATATCATGTGAAATTGGGATCGTAAACTATAAAATAGGTTGTATTTTAATGAAAATCCCGTTTTACTCATTTATATTACAAATTCCTGGCAGTAATCGCAAAATTTCTGAATATCTATAAGGGCACATTTTATTCGAGGCGTCAAGAAACTGGCTTCACGTGTGTCATGGACTAAAATAAACACGGATTTACATGGATGCGCGTCTGGAGCAGCAACATTGGACTAGATCCACCAAGACCGTCTACAAACGTCTAAAAGCCATCTAATGCCGCTCGAAATGTACCATTCAAAACCCCCCAATTCGGCTTTTTAGGACTACTACCAGCCTCTTGCCGTTTAAAACTGATGTCCCGGATATCGACAAATCATCAAGCTATTGGTATTGAAGGAAAGCCCATCTACACTGATATGAAACGCGATTTCAACACCTGTAGTGTTGAGTAACTTGTGCCAGAGTCTTACCTATTGTGGTGATCACAGTGATTGCAAAATAGAACGAGCCGGCGAATTTCCACTGCACGCCGGCTTTGTGCGGCTTCAGCTGCAGCACCACCCCTTCCAGCTCGTCAAAGTTGACTTTAGTTAGGTTGTATTTATTCATAAGCTCTTCCTTTTTGTCGTCCAGTTTCTTCTTCTGAGTCGTCTCCTTTTTAGATTCCAACACGTCGAAGACCGCCGCTCCAACCAGCAGGTAAGTGAAAGTGCAGATGATGAGGGCGAGGGTCCGCACGTTTTGCCTCTTCATGATCTGGCTGGCGCTGCTCTCTCCACAAGTTTAAATGCACATCTTGAGGATGGAGAGCTGGGTTGGCTCATGGCTCCGCTGTGCTGTGCCAGACGCTCTTTGATCACTTTATTCCCAAAGCCCACGTTAAGGGGAGCTGTTCCTTCAGCACCACCCCCACGCCGGAGACCCACTGCGCGGCTTCCTTATTTGGCCATTTGTTCTGAGGTGTGTTTGCCTCTCTATTATGGCATGTGCACGCGTCCCGTACTACTATTGCACACTAATCCTTCCTATTTAGGATGTACAGTTAGCGGGATGCGATAGGCTACGCGGCGCCATATCTCATAACTTATCAAAATATCCCATCTGCATACAATTAAAGGACAGGGAAAGTCGGAATCAGAGTTAAAATATGTATGATATACTAAAAGAGCGCTTTGTTTTGAAGTTAACGTAAATATTGTATTGAACTGCATCCACTCTATATGTGCTGTTTTCCAGGACAATTTGTAAATGTAGCAGTTTAAATGCAGTCGAAAACCAAATTCTGTATCACAGAGAGTATGCAACGTGTCTGTTTTGCAAACTATATGATAACAGGTAACCATTACAACTTGTCACTTTAGCTAAAGAAAGTTAGCCGTAGAAGTAAAAATATCACCAAATCAGATTAATTCACCTTAAATTTGTTTAACCCGTTATTCCGTGTAATGGGTGCGCTTAGATCTTATGCCGGTCCCTTGCCTTGTCGCTTTTATCCCCCGTTATCTTCCTCGTTTTATACCAGACTGTCAGTGCCATTGAACCACTGACCAGTCATATCGCTTCTGTTGTAAGGGCATAGCCTGGGGTAAAGACCGAGTATTTGGCTGGGCTTCTAATACGGCCTGATCGCTGCTTTATTGCCTCGATCCAATAAGTAAACCCCGCGTGCAGCTTAATAGATGCTGATAGCTGCTGGACAGACTCCAGGGGAATATTTACTACGTATTATTCCCTGTAATTTTCCTTCTTAAACGGCAACCCTCAGATGACCACAAATGTTCTTACGGATCGGGTGATTTCCATCATCCTGCGCGTAATTATGAATTTCGTTAACCTTTTTCGCAATTAGACTACAAGGTGCGAGATTTCACCTTCCGGCGATTTAAGCTATTGTGTTTACTGAAGTAGGAATTATATTTGCATATATTATGAAACTAGACAAGTTAACTTTTTTCCACTTATAGGATAATATTTAGCATTTATTGTGTCTTATGATACTAACATTGAGGCTACGCCTTTACTAGGCGGGGCTAATTCTATTGAAAATGACTGAGAAGTGTACAGCTTTTATTCTCGGTAATGCCCCCCCTCGCCCCCGCAAAAAAAAAAGACAGCCCTAGCGACGTCCCTGCCACTCACCCGTGTGTGTCATGATCCCCTGGAGCCTGCAGCGGGAGGTCAGAGCCCCGGTGCCGTGACGAACCCCTGGCTGAATACGAAGCCGTCATTAATTCAATTTGGCGGGTCCAAGTGAGGAGTCGCGTCGGGGGTGTCAGCTCGGCTTGGCGCGGAACTACATTTATTTTATTTTAGAGTGCAATGATCTTACTGTGCTTATAATGGGTCTCGGTATAAATAGACGCATCCAGGAAAGATTGCCCTAATTATAATGTTGCCTTTTAGTCATGTACACAAAGTATCTGTAGTATATGTATACTTTGCATAAACCAACAAATGCTGTTCGTTTCCCTTGCATTACCGAGACTTTTTATTATAATGACACGTAATTAATATTTGAATAGCCCCGCTATCGATCTTAAGTCATGTATGATTATAATTAAATCACTATAATCCTTTTCCACCAACTGAAATGATCGTTATTTGCTCCTCGTTGAGAGAGGAAAGTGCATGAATAAATGAACCCTTTGAGATGAAGATTGGCCTGATTTTCAGACTCGCATGTAATCAGAAATATTTTCTGCAGGATGATTATCAGTTGTTTGTATGAAAGGTCTTCAAAAGGTAACAGCTGAACACTCCTTACTTTGGAGGTGCTATTGTTAGACATCCTCATTGGGTGATGGAGGTATAGGGTTAGAAGTATTAGTTTGATCAACTGTACCGTAGGAGACAAGCAACATGTTCCAGTTAATTGGACGAGCTACACATGTGAGTGTTTCGTCTTCAAAGTATCAGGAGGCAGCACTTGGAATCAATTTCACCATTGATCACTTCTGGGGTCACAGAGAGCATGTCTCAAATTGTGTGGGATGGGAGCTTCACCATTGTCTTCCACCAGGCGATGCCTGTCTCAGGTACCTGTCAGATGCCTTGTATTCTTTGGTCAGAACTGGATGAGTAGATCAAATTTAACAGTCTTATGCTGTGTTATACAAAGGAAACAGTCTGTGTTCAGTTGAGTAGGGGAGCATCAGTCTAGATGTGACGTTTTAACTGTAACTGTGACTTGAATGAATGTAATTACATACACATATGGCCTGTAAGGGTCTCCCTCAATCTGCATTGCCCCATACCTGCATTTATGGAACTGTTTTCCTTCAATATATTTCTATTACTCCCATCCATATTATAGCAATGCAACCAAACACACCTGTTGAAATGTATAGTTTTTATATTTTATAGCTTTTCATGTTTTGTTACCTTCTAATATGATATTGCACCTTTATTCTGCTGATTCAACCTGGGATGCTCTGTTGTCAAAGTCACTTTACAGTGACTTTGAACAGACTGTTCTGTTCAAAGCAGCACACATATTTGAGAAAACAGACTCAGCTAGTTGCTTGAGCAAGTGGACATTAAGGGTCTTGATCAAGGGCCAGATGCCACAATTGCTCCAATGACCTTAGGATTTGAATTGATGACCTTTCAATCCCAGGCACAGAGTCTAAACTTGCTGAGCCACACACTATTCCTATAATTGTTCCTTCACTCATGGTTAAAACTGTGCTTTATTGGCATCTGTTGTCGGGTCAAACAGCGTGGGGGAACTCTGATCTGCGGGGTGGTACTTGACCACATAATTATGGCTTCAAAATTAAATCAACTTCAGCTTTGCTGAAAGATCAGATCTGACAGTTTCATCAATATCACAATGCACTTCTGAGATTTATAGACTATAACGCAATTCTCCAATCAAAACAGTCCTGCTATCTCAAAGCCACAAACTTTCCTTTCATATGAATTGCTAATTGCAAATTGAATTCCGTGTCAATATATGTAGATTCACATCTTCAACAAATTCCCTTAACTGTGTCCCTTGACGCAGCTATGTGGACACAAGTGGCTCCATGCCCTGAAGGTCTTTCTAATGACTTATGAGGACATGTGACCTGCTGGACATGTGACAGAGGCATGTGAAACACGCTGTGCCCAATGGTCGGGGAAAGGAGGTCTGCATTTTTACAGCATTGGCAAGATAATAAAAACTTTGAAGGTCACAATTGAGATTTGTGTCCATAATTATTTCATTATACCATATGATATATTTACTAATTTAGATTTTTCTCTTCTAGGCACAATAAACCGTAATTAGCAGAGTTTTAATAGAGAGCTATACAACTTGGCAACGTAACACACACACACACACACACACACACACACATATATTGTGTGTGACATAAATGAATGGGTGGGGTCTCAGGAGGTATATAAAGAAAATATTAGAGAATTAACAATAAAAGTGATAAAAGCAAAGTATTGTCTGATCATATTACTGGAATGTGAAATAAAATCCTCAGGACCATTTATATTCATCAATTAATTATAGGATTATAATGTATTCTGTTACGGAGTGGAACCCCCAGTTCATGCCAGTGTGAGGCCAAAGCCTAATTTGCCTGCTGGGGGGTCGTTATGTTTTCCACCACTGCTGGGCTCATTACAGCAGCATCACATATCTATCCCAAAGCCACACCCCACTCAGCACTTTTTTAGGTCCTCATTGGGGGTGTTATTTAATGCACCTGGATTTCAAAGATCTTATTCCTGGTTTGGTCCTCTTCATTATAGCTTCCTGCCTGAAAATTCTGGTATTCGATATGAGGGCTTGGCTCGAACCTTTCCACAAGAACATAATTATTAACTGATATGTTTTGTTAAGACCAGCATGAAGTGTTTATCTCATGAGGGAGACGCTAGGCACATAGGTTTTTAAATATTCAGTTAACATTGGTACTCCTCCTGCAGGACTTTTACCTTTTGTGAACACAGTTAACAGTCTTATCCTCATCTCATACTAGTATTACAAGGAGTAGAAACGGAGCTCTGAGTAATGTGATTTACCTGGCAAATTTCAGAGGTTTATGTGGGATTTGCACAAATCAGTCAGACAGACAGTTCAGTGATTAATGACTCACCAGTTGATGGATTTGACTCTCATTCTCTTCTGTGTTTTTCTCTACCCCCCAAATGATTCTTGTACGGGTCTTTATATAACCCCCCCCCCTTTTAGGAAAAGGATAAGAATTTCCCATAGGTATGTCCGTTCCTTTGGATTTCAGCAAGGAGACACACCGCACCTAATTCGCCTGTATTTTGAAAAGGTTAACAGTTCGTCCCGCGGCTACGATCAAGAGAAGGTTTAATTTTTAAATTAATCTGTGCGTCATAAGGCAGGCTTATCTGAAAGGTTTGCATACACGAAGACGACAGGTGAATAAGGCAAGATCTTCACATGCTGCCTTGCGGAGAATTTAAAAACGGGAAAGCTGACAGAAACGTTTTTTTTTTGGGTTATTCCTGGATTAAGATTTCTACTTGGTTTGTCCTTGCTGCTTGTTTTCACCGGAAGTTGTCTCCACACATACATCTATATGCACAAACACACACCCGGCAACACATGTTTATTCATTATCTTTATTACGTTAACACTGTCTAATGGGAAACGCATTTCACGTCAACAGACACTTGGTACAACAGAGCGCATTCCCGTCCCACACGCGTGAACGCGCACACACGGCCGCGCTGAAAAAGACGGACGTTTGAGCATCAGCTTGAGGACTCGCGCCCTGCGGGAGCTACAGTGCGCTGTATTATTCATGACGCTGAAATGACAGGCTGCATTATGAAAATCGGTCCACCCGGATCTGTGCAGCGGGCGGAAATATCCGTGCCACGTTTCGGGAAGCACCTTGATGCAGCAGAGCAGAAAATTCACATCAGTGTTTAACTTTAGCTCTGCCTAAACAGCTACATGGTGGTGTATAAAATATTACAAGGATGCTAGGGGGCAAGTGAAAGCTCATTTCACAAAAATGCGTTTGCATTAACATTTGGGATTTGTAGAAACCGCCTTCCGTCCATGCCCCCTACTTCTCTCTGTGTTGGGGGTGTAGACTCTGAAGTCCCCTCTTACCCCCCTAACTCTTCTTCTGTCTGTCACCCGGAGGCTCGTCCCGGCCCCCTGCTTGCTCCACCGGCTGGTGAAAGAGTTTATAAATCGAAAGGCATTTCCTTACAGAATTTCTTCACCTCCTTGTCAGTGTTGTTATCCTGTCAGATAGGGACCTTTGGGCTGACTAGCTGACGTTCAGCCTTGGGTTAGCGTGGGCCGTTTTTAAAGGCTAGCTCGTTGTCTCTCTCCGGGACCTACTATACGCATTACACGATAACACCATTATATTTTAAAGCGGAACTGAGAGACAGGGACTGAACGTTTCAAACCATGTTCGGGGCAAGGGGGTCACATGATTGTAGCCGTCCAATCCTGTCAGGGACCAAACAAGGAACAGCGTCAGGCCAACCAATCAGGAGTCAGGTATCAGCGAGGTGGGGATAAAACCAACCTATTTCGTAAGTCATCGATACAGAACAAAGCGAACGTGTAGGTTAAGGTTTAGGGTGTTAATGTCGGTTGCGTGTCGGTTTGCATGTTGCCAGATGACTGGGTTGTTAGCTTTGACGCATCTGGCGTGACGCTCTCTGACTCTCACGCACTCGCAAAAAATCTACATTATTCGATTATAAACCTAAAATTAGCTGCATCAAAAGCGTTTGGGTAGTTTGCAAACCCATAGAGACTATTTACAAGGTAATAAAACTGTTACATGCATGTAAATGATGTGGGACTGGAGGTCCTAATGTGATATAGGCCTACCATCATGGGGCCCAAAATCTCTAGCAACGTACCTACTGGTGACTCCCTTTAAGTGACGCATAATTTCGAGAGCGTCGATCTTTCCTAGGGCAATGTTTTAGTGAGTCACGTTCATAAATAATTCGCGTTATGAATCACACAAAAAAACTCATTATAAATCACGTCATCCGTACACAATTAATAGTGTTCTTGAAGTTCGTCCGGTATAACCCGGTCCCTGGATAAATGAGATTTGTGGATGTTTGAAAGATTCTCCGTGTTGGACAATTTATAACTCCCGAGTATACGATTGAGGTTTGGGAGACGCTGTTATATATTTCGCTTTTCCAGCTAGGATTTCTATTCTAGGATCAGTACCATAGTGGGTTTTGTAGACTTGCGCTTTGTTATAGTCTGTTTCTCTGCTTTAAATTTCCACATAAATGACAGTGCGTACATCAAAGATGACAGAAGTGTATGCCGAGGAAGCATGATTCTGGCTTAGCGTGGCACAAAATAGCAATAGAAATGTCCCCTTCTAAGGATATATACTTTAGTAGGCCTATATATATACGCTGTAAATGTTTGAGTCTGTGGGAATGTCCTTCCCACGTTTCCCATGAACCCCAATCACAGTGGCAGCGCTGTGGGAGCCAGTGTGCAACGGAGGCGTCCTTGTCTTGATATAACTTTCTGGGAATAAGACGCAATAATGTTAAAATGCATTAAGGTTATGCACGTCATCGACGAGTGCCCAAAAAAGAATAGAAAGCTCAGCGGAGCAGATAAATAACTCAGCGGAAGGGTGAAGGTAACTGATGTACTCAACATATAGCCTACAGTAATCAGGATCGGAAAACACCCTCAGTTTAAAAGTCTAAACTAATATTAACATCTTAAATATTTTGGGGCAACATATCCCAGTCAAATAATAAATAACGCGGTTTTACAAGTAGGCCATTTCCCGACTTTGCTCGCAGCGTTTGTCATGTTTTACAGATGTAGCCTAACTTGAAGATAAATGTGTGTGTTATCTTTAAGGTACATAGATCGAAGCAGTGAGGTGTGCTGTCTGTCTTTGCCCTGTGACCTGGGCCACTAGAATAAAGGCGGAAAATTAAAACATTCAACTGCGGGAGGACAGTGCCATTCTGTGGTCGTTTTCATTCATTCATTCATTCATTCATTCATTCATCCATCATCTTCTAACCGCTTCTTTTGGTCATGGTCGCAACATGGGCACACCAACCCATAATAAACCACTATTTTCGACTGACTGGAGACTTGCGCACCATAGACAAAGCATAAAACCTCCACGCACACAGTGCGGAGGCGGGATTTGCACCGCTAGACCTGGAGGTCTGATGCAACAGCGCTACCCACTGAGCCCTATTCACAACAGTGGGAAACCGCGTGATTACATTAAATAAATTATATTCCGTTCAATATAGTTCAGATACGTTGAATTATAGCTAAAATTATTCAGTGCAATTCATCATTCTGAAAATTGAGAAGCATAAAAAGTTCTAACACCGGAGAGTGCAGATGTGTCCAATTTCACTAGGTGGTGCTCGTATTCTTCTGTAGACCTACGGATCGAAACATTGCGAGCTGTACACTCAATCTAATTTCACAAAATATTCCACCGAGCAGGTTAAGCATGTGATTTCTTCGTTAAATGAATCAGTCAGTTTTTATGAAACACCATGATCACCGATAGATATATGACTCCAGCTGCAGACGGGTCTGCGGGGCCGGAGATCTTGGCTGGCGATCTCTAACACACTTGGTAAAATATTAACACGAATGTGCAAATGTGGGATTCAGCGCTCCTTGTGCAACTCAGCAGCGAAATAGACGCCCCGGTATCGCGTCAAGGAGCAGGAGGCGGTCCTCATGTGAGAGTTGAAGGGCTGTGGCGCTGGAAGCCTGGGCTCCAGAGACATGGAGAACCAGGGCAATGGGTCGGGGTGTCCCGAAGCCGGGGAGCATACAGTCACACAGGCTGCCACATTACTGACCCAGGAGGAGGTGACACATGCCGGTGACAGCAGCGGGAGGAAGGCGCGCAAACGCCGGCTTATTTTTGCGGTGAGTGAGCCATCCACGGGGCACCAGTAAATAAACGATCCGAATAAGTTACACGTGTGAAGTTCGAACTGGAGATGACTGCAGAAGTACCCTTCACCTGCCGCATGGCCAATACCCGTACCTGTTATAGCACGCAACAGGACCGAACCCTTATGTGAAACTTTTTGGAATAATACTTTCAAAAACGGTATTTAAAAAAAATGTCCGTAAAGTTGTGTAATAGCAATTCGCAGAACTTTTTGACCTGTATACAATTAATATTTCTTAATATGTTGCGTTAAGTTGCGTTTAGTTTTTCCTCGTGCACCTTAAAGTACCAGACTCATCTGTTCACTTTGTGGGCTTTGCAGAGTCCAGACACATGATTTTTACTGAATGTGTACATGCCGTTTGCCTTTTGCAAAGTTTCCATTGCAAACCTAGGGCTTTTTTACGCTGTAATTTTATTCCCAAACATGAACGTGTATGAGCACGTCTCATATTTGTTACTTGTTAGATGAATGGTTATTTGAAGTGAGCTCATCCTGAGCGCTTATATCCATGCAACTGCGTAATTGTAGTGTGTTTTCTCAAAAAATTTAATTTTGCACTCCTCCAGCTGGGAAGAAGCCTAAACAAAATTTAACTGAGAAACACCGCCAGTTCTCGTAAAATATACTTCCATGCAGTCATCGCTTGTAAAATATAATTTAAGTATATGTGTTGTTTATTAAACAGCTGTGCTTGTTTTAGGTTCCACTACACGCAAGCCTAAATTGTTTCAGAAACCAAATATTGAATTAAAATTAGGACATGCAAACTCCCCGTGATTAGTGCTGGTTAAAATCTAGAATCAATGAGTTAAGTTTAAGTACTCTTTGTGAAAATGAGGTGTAACATTTTCAAAACGAGCCTTGTCTATTGCCAAGAAAACACCGTATGTTCCCCGCCCGGTTTTTCAGAGCGCCGTGACTGTGTTCACAGTTTAGCCATTCACACTGACTTGACCTGTAGGTTTCCACCAGACTGTGTGTTTTATTTTTTATAAAACCTCACTGGCTTGTGTGTATTTTGGCCCGGATTGGGTCCAGACTGTATTTTTTATTTATTTATTTATTTTAAGTTTCATAGCTTTTCTCCAAACAAATGTTTTTTTTACATTTCCTCATGCATGGAGAAAAAGTGTGATGGCATTTTTAGATGACATACATAAGGCACTATCCTTTTAGGCACTCAAACCAACAACCAAGTGGTTGTAAGTCTTAACTACTATGAGTTCATACAGTAAACACATAAATAGATCCTTAAAATGAGAAAAAAAACTGGATGCATTTTGAAAAAAAAAGTCTGCTCAACCCTTATTTTTTTGTAGTCCACATAGTTGAAAAAATTGCCCCAACAATGAGAAAACTGGCAGTTGCTTTTCCCTCTGGTTTGTCACAGTACCTGTGGTTTCAGGCATGGAGTTGTCTTTTTAGCAGTAGTTGTTTCAGCTATAGATTTTTTTCCAGAGGTAGAGTCATTTCAGCCATTCCAGCAATGAGTGTCATTTCAGAGTCATTCCAGCAATGAGTGTGAAGGAAGTGCATTAAAAGAGGAGGAATCGGGAACAGCCTAAAACTGGTGGGCAATCTTATCCACTATAGGCAAGTGTGTATGTAGGTTTTTAGGATAACCTTTAGACGAGAACTCTTCTGCCAGTCCTTTAATTAATAGTCTAATTAGGGTGTTGCGGCAAAAACCTGTATTCATAGAGGCTCTTTCTGGATGGTACAGTATATAATGGTGTATAATCTGGAGATAAAATGATACACAGAGCATAGACCAAGTACAGCAAAGCCAAACTGTTTGAACTCCGAGTGGTAAACAGGAGTTGGTACTTCACCACATCAGCCAGACGCCACAAATCTCTGTATCCCAACTAGAAAGGCTTTTGAGCAGGAGGAGATGAGGAACCACTTTGAAGGACCTGAAGACTTCAGATAGTGGAGCAAAGCTATGCCACTAAATAATACCAGAGGCTCTGTGTAACACTGGTCTGTGTGGGAGTCTGATGTCAAACAAGCATTTACAGAAATGGTAAACATCTGTGTGCCGTCTGGAGTTGACCAGAAAGCAGGCGAATAATCCCGTTCTGATGTGGGAAGAAGCTTTACGGTCAGACAAGACGAAGATGGGCTATAAACTGCTGCTATGACCCGGGGCCTGTATCACGAAGCTGTTTTAACAAAGTCAGAGTTCAAAGATAATTTCCGGCTTGACACAAACATACAATCTGAGATAAACAACATCACAATGCTGATTATCAGCAATCACTGTCAAGCCAGGTTTTCTTACTGAGACCAAGATTACTTCATGAGCGCGTGCGCATAAAGACATGTCACGTGCAACGAACGGCCAAGCACATAAGCGTGGATCGCAACAGGGCTACGTACTTCAAAGCAGCGGGACAGAGAAGTATTATGGTAGAATACAGTAATGGCGAAGTGGAAGACCGTGGCTGCCGTCAGTTTTAGAAAAGCAGGCAGTGCATCACTGACAATATAAATGCATACAGTTTGATTGTCCTTAAGAAAATGCCATAATTGTCTTAATTTCCAAAAATATGCTTTGTGGATTTGTAATTATTCATAATTTTTATTCATATTCATAATCATTTAAACAAATATTCAGTATTAAATGCTTGTCACCCTTCAAAACCCATTTAATGTTTCTTTATCCATCTCTCTCTCTCTCTCTCTCT
>JABFEB020000039.1:16223235-16233916 GCA_019775895.2 Stomatorhinus ivindoensis
TCTCTCTCTCTCTCTCTCTCTAACACACACACACACACACGTGCGCGTTTGTATTCATATCTTTGTAGGGACTCTCCATTCATTTCTATGGGAAAACTCCTAATCCCAACATGACATCCTTAACCCCTACCCAGCCCTAACCTTAACCATAAGTAACCAAACAAAATATAAGACTTCTGGTATTTTTAGTTTCTTTGATTGAAGTCACAGATTTAAAAAAAAAAAAGTTTGTGGGGACTGAAAAGGTGGTCCCCACAACGTCAAAATAACACAGGTTTTTTTTTATGACACCCCCACCACACACACACACACACACACACACACACAGCATGGGTATGTGGCCAGGGAAGACGACAAAGGTGCTGACATGTTCATTAAGTGGAGAGGATATAGTATGCAAATGGACTAATAACTTTGGAGGTAAATGAGCTGGACATGTTCAATAAAGTGTGGTTTAAACAATGGTTTTGGGGGACAATACATATCATTTGATTTTCAGATTATGCATTTATATACAACATTATTAATAAATGTACTGTGTCCATTCGCCACCAATGAGTGAAAGAGAGTTACATCTATTGAATGTAAAATGCACATGCAAACATTGAAATATTATATGTAAATTAAATGTAAAGTGCTCTGGAGAACCACAGGATGTGCAAGGATTGCTATAAACTCAAAGCATATAACGAATACGTTGCTCATTTGATATTAACAAGATTCATCATACAGGGAAAGGTCTCAGAACACAGAATTAACTGGCGTGCATCTCTACCTGTGGACATCAAAAGTCTGTGATTAGCTTGGTTGATAATCAAAACCTGGAGGTAAAATGCAAAAAAACGAAATGAAGTGCATTGCAATACTGCAAGTAATCCCCTAGGAAACTGATCCTGAAAAGTCTTGTTTTCAGTGGGACAGTAAACTGAAGAAGGACAGTGACAGAACAAAAAGATGATGTCCTAGTTTGTCCTATCCCTGACCGCTAGAGATCTGATACAATGAGGAACCTTCATGACCATCTGTCCTGAAATACTCTTAAAAGCTTTTAGTCTGCAGAAAAGTTCCGGTGTGGTTCTGTGTGGGGTCTGAATATTTAAGCAAGCAGCACTTTTCAGACTGATTTAATTGCATTATAAAGAAAATTATACTAGCAATAAAAAATGCTGATGGTGGAAAAACAATTGTCATTAATGATCCAAGCAATGTGTTCAACTATTTCATGCACTGAATCCTGTGACTACCTTTGTGTTTATATGTGAATGTCCCAGGATTCAACTGTTTTTTTCCATTTTAACTACCCACTAGTTATGAAGCTTGATGTGCATTTTCTGGAGCAGAACCAAATATCCGGTGGACCAGCAGTGTTTGCGTAATTTCTTCTGAAATTGTGATTCATGTCTGAATTCTCAGCTGAAAGTGTGTCCACACTACGTGCATTTGAAGGGCTGTATTTTACAGGGTGTACTTTCTATGATCATAATAATTGGGGAAAATAGATGCAGATGCTTGCTAGTACAAGTGAGGAAAGCGTGTGGTCAGATAGCAGGATCAGCTGAAATAGTTTGGGTTGCTCATGGGCCCAACAGTGATAAATGGGATTCAAACCCACACCCTTCTGGACAATGATTACCAACCCTCTGAGCTATAATAACTACATCACCCTATAACAAAAATACTGATGAAGCCCATTTTTCCTAGCTGTGTGATAATGATTCATCATTGTCATATTTGAGCTGTGAACCTCCATGTTAAAGAGCTGACACCATACTTTTCTAGTCTATCAAATTATCCAAGGCTAATGCTGAAAAGTGCCGAGAGCATTAAAAATGTCCCCACGTTCTCTGGGATGACCATGTCGGTTCGTTAAGCATTGTCTTGGCCAGGATTGTATATTTGTCTACAGATCAGTGAGACCATGCTGAAATAGCATCATAGAGTGTTCTTGGTGAAGTAATTACACAGGCTGGTTTGTCTGGGCTGGGTTGCAGCCTTCATACTAATGAAAGACAGCTTCATTAAAGAACAGGTGTATAACGGAGTGCAGGTCACAAAGTCAATAGAGTCTCTGTGGGACATGAGCCCATGTGACCATAGGGCACAAACCCCGCCCGCCATTTACTCTCCTGTGTTGTTCTTCTCTCTGCCCGCAGGGTTTATTACTGTGCTTGCTGATAGGCATCCTAGCAGTCATCCTGGCCCTGAAGCGGCGCTCGGGCATTGAAGGTAAAGTACTGCTGACTTCTACATCTGCCAGCCGATTTTAAGGTGATGGTTTCATTTTACGTGGTGCTGATTTTTATTTGCCGTAATCTTGCCACAAAGTGGAGAGCTGTCCTGGCCGTTGTCTTTCACACTTTCCCTCGCAGGACACGCTCACATCTACCTCCGTCCTGGAAGGACTGAACTTTTATGAGGCAGTGGAATCGGACTTTTATCATCGTGTGAAGCTGTAGTCAAGCCAATTTGTCTGCAGATATAAAAAGTAATTATTAAAAAGACGGTAATTCAGAGGTACTTTTAGACTTT
This sequence comes from Stomatorhinus ivindoensis, assembly GCA_019775895.2. Taxonomy (NCBI): domain Eukaryota; kingdom Metazoa; phylum Chordata; class Actinopteri; order Osteoglossiformes; family Mormyridae; genus Stomatorhinus; species Stomatorhinus ivindoensis. The sequence continues at coordinate 16,225,765 of JABFEB020000039.1, forward strand.
CCGGCTGAGATAAACAGCATCGCTGTTGAGTCTAAAAGGAGTTTTTTTTCTTTTCTGCCCATCCCACCCCTCCCCCTTCGAGACAGCTTTATTTTACAGCAGTAATAAAAACAACACACATTAATCACCATGGGGAGAGAACAAAGGGTAAATAGAAATAATAATAAGAATAATAATATGGAGAAAACAAAGTGTAGGGGAATGCAGACTGTAAGCAACCATAACACATGACACTCATTAAAAGAACATCACACTACAGAACAGTAATAGCAGGCTAATGATGGCAATACAAAATATAACAATAATATCTACAACAATAATAATCATAAATAATAATAATGTTACAAATAGATGTTATATATATATAAATATATGTAGCATACACACATGTGATCATACACAAATACACGTATATTTCAATTCCTATATCTATGTTACTCTAAAAAGTAATAATAATAATGATATTGATCACTCAACTTCAAAAGGAGTTTAAGTTACTCAGTCATGAACTTATAATATAATGTACAGATTTTAAAAAACACATAAAAGTGTCTGTTTCAAGCCAGATGTTAACACAGTGGCCAAATTGGATTTGTGTTGGCATGGATGCACTGTTATTGTGTCCATGTTGGGCTTTGATCATTTTCCTGCCTGACACTCCTCTTCATTTTTCATTGTGTGAATATTTTTTTAGTCCCTGCTGGGACCTTTACAGCATCCTGCGTTTGGAGAGAGGTCCTTGTTTTTCCTCGTAATCTATTTTCCGTTTGACGATTGTCCGCGGTCAGGGAGAGTGGGGACCCTCAGCATCCTGGCCAAGGTTAATGCCGTCATGTTTTATTTTTCTTTATCAGAATACTACGGTTTAGTTCATTTTCGTAGCATAGAGGAGCGCTGTCCTGTCAGTGTGGTTCCCCCATGATTCCCCAGACATGAAAGCTGACTTACTATTGGCCAGAAGGGGGTGGGCGGCGTGTGGACCAATGGGCTAAGCTTCTGTGCCTGTGATCGGAAGGTTGTCAGTTCAAGCCTGGCCTTGGCTTGTCTGTGGGCCCTGGAGCAAGGCCCTTAAGCCTCAGCTCCCGGGGCACTATCCCACCCTTTGCCGGGAAGCAGGCTCTCGGCTACATCATCACCAGTCACGCGTAATGAGACGCCAGTGTACTTCTGTAAACATGTGGCTTCTGTGGAAGCGGGGGTGTCTTCGAGATGACTGGACTCTTTCGGCTGTTTTCATGGTGTCTCTGCAGAAAACATCTCCAGCAACACAGAGTAATCATCCTGTGGCTGCCTTTGTGAATTCAATCGCAGGACTAGAAGGATGGTCATAAAAAAGGATTGTGTCACCGCATTGCCTACCATTTATCTGCTCCATAGCGTAACTGTCCTGTTGTATCAGACGAAAGGATCTTTTCCACTACTGGCTAAATAGCTGTACAGGATAATGGAGGGGGAGGGCCCAGGATCCTGACCCAAGATACCGATCATTGCAGGACACACACAAACACACTCACACACAAACACACTCACACACAAACACATTCGTGCCCTTTGGGAATCATAGAGAAGCCACAAGGAGCACATCCAACCTTCACAGACCGAGTGTTGGAAGGATTTAAAGGTGAAAGGCGAAAGTGTTCTGGGGGCAGTGTGTTGCTCAGAGAGATAGGACTCTGTGATCAGAAGGTTGCTGGCTCGAATCCCAGGGCTGCCAGATTGATGTTGCCATTGGGCCTTTGGTCCTTTAAGGCCACACATGTGTGTCTTTGTGTTTCATGTAGTGCAAGGAATTTCCCTACAGGGAATAATAAAGTATCACTATTCCATTCTATTCTGTTCAATGAGGTAAAGTGCCACCTATAAAAACATTACATCTCACTTTAGCATTCCAATAAACCAAACTCTGTACTGCAAGCCAGCCCCATAAACTATATATAAACTAATTACTAACTATACATAAAGAAGATATTAACAATTTATTAACTAGTAAATCTATCTGTGACACATAAGGATATAAATATATCTGTGTTAATCATTTCTGTAATTAAACGCAGTTGTCTGTTGCAAAATCTCGATATGTAGAAATTTGAAAGCCAGTGTATAAAAGATGGAGTGTTGCGTCTGAGCGATAAACATGATGGTCCTTTTGTGAGGCGTTATAAACACATTGTGGAAAAACCCCAACCAGCCTCTCACGCATCTCTAATTACGCATCTGCAGCTAACGACGCGGTCTGGCTTTTTTTCGTTGGGGAGGGGAGCTATGCAGTAGGCAACAACGGGGCAGAGACACACTCTGAACCAGTTTGCCGACCAGCCATCATATTCTCTTAGCACAGTCACCTGACAGTAATGGAGCTTCTGGCAGTTTTCCAGACTCAGCTTTTCCATCAGACTTTGGTGTTTCCTTAGCCCTCATGTTTTCTGCCCAAAAAAAGCCCTGAATCCTGAGCCTATTGCATTTCCACCCTTCAGCTTTTTATCTTAACAGATCCCAGAGAGTGCAGTAGGATTAGGATTAAGCTACCAGACATCCTTTACTTTATTATCCTGCTTTTGTTCTGCCTATAATGTGGACATCTCATCTGTGCTGCTGTTTTTTAGGGCTTTGCCTATATCTTCGCCATGCAAATCCATTTAGCCACACTGTACTGCATCCAATGTCTGTGTCCTGACCCAAATTAATGCTGCTGCTCAGGATACAGCACCTGGATTAATGAGGCCTGTGAAGACATGGAGACCGTTCAGTGTCCAAAAAGGTAAGGACAGCAGAAACTGAGCACTAACTGCGAGACCCTCCATCAGGCAGACATCTGGAAAATGCTGCCACATAATTCTGGGCCTGTCGTAATGCTCTGTGGCTGTGATTACTCAGTGCAGATTTCCAGACAGAGGATGGCAGACAGACCAGCCATATCTGAAGATCAGCCTTGGGGCTTGTTTTGTATTTTTTGAGTTTCTTTTAACTACAGTAGTTGTACTGTGACTGTGTCCTGCTGAACTGCAAGGCTGCAAATGTTCTGGTGGACTGCAAGGCTGTGGCTGTCTGTTCTGCTGCGCTGCAAGGTTGCGGCTGTCTGTTCTGCTGCATTGCAAGGCTGCGGCTGTCTGTTCTGCTGGGCTGCCAAGCTGTGGCTGTCTGTTATGTTGGGCTGCAAGGTTGCGGCTGTCTGTTCTGCTGCGCTGCAAGGCTGCGGCTGTCTGTTCTGCTGGGTTGCCAGGCTGTGGCTGTCTGTTCTGCTGCGCTGCAAGGCTGCAGCTGTCTGTTCTGCTGCGCTGTCAGGCCTAACAGGAGTGAGGATTTTGGAATAAAGCATACAGATGTTAGGGGGGGTACTCACTGTCTTCTGTAGAGGAAGAAAAACAAGCCTACCCTTTGTTTCAGTTCAGCTTTGAGGTGGAAACAGAGTGATCATAGTCTCTGGTTATTATTCTTGGAAACAGCTGTCTGACTACACTCTGTCTCAGATCTGCCTGGGTGCCTTATATTAGCTACTCTCAAAACACAAGAAGAAATCTGAGCGTAATGTTAACATGACAGCACCCAACTTGTGTTATGCTGACTTATTTCACACCATTGTAATTTTGTTCAAATGAATTCCATTACCTAAATTCACAGTTTCTCAAAATCGCCCCTCATTCTGGTTTCCCTGGATGGATTCCGAGCTGGGTACTTGGAGGACCACGGCAGACACCTGCCAGCTATCACTAAAATGCGTGAGTTGACTTCCTGTGATCTATTTCAGGAAGAATCACAACTTTTTATAATCGTGTATGTGTTATGGTGTTCCGTAGGCATATCTACATCTGTTTTCTAAGCCTGACAGTCATGCAGTGAAGAATTTATCCTATTTTATTTTTTTGTAGGAACATGTGGGACGTCCACCTCATTTATGCGCCCTGCCTATCCCACAAAGACCTTCCCTAATCACTACACTATTGTGACAGTGAGTGTGCACGGTAGCCAGACAGTAATGCATACAGTGTCACTAAAGTGACAGTGAGGGTGTGCTGTAATGTGACAATAATGCATAGAGCATCACTGATGTGAGTATGTGCTGTATTGTGACAGTAATGCATAGAGTATGACTGGTGTAACAGCAAGTATCACACTTAAACTGAGGCTACACTGATTCCTGTAGTTTAACAATTGATGCTGTTTCATTCTCGGAAGGGCCTTTATCCTGAATCTCATGGGATTGTGGACAACAAGATGTATGATGTCAGAAGAAATGCCAGCTTCAGTTTAAAAAGTGAAGAGAAGTTCAACCAAGACTGGTACCTGGGACAGCCTGTAAGTACAGTCCCTGGGTTGCAGATTGCAGAATCAGACGTACATTTACAGCTGGTCCTGGACATGAATTCACACACATATTCTATTTGTAGAATAGCAAGGGATTTTCTAGGATTTTTAGCCAGTGATATGTTTGACACGGTGAGTGACAGGGGAGGGGGCACTCTGCGGCCCAATCAGCTTCCATCATCTGGCTCTGCCTCTGTACACACCCCTGGCGTCACGCCAGAACATCAGTTTGGGCTACTAGCGGCAGTGTAAACAAATAGACCACGGGGGTCCATGTTTTGGGTAGATCTGATGCAGATTCAGCTGGGCCCCTCCCTGGCTGTAGGCCGTCCCGCATGTGTCCATTCAGACGGTTGCTGTACTCACTGCTAGCTTACAAGCCCCCACATCACCCAGATACTAAGTGAATAAGGTGATGAATGCAAGCCATCGGCATTTTAATCTGCTTTTGATACCTTTTTCTTGGTGCCGTGCCAGCAGTAAAGTGTGTATTTAACAGGACAGGGCGGACCGCGGTATGTGTGGCTGGTGGTCTCCTTTTCCAGATCACGAAGCCTCTGACGTAAAACCCCCCTGTTCTCAGAACCCCCCCATCTCGCTTCCTAGGCTAGGGAACCTTGACAGGCTGCGCTCTGCTGTTAAAAAGCAGTATTTACTGTTCATTTATCGAGTAGGAACCTGCCTCCTGGCCTTCCTGTGACCCCAGAAGGCCACTGCCCCGCAGGCTTACTCCAGCCCTGAAAGGGCACCGTCTTCCACCCCGAGTCTCCTTGACAGTTAACCTGTTGTCTGCCTCGAAACTGCCGTTCCCCGCGGCTTGGCTCCTAGCCAGGGAGGGAGTCGTACGTAAACCAGCAAGTAAAAGCAGGTTGGGAGGATCTGTCACCCCACCCGAAGCTTAGCAGCTGTTTCCCATTGGCCAGCCCAGATCTCAGAGATATTATGGAAGAATGTAGTGCCATCGATCGGCCCATTATTGGACAACAGAGGAATTTATTGAGGACTCGGGGTTTGCTGACCTGGAAGGCAGAGTCTGCGGGGTTCCTTTAAGCTCCAGGTCTGCTATATTTGTGCTTGCAGATATGGCTCACTGCTAAGTACAACAAACTGAAGGCAGGAACCTTCTATTGGCCCGGGTCAGATGTTCCGATCAATGGGAGCTTTCCAGACCAGTACAGAACATACAAAAGGTGAGAATGGAAAAGTCAAAGGAGAAATGAAGAAAAAAGCACGTGTGTGACAACAAATATTGTGTGCAGTACAACATTTTGGGGGTTAGCCTAGCCTAGCCTAGCCTGCCCTGTCCCAGATTGCACATGCAAAAGTCTATTGCAGCATACAGATGCATTATGGGTAGTTTAGATTTGCAAAATTGTTGGAAGAAATATGCCCAACACAGGGAGAATGTGTAAAGAGTGCAGAGGAGGGATTTGAGCTCCCAACACTGAACCCGTGAAACTGCAATACTAAATGCCAACCCACCAATCCTGCTCTGTGAATTATAAAAATCACCAATGATATTTAATATTATCAATAATATTTATAATCACACATTATATGATAACAATTACTTTACTAATCACTATAACCCTATACTGGGAAACTTATGGAAGACAATTTGTTAATTTATGGAAGGCAGTTTTGAGTGTGAGCGTGGCCGTGAGCATGACCGTGAGTGTGACTGTGGCCGTGAGCATGACCGTGAGTGTGACTGTGGCCGTGAGCGTGACCGTGACTGTGAGCGTGACCGTGGCCGTGAGCATGACCGTGAGCGTGACTGTGGCCGTGAGCGTGACCCTGGCTGTGAGCGTGACTGTGACTGTGAGCGTGGCTGTGAGCATGACTGTGACCGTGAGCGTGATCATGGTTGTGAGCGTGACCTTGGCCGTGAGCGTGGCCCTCTACAAGGCAGCTGGCTAACATGGCTCCCCGTTCTCAGGGATGTGACCTCGCACAACAGGATCCAAACTGTCATGGAGTGGCTGGCTCTACCTCCTGCGGAAAGGTGCAGGTTTTACTTTCACCCTCCACCCTGTGATGTACATGCAGCTCTGATGTAAAAACCAACACAGCCAAAAGATACCCAAGATTCAAAGAGTTTACGTAAATGCTAACACAAAAAGGCGAGTCATGCCTGCAAGTAAATTTATACTTTATCTTTCCATTCATTTAATACAGGTTCCTTAGTACGTACTACTAGTATATTTTTGGCTTTTGTGATTTATGCTATAAAGTGAATTGTATGGGAAGATAAGTCCGGCTTGAAAAATCTGACTTGCGTATGGCTTTGTGGAACGGGCTACTTACGTCAGTCTAGAGCTGCATGTAGCTGTACCTACCACTGTGATGGCCAATAGCCACTTTAGGAAAAGCTAGCAGCCCGCCAGTGTAATACATTAGCCTAATGGACGCAGCTTATCTGCTTACTCTCTGTCTGTCTTTACGCATAACAGCATTAAACGTTTCACAAGAGCCTGGGTCAACAGGGTGAAATGTCCCGCACACTAGGGAACGGTGACTTACTCTGACAAGAAACAAACCAGCTGAGCTTCTGATTTTGCCTGTTTATGTTGAGCAACAGCAGCATTTATGTGCAAAACATATTTGGCAAAAAACACTGTTTTGATGGAGTTATGTGGATCACACTGGTTTGATAGGCGGCTGTTTTAATTCGATGAAAAGTGTGACTGGATGACATTCTGGTTTCAGGCCCGACTTCTACACGCTGTACTTCGAGGAACCCGACTCTAGTGGCCATAAATACGGACCAGAGAGTAAGCAGGTAGGGAGTGAGAATACACCAGGTGACTGGATACCTGATGGAGAAGCTGGCCCCGGCCCTGCGGTGCCCCCTGCAGGCCATCAGCGTAAGGGCCGCTAACCATGTCAACAGGTCACCTGATGCTCTGAAGTCATCCTTTCCAGTTGCTGGATGCTCTGAAAACCATGGACACCGAGATGGATTATCTGATGTCCAGTCTGAAGGAAAGGGGGCTGCACAAGTGTGTCAATATCGTCTTTCTCTCTGACCATGGTACGCACTCCCATCCTGGAGGGGTCGCTATACTAAACCGAAACATCTATTCATCCACCGATCTTCTAACCGTTGACCTGCTCAGGGTCACAGGAGCCTATGTCACCCAGATTAGAACTGCTGTACACCCTGGACAGGATTCCAGTCCATCACAGTATACATACAAGCACTTTAATAAAGTGCAGCTCATTCAGACAAGGCAGTTAGCCTAGAAATTCTGTGCCACCTAGAGAGGACATGCAAATCCTACACACACACTGAGGGGGCAGGATTCAAACCCCCGGCCCAGTGCTGAGCTACTCTCCATCCAAAGCATTTTCTACAAAAACACGGCTAAAGTGATACAGCTTCCGCTGCTAACCTGCTCGCATTTAGCATTGGGGATAGTGCAGATTAAGTAAGTTAACAAGTAAACTTTATTTATAAAGCAGCTTTCAAAGACAAAACAGGCACAAAGTGTCATACAAAACTAAAATGCTGAATAACATAAAACCGAAAGCCAAACAACAATGTAAAACCAAACACATGAGTGAAAACAGACAACAGACAAAATCCAATTTCATGGGAGTTTCAGGATTAGCTGCTGTATTCTCTGTAATATCCTATTATATGTGTCCCATGTGCTCCTCCCACCACTTCACACGTGTCCCATGTGCTCCTCCCACCACTTCACATGTGTCCCATGTGCTCCTCCCACCACTTCACACGTGTCCCGTGTGCTCCTCCCACCACTTCACACGTGTCCCATGTGCTCCTCCCACCACTTCACACGTGTCCCGTGTGCTCCTCCCACCACTTCACACGTGTCCCATGTGC
>JABFEB020000039.1:16255248-16267603 GCA_019775895.2 Stomatorhinus ivindoensis
GGGTTGGGGGGAGCAAGGAGATGAGGGTGACTGGGGAACTCTCACAGACACAAAGCTACCATGATTTCAGCTTAAAGTAAGGCGATGTCAGTAACACAGTGTACATGGCAAGAAGTGAGCTGGCCATCAGATACGCGCAAACGCCAGGAAATGAGAGGTCACATGATACAGCTGACACAGAGTGGGTGGGGTTTGTGGCTGTGGCTTAGATGGGCAGGGGCTGGAGGGGGTGTGGCTCACCTGCAGCTGCTTCTGCACACGCTCGTTCTTCTCAGCCTCAGTGAGGCGGTCCTCCTCCCTGCGGTGATCATTGATGCCCTCATTCTGGAACTCTGCGCTGTAGCTGCTGTTGCTCTCCTCACCGTCCTCCTGCTCATTGTCGTCCATGAGATCGTAGACGGGGGGCGGTGGAGGAGGAGGAGGGGCCATCATCACCCCATGGAGCTCCTCTTTGGTCTTTTCCAGGTCCTTCTGTGCTTCTTCGGCCTGAGGGACAAATCGGCAGTTTCAAAGCTTGACACACCTACTCTCAAGTGCCCATTCGGCGTGCCACTGAAGACGTCGGCACGCTGAACCTCTCAGGTGCTCTCTGAGAAGCCGTCGCGGCGCGTTGCAGCCTCACGCTCACCTTGAGCTGCCACGTGTTGGCTTCCACCTCCTTACGGCGCTTAGCCTCCTCCAGCAGGGCGATCCGTGCCGTGTGCTCTGCCAGCTCCGCAGCCTGACAGAGGGCCCCAACTGAGACTTAAACACAAACACCTCCCGCTTCCTGTATAGCTAATCAGGCGGTCAAAAAACTACATTTCCCATGAACCCACCACCCATCCAGGTCACCCCATCCCCCCTTCCTCACCAGCTGCTCCTGGCTCTTCAACTGGTCCTCAGCCTGCCTGGCCAGCTCCTCCTTAGCCATCAGCGCGGCCTGGCGATCCGCTTCCAGGCGCATGGCGTCGTCCTCTGCCCGCCGGCGCTCCTCCTCCAGCTGAATGGCGCGCTGCATCTGCTCATGCAGTTCTGCGGAGGAAACGCTACCGTCAGCGCAGCGACAGCCCACTTCAGAGCTCAGCCCCAGGGCCCACAGCTAGCTGACCGAATCCCCGGTGACCCGATTCTCCAACGGCATGTAAATGCAGAAAATCTCAGATTTACGCTGGATTTGCTTAATTCTGGTTTTTACACTTTAGAACGGAGTTAGACTCAGGTACTCAGCCTTTAGAGATCAGAGAGCAGAGTCTGCCAGATGAGTCTGCAGATATCTTCAATGAACAGCTAATGTGCACAAAGGTCAATCAGCAAGTCCGGAAACGATTAACCCCTTATAGTCTGATGAGTGACTGCATCGTCTCGAGACTCCTCTGTAATGGGTGCCCCCCCCAGGTCCCTGGTGAGGCCCCCCCCACCTCTCTCAGCCTTCTTGGTCTTCTCCTCGATCTGGTACAGCCTCATCATCAGCTCCTGTTTCTCCCTCTCCATCTGCTCCTTCTCCCGCTCGATGGCCTCCCTCTTCTTCTTCTCATTTTCCAGCTGGGCTCTGCAGATAAGAGCGACGACACAAAGTGCAGTGACGCATGTGGGGGGGGGGGGGTGTGGCGGCGGCGCATAAAGTAGATGCAGCCGGGGGCGCTGCCTCCGGATCTGACATTGGAACGAAGTATAACGAGATTCATGGTGTACTGAAAACTAAAACTACGGCCATATTGTTTGTTACCGGTGTAGCTACAGCCAGATGTGGTATTAACACGTGGGTGTTAATCTATGAAATCTTCATATAATTTCATTACAGAAAAACAACTATCCTAATAACTCAAACTATTTTGAACCTTATAAAACAGAAACTACCTAGGAACTGAATACTAATGACTGATTTACTGAAAACCCCTTAAGCTGCTAGTTTATCGGTTCTTAACCTTTAAACCACCGGTTTATGCCGATCTTGATAAAAACTACAAATCTCTTCTGTTTCAGGGTGCTGTGATGTTGACCAGCAAGCATCCTGATCCATGTGACATGGAGTGATGTTCCCACAAGGGCCTCACGTTCACGGCACACTACTGTCAAGTCCTGTTGAATCACACCGGCTTTATGTAGTGTGCCTGTTAACTGTGTCCAATGTGGAACGTATACTGTTATCTTTGGGAGATAGGCGGTAGCCTTCCCTCAGTCTCCCATTACCTTAATATATTAATATTCACTATGTAAATTAACCACAAAAAAAAAAAATCAGCTCCACTCTGTACTGCACATGGCTCAGATGATCGTAATCCTACATTGGGAACGCAAACAAGGTCCATGTCCATCATTATATAGTCTTGCCAATAATTACACATTATAGACAGATGCCCACCGCACACCTCCTTGTTTATGGCAGGCATGCCCCCCCCCCCCCAACCCCACTCCCACCCCTACCTCTCCATCTGCTTGTGGTGCTTCTCATCACGGGCCTGCGCCTTCATCTGCTGCACCTCGATGGTGTCGGGTTTGCGGCGTCGCATGTACAGCTCGTGGTTGCCCATGCATAGCTGCAGGATGCGCTTGTTGATGCGCAGCCGGGGGGCATAGAACAAGAAGTCCTGTGGGGCGGGTTAGGGTGGCAATGTCATGCGAGGCAGCTCGTGGCGCGAGGAAAAGCAGCGGGTGAAGCAGACATGCAGCTCCGCACGCCTACCTCTCACCAAACACGTTACCAAATCTATTATAAAAATGTGTCATTTGTTCCTGCAAGTTTGTCCGTCTCAGTCTTGTAAAGAAAACCCTCATATTACATAGATGAGAAGCTGAGGTAGTAACTGTTTGACCACAACCTGTTGCATGGTTACTCTGTTTACTTGCAGTTCCCATGGCCTCCTGTAGGTGACAGTCTTTCCCAATGCATCACGTTAGCTATTTATGGGATCATGACGCAGACGATCACAGTTGGCCAGCTCCCTCTCAGACTGCACCCGTGCAGCGGTTACGCACTCACTCCATGCTGTAACAGCATTTGTGCTCTTCAGTTCACGCCCATGGTTACGACATCCCAGGCTATTCAACCCAGTAACCAAGTAATCTGGGTCTCCCTTCAAAAAAATCGAGGGGGATTATCTCCTTGCTTTAGGGCCTGTCAAATGCTGTGGAGCTCATGGGGGTGGGGCTTGCTGGGTGGGGGTGGGGCCCGGTCGGCACCATGTGGCCAGGTGTGAGGTCAGCGGCAGGTCAATGACCGCTGTGCTATCGGGTCGGGGCCTGCTTTCTGCCGGCGCCATCGGATAGGCGGTTGACGGGACATGCTCAGGTGTGCATTTACACCCAGAGATCCTTCTTTTACAAATGGACTATAAATCATCTATAATATAACTGTGCAAGGCAATGGCCAGAGTCCCTGTGTTCACTGTGTCACATGCCAACACAGGGGACACAGGTTCAATTTACAGTGAGGTAAACAGAATCTGTTTCCATTGGAGCCCCTCCCATCACGCCGAGCGTGCTCATACCAAACGCCAGGGGGCGGGGGTGTCACTTACTGGAGCCTTTTTGTCGATGGGCTTTATGATGAACTTCTTGTCGTTGAAGGAGATGTTCCTGATTTCACTCCAGGGAAACCCAATCTTCGGAGTCAGTCTGAGAGCAGGAAATCAGGATGGAAATAAGAAAACAAAAGCCACTCAAGCTGGCCAATTAGCTGCCCATATTTTGCCCGTCGAAACCACTCTATATTATGCGGACGCATTCCTATTCATGCGAGAATCTGTGGGCGTATCAGTGCTCTCCAATCCCATGCCTGCAAACTTGTACAGTCTGACGCTGGCCTGTGTGTCACACAGAAAGTCCTGAATCGTGGCATGAAACGCCAGGGCTGGGGAGCCAGACTGCTAAAGGACGGGAGCTTTAAAAAGCGACCGAAAAGTCCACATGCACCAACAGCAGAAACAAGGGCGGCACACCAGGTGGGGGTCAGGGAGGACCCCGGGGTCTGGACGTTCAGCTTGGCAGATACCAATGCCAGTCAGCTGCCTTTCTACCTACAGCAGGGCGAGAGACTGACAAACCCCCCGCTAGCTGAAAACTGACATTTCAGGTATGAATGGCGTGAGGTGCGTGTGGAGCGCGGAGTGATTCACGCATTCCCAAGAGTTTCGACGTTTACAAAGTACACAAAAGCAGCTCGAGAGACTCGACGGGCAGGGCCAGCCTGGCCCGGATGTGTGCGTGGGGGCCTCGTGCCACATCGTGGGGACCCGGCCTCACAAAGGCTGCTCTGTCGCCATCAAAGCGGCCTTGTGTCCGTGCAGGCGGGCGGCGGCGGTGGGCCCCCGAGGGTTAAGTGCACGGCTTCTCCTGGATCCGTCTCCCTGGGCCCCGGCTCTGAGGCCGGCCCCACATTCTTAAGGCCAGCGCTGCCTGAAAAACCAGTCCGGGTAGCCATGGTTACGGCAAGAGTGAGGGCACTGCAGGAGAGAGGCGTTTGTTCTCTGAGCCCAGACAACACTGTATCTAGTGTGTGTGTGTGTGTGTGTCTCACGCTCTACTAGACCCAAAAACCATGGATTTCTCCACAAAAGGTTTCAGTGTGACCATGTTAAAAAGAACAGCTGTCAAACCACATTGATCAAGTTAGTAAAGATGCTGAGCAGGAACATAACAGAAGGTCTGTGTAATGCGTGGTAATTTCAGGGGATTTCCCCCCTCCCGAATTGGAATGACACGCAGAGCCCGGCCCACAGAGGTCCTGTTAGCCTGAGCTTTAAATACACGCCTATGGATATCATGAGCCCCAGCTCTGAGACCATACACATGCCTTTGACCAGGCAGTCTGGAGACACTTTTCAGGCGATGTTTACATCAGCAAAGATGTTACAGGCAGCCAGAGATGGGCACTGGGACCTCCGGCACCCAGACTAGGATAAGCATACTGAAGACGGCCAGATGGATGGATGGACAGACGAGTATATAGACAGGGGAGTCTAGCAGAGATTAACCCATAGCTGCTTGATGAGCTGTGCGATACACAGATACTCTTGAGAGTTGGGGTCTGGGGGCGACTCACCTGTCCTCCTTCTCATAGATGTTGAGCCCCAGGGCGTCCACGCCCAGCCACAGCTCGGTGCCCTTCTTGTTCTTGATGTCGAAGTAGTTGACACCGTACATCTCCAGGTCCTGCGCTATCTTCAGGTACTCCAGCATGGCGTCCTCCCTGAAACCCGACACGAGCCCATGAGAGGCGGCGCTGGCCCGAGATGACCCGGCGTGTCGGCAGGGCTAGGGGCTTAGTGACGGCCTCGCTTGGCTTACTTCAGCATGCCACGGTGCTCCTCGTGCCACACCTGGATCCGCTCCTCCCACTGCTCTCGCGAGAGTTTGTGTTGCTCCAACACACTGAGGGCAGAGAGAAGGGGGACACCACTAGTACCAGCACTGGCTTATGGGGAAACCCTAGGATACTCTGACAGCATCCACAGTTTGGTCGTTTTGGTCGTCGATAACACACCATGACGCTAATCACTGGTGGTGCCCCCAATTTGTGGTCTATGGACTGGTCAGCTGCCGCCTTGTGGTCCTCCGGAGAGAGGCACTCACCGCTGGGGCAGCAGGCGGTCAGAAGTGAGGTATCCGGCACGGTGCACGTCTTTGGTGAAGTCCCCGTGCTTGGCCTGGACGGCATAGGAGGCGAGCAGCACGGCCGTCTCCGGGGGACAGTAGATCTCGTCAGTCAGGATGGCCTCCTTCACTTGCATGAAGAACAGCTTCTGCGTGATGTCCTGGATCAGCTCCTCGGACACGTCTTCTGGGAAGAACTTGGCCCGGAATTTGAACTGCAGTGGGTTCTCCTTCTTCACGTCCTGGGATGCCACCTGGGGAGCAGAGGGGAAGGGGAAGATAGGGCCGTCTGTTCGCCGTCACTGCCACTTGCTGCCAACCTGTCATGCTAAGGGCGTCCGGGGTAGGATCTAATCATCCTCTAAAGGCTCGAGTCCCTACGGATGACACTGCACTCAGATAACATGCTGTGAGGACGCTGCTCCCACTGCGACTCTTACGTCCCAATTACTCATTTACGCTACATTAACTTAGCAGATGTATCTATGCAAAATGATGTGCATGCTTTTGAGAAAGTGGGGTCAGATAATCCCCAATTGCTCCGAGGACTAAGGGCCCTGGCTCAAGGGCTCAATTGTTGAAATCACTTTGCCGACGCTGGGATTTAAACCACCAGCCTTCTGATCACAGACGCAGTATGCTAACCCACTGAGCCGCACCATCGTTCACAGCGCCGAAACGTCAGGGTGAGAGACAAGTTACAGGTAAAGCGCTAGACAGGATTCTGCTAAATGGCTTCGAGCCAAACGGTCTCCTGCCCAGAAGGTCCACAGGCATGGGAGTCAGACACTCCGCACTCTTTGGGGAATTTCACAACCCCAGAAAAGAAAAGAAAAAAAAAAGCTGAGCTCCAACGACTGGAGAACATGAAGCTGCAGTCTTTAATTAAACGGCACCTGGTCGGCCAGCTGACCTCTGTGCGGCTAAACGGCATCCGCTGACACCCAATGGAACCCGACACGCGAGATCTTCACCTCCTTACGCACAGTGGCGGCCTCACTGAACAACATCTTCCACAGAGGGCAGCTTCACTTACTGGTGGCATTTCTGAATTAAATATTTCAGCTGACTGCTTGGGCTGATGGAGGGCATGAAGATCAGCCACGTGCAGGGGAACCGACAGCTGGCCGAGACGACGGTGCGTCAGCTCTCTGCACACTGAGGCTTCATTTACACTTTAGTCCAGGCATTAAATCTCAGGTCGTTCAGGAGAGCGGTGCACCAATGTAGAAACTTTTGGCAGACGCTGATAACGATAAGCGGCTAACCTCTGATCTCCACAGATCTGCAGAAAACCTGATGTTACTTCCTAGGATCCAGATACAGCCGTATATAATCAGGCAGTGAGATGTCACTCCGACTTGGGAGGTTCCAAGTGGCAAATAAGCTGACGGAATCCTTCGTCCTCCACTACAGGAAACAGTGCATCATCCAGTGCAGTCCATCTCCACTATTTTAGTAACTATGTCTTTAGCTGTGGTACTATAAACTTTGAATACTGCCTAACATATACATACTGTGTTAGTCATGATCGATATTGTTACCCATCGGACCGATGCCAATAATTTTGATTTTTAAACAATAATTAGCTGATGTCATTATGTAAGCCCAGTGCTCCCCAATCTGGTCCTCGGGGACAGATAGAGTCCATGTTTTTGCTCCCTGCCAGACAGTCCACAGTCCTAAAATGCAGACTGTCTGCGAGTCCCTGAGGACCGAATTAGGAAACCCTGTATTAACAAAAACATTGTGCATCTCTAGTTCTATACATGACTGTTCCATTGAGATGAAACCCCAGAACACGGAGGGGCCTCCCCATCGTCCCCTATCCGGGCCCCTGCCTCCCAACGGGCTGTGAAAGACAAACGACGGCTTCAACCTTCCTTACTTTTTTATCAAGTTTCAGCCAGGTGAAGTATCCCTTGCTGTCCATGTACTGAAGGCCAAAGTACCACACCTCCCGCAGACCGATGGTCTTGACCACCTGTGAGGAATGTAGACCGTGGGCTTAGGGTTAGCGGGTTAGGTGGTCAGGATAACCGTTAGCTTTGGGTTAACTAAGGAACAAAGTCATCAAAGAGAAGGCATACAAAGAAACAACGGGAGCATCGTGATGGACCTTCCAGGTTAACTGGCAAGCAGCAATTCACCACTGTCCTCCCAGTGTGAAAGGACACGTGTGCACCATACAGAGCTATCGTGAAATGCTGTCTTCAGGGGCACTGCGCAATTTGGAATGAAGTAAAGAAGCTAAGACAGTTAGAAAAGCATGCACTGATAATTCACACCTGAGTCAATAATACAAACATAAAAGCAAAAATATTCACAGTCTCCAATATATTGACCCGTTTGCATGTGTATGTAATGCAGCGATACAGAATAATTATAAATTACACACACACACACACACACACACACAAGCCCAGAACACCAACTGCCTTTAAAAGCATCAATAGAAAAACAGCTGTACAGACACACATTCCTATATATGAGGATATATAAATCAGAGGAAGAAGAAGTGTTATGCCAGTGGGCCATCATTGGGAACACCCAAATTAATGAAAAATTCACGCAATTAATAAAGCACGGGGCGTCGCACACTGAGGGTTAATCAAAGTCTTCCAGACGGGGTCAGATGTCAGGCCCGCCTAGGTGAGGAGGAGGCCACCCAGCGCGAGGACACTCACCGAACGTGTCACTCGATAGCGCCCGCCGTCATCGCACGAGGACGAGCGGACGTGGACGACGTGCACCCCAGGCGCCGAGAGCGGCAGCGTGTCGCCGTTCAGGCATTCTGAGGAACACGAGCACCTAAACCCAAACGGCCACTGCAGGAGTGGGACCCGGAAGTGGAGGCTCTCCGGCCTGCCTGCGGGTTCCTCTGGTGGGTATCAGGGGGGCGGGGAGGGGGGCTCCATACATGCCGCGGTGACCTCGAAATGAGGCAGCTGGCGCATGAGCCAGGCCCAGATGCTCACGCCAATGAAATACTCTGTAGATGGGGCCGGCGCAGTGGAGCCAGACCAAGCGGGCAAATCAACTCCTGGCAGAAACTGGAGAGCACCACTTTTCCTCAGCACTGACCACTGATTAAATACTTCTGGACACAATCAGCCCATTCATGCGGCCGGATGTGGGAGGAGGATAGGCCTCAAGTGTAGGATTCATGAGCGCTGGAGTAGGTGCACATGGCATTTTATCTTACGTTATGAAAACGGTGTCAGTTTGTATCATTAGCGTTATGCTATCTAATGGGCAGGCCGGCGTTTGCTATTCATAAACGCACATTGTAAAAGGACATCAGGGGGGTGGCTCCCCAAGATAAGGAGAAAACGGAGAAACCGCGGAGGCCGGAATCGCATTCCAGAGGCCGCTACGCTCCTGCGCCGATCTGAAGGGAGTTTCTGAGGGTGACGCCTCTCTCGAGCGCAACAATCGAAAAATAAACTCGAGCTGTAGTAGATAAGGCCTCACTGGCAGCATTAATGGCAGATCCCTTAACTGTGAACGCAACAGCGGGGTCTGGATTGGCGAGTCTCGCTGTTATGAGAGCCCCAGCTGGGGGCGGGGGTGTTAGGGTACACAGGAGGGCCGTCAAAAGAGATCCCAGGTGGAAACACCAGCCATGATGGCACCAGACACAAACCACGCCGTTTTTCCACACAGACCCGTGCTCTGAGGTCAGGGAGGGGCTCGGGGCTGGAGGACTGAACACTCAGCATTTCCAGCAGAAAAGGGCAGGGCCAGCACTCAGGTGGGGAGGACGTTGGCCATTACGGCCACGCGAACGCCCTCATTACATCACCTTGCGGCCTTTCCCTGCTTCTAAAGCCATCTCACTGCTGCAGCTCATAGAGACGTCAAATTTGACCTCAGACAGTGGAAATTAAACCCGTTTCTCTGATAAAATCTTATTACATATATAAAAGCCAGGCAAGAGTACGTCACAAGACCTGCGACACCGATCCGCGAGATTTGGGCGTGCCTAACCATGCTCTGCAAGCTGGTTCCACTTGATTAATTCTGGGTTACCGAGTATGGCGCGTCACCCTGCACCCCCGAGTACGGCCCACACAGCCTCAAAAGCATCCCAAGACTCACATCAGAGCTACAAATCTGACATTCTTCCGACAAACCCGTCAGGTAGGTACCGGTTCCGCCTGAGTACGCCCCGTGGGCTTCCATGGTGATAGAAGCGCATTTTTTCACATGTGGAATGCCCAGCAGCATCGAAAGCTTCATTTCAGGGGACGTGTCAGCGAGAGGAAGGTTCTGAACTTCCTGATCCACCACGCCCAGCCGTGCGCAGACTACCCCGGCCTGCCCAGAGGCCAAGCTGGCCGCAGGGTCCCTCTGACCGCAGGGTCCCTGACGATTCAGCTTCCTGGCCTCCTGCCCACATGTCACCCCTCTTATGCCCAGCCTCACCCGTTTGTGTGCAGTTAAGCCCTTAACATTGCCCAGGGTCTCTGTTGTGCTGTAACCCGAGGAGGCTTCCCCTTTTCAAGGCCTAGCCGAGACGGGGGGAGCACAGGCCTATTCCTTAACGACCGTTTGCATGGAGCCCCGTCCGAATTCCCAGCTTCACTCTTTCTGATCATTCGATCCCAGGACAGCAGTGCAGGGGCTCCACCCAAGCCTTTGGCCCAAACAGAGAGGAACAGGCTGGGCTCCGGTTCAGCCGGACACAGTCCATTTTTTGGTGGCAGGCCAGTTTGAATAGACTGGACAACTACTTTTCCATTTCCAGATTTAAATGAATTAAATTGCTGTTTAATTGAATCCTCTGCCAGTCCAAGCTGATTCCATATCCAGGATAGCATTTCTTTATGGGGGGGAAAAAGGTTCTAGGACAATACAGATCTTCAGAAGCAAAATGCCACACAAATCATCTCATTATCTGCACAGTGACATCTTCGTAATGCTCTTAGCACAGGCGAGTCGGACAGCAACCGGCACTGGGGAGTGTGTATGCAGGAAATATGCAGGTAACGTGCATCCAGAGAAGAGGCGGAAGAACAGTAGATCACGAGGCAGGGAGGGAGAGCTGGTGAAGGCAGCACAGACCTGGTCGAAGAGCTGCTTCCCCGTGGTGCTGGGCTGGATGGCAAACTCCAACTCAGCGTCCATGGTGGTGACGCGGACATTGACCTGTGGGGATAGAGAGGCTGTGAGCGGGGGCCACAGAAGGTACTGGGAGGGGCGAAGCGGTACGCCGCAGCACTGCAACCAGGAGATGGATGGATGGAGCATCCCAATCAACCCAGCACTAACGCACTCCAACACGGGCTCTCCGCGCCATAAGGAATATTCACAAACCAACAGCAGGACAGCAAGGCTCCACTACAGAGAAAGGCATCCCTCACTGCCCTTCAGTTAGAGCGGAACCAGACTCGTCTGCCTGAGGTGCCTTGGAGTCGGGTTTTGAACAAACGCCAACATCAGTCACCAGAAAAGCCCCTAAAACCACTACAAATGAGATCCACGTTGGCGTATCTTACACAACTTAAAGTGAAAGCAGCATCAGAGAACTCGCAGGTTAAGAACGGGATCGTACTTCGTGGTGTGTGTGGAAAAAAGGGGGGCGGGGGGGGGGGGATTTAAAGCGTAATATCAGGGCACCTCACACAGAGTAACGATGTGGCTCAAACATTGGCAGTAGGAGGGGAGCAATTGGGGCTGTGGGAGGGATTGATAACAAAAGGATAAACACCCCCGGCTGTACCATGTGACCTGTGAGGCCCCCGCGAATAACAAAAGGTTCTTGCTTAATTCTGACTGTGTATGTGTGAGGGCCTCTGCCTCTTGTCCACACACACACACACACACTGTGTAAAGCATCAGGGACATGTTTGCTTATAGCAGTGCCAGCAAGCAGGAGCTAGGACAGTCCATCTCCGTCGCACAGCGAAGCACCTCCCACCCCTGGCTGGTTAATGGAGCCACTCCACCTTGCGCTTCCTCCGTGCAGCCCGCGCCGAGTAGCTGAACGAGGTCAGGGGGCATTTGGGCTTCGCTAAGAGGCACAGCCATGGCTAAACGCCGAACAGGAACACAGACAGAAAGACTCTGCGCCTCAAACTATCACTCCCCCCCCGCCCCACCACACACACACACACACACACAGGAGGGCAGCTACACTGGGTGCCCAGAATTACAAAAGGGGGCAGTTTGGGGTGGGTAGGGACCCAGCCTGGATCCATCGTTAGTATTAGTGTGTCTAGAGGGGGGGGATCCTTCTGGGAAATGGCATGCGGGGGGGGGGGGATCCATTAACATGGCAGAACAAAGAATGCCTTTCACTGCTGCCCTGCCGGGCTTCCTCCAGCAGCAGGGGCAGCCTGATGGATGCGCAGAGAGCGGTCTGGAAACACATTACCCTCATTTATGTTACACTGGAAAGACGCAAACACCATGGCGGTCATTTCCAGATGAACGTGGCCACGCCGAGCGCACACAGACACGCCGGGCACCGCCCCCGTGCCGCCGCCAACCCGGCCCCAACGCCAGCTATTTCCTGGTTGGCAGCTGCTGGATCCCTTTTGTTTATACGGAGGGCCATCTTTGTTGTGAAACAGAATACCCCTTTCGCAGGCTGGTGACAGACGTCCTCCCAGCGAGACGCGCCGGGGGCCACGAGGCCGAGCGTGTGGGGGTGACGCCATGGGGGGGGATGGGGCCGAATTTGCTGGATGTTTCTATGATGTCATGTTGCAATACTGGATCCCATTGCCAGGAACCGACTGCACGGTCCAATGATCGGCGGCGGGGGGGGGGGGGG